>CM046448.1:2490491-3052991 GCA_025506515.1 Flaveria trinervia
CCATCCCCAAACATTATCAGACCACCATACACACACACACACACACACACACATATATATATATATGTATATATGTTTGTACTCTCCAAAAAACCAACACCACTACAACACCACCACCACTGCCATCGCCGTTGCCGCCACCCCAACATCACCACCACCAGCACTGCCACCATAACACCACTGCCACCACATCACACCACCACCACAACATCACACCACCACCACAACACCACCCCCACCACAACACCCCCCACCCCCACCACCACCATAACACCACTGCCACTACGCCGCCACCACCACCACTACCACCACTTGCATCACAACACCACCGCCCCTAAAATCAAGCCTAAATCATACCATAGTACCAGCACAACTAACATCCACCACCACAAACATCGGAACCACCAAAAAATTAGAAACCCTAACCACAACCTAACCAATTTTGAGTCCCAAATTCAAATCGTCATCTTCAAGATTCAAACCCTAAACCTCTTCACATTAGCACACCCTCAACCGACGCCCTGATTCAAACCCTTAACCTCTTCACATTCTGGTGATGATCTGTGCGATGCTTCTCAAATCCATCTACAACCTAAGATGCATATTAGTTTGGTAGTTTCTGATGTTACGTGTAAATAGAAAGAAAGAAAAAAAGAAAGAAAGAAAGAAAAAAAAAAAGAGAGAGAGAGAGAGAGAGAGAGAGAGAGAGAGAGAAAGAGAGAGATGGTGACCAACGGTGGAGGTGGAGACCGGCGGTGGGAGGCGGAGACCGGTGGCGGCGGTGGAAGGTGAAGACCAGTGAGAGGTTTGGCAGGTGTTGGTTTGTGGGTGTGTGTATATACATGTATATAATATTTAAGGGTATTTTTGTCTTTTTACATACACTTAACAGAATAAATGGATGGGGGTTAGTGACCTGGACTTAATTGTGAAAAATCTTAAATCACAGTGGTTAAACCAGTCATTTTTAAACTATTAGATGAAAATGGTTATAACCACCAAACCACAGGGACTAAAATAGTAATTTACTCTAAACTTTAAGATTTAGATACCATTATATGAGTAATCATTTTAAACTTTTTTACATTAAAATAAAATTAGTATCTAAACACTTTTTTTCCGGCTCAGAAATTCCCATTAAAAAAGATAGTGACATATACCTTTAAATAAGTAATCTCAAACAACTTTTTATGTATTTATTAAAATATATCTGTGTAGACCCACTTTTCTTCTCAAAACCAATGATTAGACTTTACACTTTTAGTAAACGTATTATTTATGCTAACAAGATAAAAAGATTGAAGTCATGGACTAATGGTTGGGAGACTAAAATTCAGATTTAAGTATAGAGGGAGAAACGTTATAGGTTAAATTGACCAATTTGATGAGGGGTCCAGGCAAGTTTTAATATCAAACTGCTAATTGTGGTTTAAAAATGACAAACCAAACAACATGGAAGGCTAAACCGGCTAAAAGGTTTGGTTTTACGGATTGTTATATTATTTATTTTTGTTTTTTCTAAATGGTGAGTTTATTTGAAAAGTGATACTTATCTTCAAAAATGAAGAGAAAACAAATAACAAAGTAAAATGGTCGGTTTTTGAGTTCCAAAACTTGAACTAAAAATTTAAACATGAGTTAGAGCATTCACAGAATCACAGTTCGTTCTTTATAATTCTGTGAGTGTGTTTTCTATATTATAGATAATGATTATTAATGGTTGCGAGTGGATGATAAAAACATGTTACTGTTCATCTCTATATTTCATAAAACATTGTTCATCTCTATTAATTTTTTAATATTTGTTAAAAATGATTGTTGGTGAAGCAGAAAGAAAAAATGTAATCATAAAAGTATAAATATATTATATTATTAAAAAATAATGTTTTTTAATGTAATTATAAAGATAAAAATGAAGATGGAAAATAAGTTGCGAATGCTATTATTCTTGAATTGTTTAAGGTTTCATTTGTGAGTATAGTATTGATCATATAATAAATTTAACAACCAATAATTCCAATAACATTTTTTTGTAATTAGTGCATCTTAGTTGTCTTTGTACCTTATCTCTCATTTTTAATTAACAAACTCAATTTTATATATTTAGCTCGAGACTAGAGTAAGCAAAAGAAAATGACAAGAGAACTAATAGTCAGATATGACGAATAAGTTATTAGAAATGAAGAGTTAGTAGCAAGGTTAAGTTCACCTACTAAAAATTAAAATTTAAATTAGTCGAAGTGTCAAAATAATAATTGATAACACCTTTTAAATAACTCTTTTCAAAATATAAATGCTAAAAAGGACTTAAAACAGTAAATCTCTTTATTAAATGGCTTATGTTTAGGTTAATTCGTTTAATAATTATTTTTAAATATAAATGCTAAAAAGAGTTAACGAGTGGTTAGAGCATTTATAATCCGTCCTTCATTCTCATCCTTATAATTACACTAACGTTATCATTTTTTTTCTTTCTACTTTTCAATTAAATTATTTTTTCATACATTTATCATTACATTTTTTTTCTTGTTTATTCACAGCCACTTAAAATATTAAAAAATTTATTGGGGTTGTACCGTGTTTCCCAATATTTAAATAAACACTATGCAATTCTTATAAATTTTCCAGCTCTTTCATTTAAAATCACTCACAATCATCTCTATGTTATAGGGCAAAAATTACAAAAGAAAAGAAAAAGAAAAGTCTTCTATACACACACATACATATTCGGGTAATAGCATTCACAATCTATCCATCATTTTCATCATTATAATTACAATAATATCACTATGTTTTTTCTCTTTTTTCTAATAAAATAATATTTTTTCATACATTTATCATTACATTTTTTCTCTTATTTACTCACAAACATTTTAAAAAATATTAAAATATTTATGAAAGTTATACCGTATTTCCTTAAATATGAACAACAAGGTACAACCCCATAAAATTTTTGTTTTTTCACTCGTAACCATTTAAAACTATTACGAATTGGCTGTGAATGCTCTGACTGGTGTGAACAATACTCTTAGATCAGTTTCTTGCTTTTATGAACACTACTGTAGGGTTCAAAATTGGTATGAATTCAAGAAACGTTGCACGAAAACATAAAAATGGAAACAGAATTACAGAACGCATATAGATTTGCCACAATTTGGTGCTAAAATTGAGAAAAACTCCATTTTTCAGATTTCAATTCCGAAAGTTGTATCTTTGCCTTGAAGAACACAAGTTCCGTGTATGAAACAGCATTTTACCAATATTGTTTGCTCACACAACATTATTAGAACAGGTGAATGATGACATCTCATCATACTTTTGTTCATTTACTGCAGAAACACAAAGGGCTGCAGCACGTCATCGTCAAATTCATATCACCATCATCGAAATCATCAGAATGTGAGTTCGTAGTATATCTGTAATCTTAACTATTTTAATTTCCAAACCTATAAAGAACACAAGTGAAGATGACATTAAAAGGCATACTTCAATGTAGTTTGGAAAGGTGCATCCTATTGATCCTCAACAGAGTGCACATGCTGCCATTGTAGAATGCTCTGATTCAAAGAAACTTTCAGAAACCTCCAGTAGCAAGCGTCTTCAAGATCATCTCATGGAAGATCAATCTCAACAGAATGGAGATGATGCCATTGTAGAAGGCTCTGTTTCAAAGCAAGTTTCTGAAAGCTTTGGTGCCAAGTGTCTTCAAGATCTTCTCATGGAAGACCAATCAGATTCATATTCCTTATGTTCAGGCATCAGTGATTTTGCTGCTGATGATGATGAGGATGATGATGATGATGATTTTGAGGTATTTCTCGTTAAATTTGTTTTTATCCAGCGCTAATTACACAAAAATATCATTACTTTCACATTTTTTGCCATTATATATAAGAAAATTTATTATTTTTTGTTCATCCAAGATACATATTGTTCAATATTTTAAATAAAGCATCAATGTGACGAAATAATAATCAAATCCATATTAAATCCAGTTTGTTGAATAAAATAATTAAAAAACCTGTAAATACACCTTGCAGAGTCTTTTGATCTGTTATGTTTCCTTTAAGCTAATTTTTAAGTTAAACTAAAATCAGGCAAATGCAGACGGATTCGATAGATCATTGAGAACCATGTGTATAGTTGCAGACGAACAACCACAAACGATAATGACAACGTCAAGATCCCCAGAATATTGGAACTGCTTAGAAGACGATAAAGTAAAGTATTCGCGAGGGAATTCAACCGTTAGAGATGAAATTCTATTTTCTGGTGAAAACAGTTACAGGGTGGAACAAGCTGAGATTGTCCAGAAAGTAATTTCAAAATTATGTTTCTCAGGACTGAGAAAACCAGAAGAAGAAGAAGAAGAGGATGATGATCCAACAACAGTTGAGATCACAACTGTGTATGAATGTTAGCAAACAAACCAGGATTAAAATACTCTTTATTGAAAGATGTAATTTTAGATCAACTACTAATGGCTCTCTCAGCTTCAAAGGAACAAGGGGTAACAAGAGCATCAATTTCCATACTGTCAAGTATTATTTCATCTAATCGGTCAGTTATTGATGAGATAAAGAAGAAAGGATTAAAACTGAATGATCTTGCGAATGCTTTGAAAAGAGATGTTTATGAAGCAGCTGTTTTGATTTATTTGATAAAACCATCTCCAAATGAGATCAAGACTTTTGAACTCATGCCAACATTAGTTAAGATCATCTGTTCTTCAAGGTGTTCCAAGAGTGGCTTAAAATCACTTTCTGTGACACCCCATTCGGCATCACTAATGATTATTCAAGTGTTGGTGACTGCTTTTGATCACTCCACAAACAACACTCACTTGGCTGCAATTATTTCACCAAAAGTGATTTCGTGTCTTGTTAATGTTCCAAGGAAGGGGAATTTAGAAGAAACTATATCTCTGGCTGTGATTCTTGTGAAGTGTATGAGGTTTGATGGACAATGCAGATGTCATATCTTACAGTTTACTCCCATTTCTCCATTCGTTTTTCTCATGTTAAGCAACCAAAAGCATGCCATACTTGCAGGACTTAAGTTCTACCATGAATACTAAGAATGCCACGGTACGTGCTAATTAATTGGAAAGTATTTGATGCTTTTTGTGTAATTTTTTAAATTGGAGCGTTTAGCACTGCTTATTAGCTAAAAGCATATTTGAATATTGGATGAAGAAAAGCTATTATTGTAGGGTGAAATAAGTTGTTTTTAGTAAGCAGTTTGTGGTTGCTAATTTCAAACTGATAGTTGTGGGTGGATTCAATTTGCATGTCTATCCCCCTTTTGTGTACAAATTTATACGTTTTATACAAGCTTTTTGTTATTGAATATTTAGCTATAAAATTTACAGATCATCATCATTAACTCTGCTACGGAAACTAAGAGAAGAAGGAGGCATCAATATTATGTGTGTTTTATTGCTTGCCATCCAACAAACACAACAAGAATATAAGTTGTTAGCAGCTAGTTTGTTGCTTCAATTGGATGTTTTGGTAAGATTATACCGTCCTATCGATATTTCTTATTTTTACCCTTTTCCCTTGGATTTATATAAATTGCATTTCTGCCCCCACAATATTGATTAAATCCTGCTGCAACTAGCAGGCAGTAAAACCCTTGTTAATTTCAAAGTCAAAAGTCATGTTCAGTAGTTTTCAACTAATGCAGTTATGTGATAACAATTTCAGGCAGTAAAACCCTTGTTAGTTTCAAAGTCAAAAGTCATGTTCAGTAGTTTTCAACTGATGCAGTTATGTGATAACAATTTCAGGAAGAATCTGTTGATAAGATTTTGAACAGGGAAGCAGCAGTTCAGTCCCTCATTGAGTCGGTGACATGTGAAGAAAACCCAGATGCACAAGAATTAGCAGCATCTCTATTATCGAATATTGGTGGAACTTGTGCATGGTCAGGAGAACCATACACAATAGCTTGGTTGGTAAAGAAGGCTGGTTTGAATTCAATATTACACAAGAATACTGTCAAAAACATTGATTGGTCAGATGATATGCTGCAGGTAAGATAAAGCATCCCCTATGTTTAACTATACAAATTTAGACTTTTGTGGGAAAACATACTACTGTACATATTCTATTTTGATAAGGAACTATTACATTTATCAACAGTTTGATGATAAAATTACATTTATGTAAGAAAAGTTACAGAGGAAAATTTTGAGTTTGTAATTTCTACAATATCCATTTCAATTTTTGCAATGAAAAACAGTTTGTTCACCACAAAAGTCAAAATTTACCACTTTTGGAAAGATAAGTGAATATATGATAAACTGACCGTATGCAATAGGTGGGAAACGGGTGACGTGGTAACAAGTCAGTTATAGTGAAAACAGTCGGATTGGGTTAACACAACTTTTTTAGATAATTAGTGTTTTCAAATATATTTTAGAAAATGAATTATATGAATAATTTCTACATTTTGGGTAAAGTTTTACTGAGGTTTTTGAACTAAAACACTCTTTGAGAGATTTTTTACCCATTCAACCTGTTTTATTTATTTGAACTTTCTTTTCCGGTATGCATGGTAGAGATAAAAACACATGGACATGTAGGAAAACAGGACAGAAATATATTGAGCGTCCTTATGAACATGTAGGAAAACGGGACAGAAATCTGGTGCGGGAAAGTTGCACGACACATAATAAAACTCGGGAATCCTGTTTTCTATGCTTTGAAAGACGGATTAAAAAGCAAAAACAAAAGAATCTCAAGAGACTGCCTTACAACAATTGCATGGATGGGTTGTGAAATTGTTAAGGGTTCTGATGAATTAAGATTTTCAGCTTGTGACATTTTGTTAAGTACAATCGAACAATATGTGCATCCTGGAATGGAACTAGAAGAAAGACTGTTAGCATGTTTGTGCATTTATAGCTACACTTTTGGTAGAGGTAATTAATACCCTCTATTATCTTATTATTTTTAATTTTTGACCCCATTCTTGATTCTTCCATACTTAGAATTGGTAGTCTGGTTTGCAATGCAGGTATGCATAAGCTAACTCAACTTTCAGAGGGTGTAAGGGAGTCACTCAGACGCCTTTCGAGTATCTCGTGGATGGCAGAGGAATTGTTGAAAGTTGCTGATTATTATATGCCCAATAAATGGGTAACTTTTTTTCATTTTTTTTGCCTTTCCTTATATGTCAAACTACATGAAATAGAAACAGAGTTTACAGTTTTTCTGATTTTAGCAACCTACTACAATTTAGGCATTAAACAGAAACCAACTTGCATGTTATTACTGATTTTAGCATCCAAGTTTCAGTTTTATTACCATTTGTCGCAACAAATCACTTGTTCATGAGCTGGTCTTTTTTTTTGCTAGTTTTTCAATTTAGTGAAGTGAGATCTTATTTTCATTTTTCTGTATAATTATGGCATCTACATTTATTAGTTATTTTTAAATATCAATAACTCTTTCAGACATGTTAATAAATTATATTTCACATAAGCGTTTTCTGCATATGTGGCGGCTGACATGACATGTACAGTCTATAGACACCAGTACAACACAAGCAATGTATAGGTAATGAGCTAAAATAATGTTGGTTGGATCAGTAATAAATCATAAGTTGGTTTATATTTTGGGGCTTTGTAGGGGCTTTTATAAGATTGGTTTTAGAAACATGGAAAACTCATAACAGTAAGTTATAAGTTTGTTTCTATTTCGTGCGTTTGCCTTTCTTATATGCACAATGAATGGTTAAGTTGCAGATTATTCCTGGTTAACTGAACTCGTCTTTTAATTAACAGCGAATATCTTGTGTCCACACACAAGTTTTGGAGGCAAGTTACTATGGAAGTGGAGCTGTAAATTCTCTTATCTACTATAGGGGATATCTTTTCAGTGGATACTCAAATGGGTCAATTAAGGTTGCATATATATTCAACAAAATTCAACTACAAATACTTTCTTAATTAGCAATACATGATGAAACTTTGGAATTGAAAATGATAAACAGTAAATTATGTTATTATGATATGGTAGGTTTGGGACATCAAGGGACAAACAATGACTCTTATAGCTGATATCCAGGAGCATAAAAAGGCAGTAACATCTTTTGCACTTTTGGAGCCAGGGAATTTCCTTTTGAGTGGATCTACGGACAAAACAATTCGGGTAATTAAGGCTTTCAATATCGTGTTAATAAAATCAGTGGGTGGTTATGGAAATAATTGAAACAATTTGCAATTGCAGATTTGGCAAATGTTTAAAAGAAAATTGGAATGCATTGAAGTAATTACAACCAAGGACTCTATTCAAAGTCTAGAGACTTGTGGTGAAATGATTTTTGCGGTTACCCACAGCCATAAGATGAAAGTAAGTAGGGATTATTGGATGTGCATGTATAAAGTGATTATGTGATTTTGAATAATCAGAATTAGACAATCAACTAGGACTTAAATTGTTGGGTATAGAGGGAATCAAACACACTATAGCACAGAGATTTCTTGATTGAGAACAAAAATTTAGAGATTTGACAGAATATATATATTTGCATATATTACATTATCATGTTCAAATGAGGGTACAAGAAGGGTATTTATACCCTTGCTTTTGACAGTTATATAACTACCTTTAGTTATCATCCTTAAACTTTACAAAATAACACTTTCGACTCTAAATTTTAATATTTAGTTTAACTACTAATAAAAATGCCCAAAAAGGAGGTATGCCTTGTTAGATGGGAGTAAAAGTCTATCAAGTTCGCCAATTTAATTTACCTTTTGTTAATCATTTTTGTTGCGACTAGTACGAAAAGAAATGTCCAAAACTTGTTATTTGATCGATTGATAAAAAAAGTTTATCTAAACATTAAAAACTTATTATAGGTTAAGTAATAATCGCGATCATCACTTAATCGATCCCAAAATGTAAGGGATTTATGTGCGTTAAAAGATTATAATGTAATGTAGGTCTTTGATTCATCAAGAAAAGTGAAGGATGTTTTCAAGAACAAGCATGTGAATGCATAAGGGCCAGCCTTGGAAAAGTTTACGTAGGCTGCATGGATTCAAGCATACAGGTTTTTTTCCTTTTTCTTTATCCTTTTCTAATTTAAGGAATATTAATATTTGAAAGAATAATTAAATTCTTTAGTATATGTTTTAGGAATTAATAATTGAAACAATCGACAACAAGAAATCAAAGCTCCATCCAAGAGCTGGAGGATGCAAAGCAAGCCTATCAATTCAATAGCACTTTATAAAGACTGGTTATATAATGCAAGTACCTCCATTGATGGATCAACAATTAAGGTTTGGATTATGATAATATGATTTAATAATTAGAAATTATATAAACATATTACTAAATAAATAGTTACGTGCAGGATTGGAGAAAACAGAGCAAGCCTCACGTGTCCATAGTGCCAGAAAAAAAAGCAAATGTTTTAGCAATGAGCATAGTAGAAGACTTTATATACTTCAACACCAGCTGTTCAGCAAGCAATCTAGAGGTGCATGACGTACCCTTTTTATTTATTTTTTTATATATAAGCATATAAAATTATATCTTTAACTTCAAAATAGGAAAAAAAAAGAAGTTTATAACCTTATATATGTGACAAAGGTTACCTCTAGTTTGTAACACATTTGTAAATAGCAGATTTGGTTGAGAGGCACACACCATAAAGTTGGAAGGTTATCAGCAGGCAGCAAGATAACAAGCATGCTTACAGCCAATGACATGATTTTATGTGGTACAGAATCAGGGTTAATAAAGGTAATTTTTTATTATTAAACGGGTAGCTTTTATACTTGGGGGCAAACCATACGAAAGTACAATATATAATTCACATTTCTCCCATATAGGCAACATATTTCTTTTAACCACTTAGTGCAATATTTTTGCCATTTTTACAAAAGGTTGCTATTTGTCGCATTAAAGGTAAAAAAAAGTTATGTCGTTGCTACATTGAATCTCATGGCCTATGAGGTTAGACTAATAGATAAGTCATTGGTTGCATTAAGCCTGAAACTACCCAGGCCCAAACCCATACATTAAGCTTGACCTAGTAAGTATGTCATTCGTTGCATTCATGGTTTTAAAAATAGCTCTTGAGGTGCACTTGATGATTAGGAAAACTCCTCAGGGCCTTGAGGCAGCGCCTAATGCACATTTAGGTTAACATTGGTCAAGATTTGAGTCTATAGGAGGGTAATACGTTTGAACAATCAAAGGGATAAAGAGGTTAAGTATTATTTACATGATAAGAAAAAAAAGGCCAATATGTAAAAGGACGAGAAAGATGTAGCTTTTGGTTGTACACAAAGCAACGCCTCGCGTACGTGACGCTCTCTTCTACTCTTCATGCCTCTCGCCTCGCACCTTGGCTTCTGAGGCCTAAACGAATCAAATTACCTCACACTTTTTAAAACCAAAATGCATTAAATGGTGGTTGTAAAAGTGAATAATTGCATTTTCCATTGATTTAAATGAATTCTTACTTCCTTATTTACCATGATTAACAGGCCTGGATTCCCCTTTAACTCTTGAAGTGGGACTGCGTTGCTATGGATGAGTACATATTATGGCGTAAATATATATATATGAAAGAAAAACTGGGGTACACATAATGTATGTACATGAGTTGCATAGTATATCTCAACACAATTCATCCCCATTTCCTAAATTTTTCATACAATAAGAAACTTGGAGAGATGGGTCATGATAGATTGTATTTGGTTATTGTGGTAGGAAAATATATTATAATGTATATTTGTTTGTATAAATTATATTTTCGATATTTTACTATTTGTAATTGAGGTAACAGTTGGTGTAAGTTTTTGAATTATTAGAAGCTTATTTTGTTGGTTAAATGAATCTGCATGTAGTTGGCTTCAAGGTTACAAGTTGGTTTTAAAACTTTGTATCAAAAAAGATTTTATACTAAAACAAAAGATTGTCAAAAGCGTTTGCAAATTTTCCAATCCAATTCACAAACAATCTAGCATCTTAAAGAAAAAGGTGAAAGTATGATTCAAAAGTATGATTCAGACACTTTCAAAGTCCTATCAAATCTTCAAAAAGTTAATCACTTTTTATTCAATCCAATGCACATGAAGTGTGTGAGATCTTTTGTCCCATTTTTGGTATGTCACCTTTTCGGATAACATATTATATAAAGTAATACTATACACAGAGACAAGAAAAACCAAAAAAAAAAAAGTTAAGCATACGTATATTACATAGGTGAAAGGTCCAAAACACAATTCATATCCAAAATACAAAAAGAATGCATAGAACTAGCAAGTTATCTTTAATTTGGGGATTTTTAAACTCTATGATAAACATGAGCTTTTTTACAACTGGTTCACAAATGGGTATGCCACCCTTACCACATCAATCCAGTTTTTCAAGCATTGTTCTTAGTTGTAAAATGTCATACAAAGAATCAGTTGATTTTATTAATAATCATGTTCAAGTTGAAAAGGAATTACATAATATATAGTTTGTGATTACATTACTCATCACAATTGGTTTCTAAAACCTTGGGGATCTTGATGCCGAAGATCTAGAAATGTTCAACTTAAGAATGATTTTAGAGGTCATGTTTACGTTAAATATGAGTCAATGATGTACGTCCAACAATTAAATTATGTGGATCTCCTACGTAGTTTCTATGAATCAGAGGCACTCAAAAGACGATTTCTTGTTATCAAGGGAATGTAATACCACATAAATTAAAGTTTGGCCGTCAACATAAACCAACGATAAAGATGTTTCGTTCCAGCAACACGGCCATGGTGATGATAAAGAGGTTTCGTTAGCTCTAATGATTGCATCTCGCAAAGTAATAAAGATACTAAACCCCACTCTGTTAGCGAAATTATTTGATGAGGATGAAAAGTGTGATATTACAGTCCAATATAATTCTACGAATTTACGATTATTCTAGCATTAACTCACAAAAAGGTAAACTATTCTAGTGAACCTAAAAATTAAGAGATTATAAAGCTTTTGATTTTAAAGAAGGTGATGGCATAGATTGATGAAATGACAATCATTAAATAATAATAATAATAATAATAATAATAATAATAATAATAATAATAATAATAATAATAATAATAATAATAATAATATAATAATAATAATAATAATAAAATAATAATAATAATATAATAATAATATAATAATATAATAATAATAAATATATAAATAAATAAATAACATATCCATGTTATGCATTTACATTAAAACAAAAGCTAAAAAATAGATGACAGCAAATGGTTCAAGATTTTAAGAAAGATGCTACACTGCAGTCTGCAAACCCCAAGTTTAGTAGTAGCTTCACAACACTTTTCCATATAAATGGTTAGTCTATATTTCTAAGAAGAGTAATCATCACATGTGAAGAACTTAAGATTGCTTATAGCATATACTGATATAAGTAGCTTCTAGCATTTTAACACTTCTTTACCATCACATAACTAAAACTAAACTTACAAAACAATAACAACATCAATCCATAATCAAACATGGTGAGAAAAATAAGAGAAAAATAACATGTGTACTCAAAAGGGTATAATGTTGATTTCACTAGCTTATAACATCTTATTACTTCACACCACTTTCATTTCCCATTCACATTATTTTCATCATTCATTTTTCCCACAAAACAGATGTATTTTGCAATTTCCAAATTACAATCCATCTATTTTATATAAAAAAACAAAATCAAAAAATAAAAGAAATGAAAAATGAAAGAAAAATATCCTCTTTAGCTACTAACAGATAGCAATGAAGGTATAGCATTCAAATTAGGGTTTGCATTCTTCTTTGAAGCTTCTTTCTTCAATGATGATGATGATGATGATGATGGTTTACTGAAAGCCCTCATCGGACTTGCTAAAGCCCACCCCCAGCTTTTGCTCCGGCAATGACCACCTCCGGCGACCACTGACGTCACTTTTCCGGCGGGATTACCACCAGTAGTGCCTTCATTGTTCGAATTGATCCAGTTAGACGATGAAGATGATGATGAAGACGATGAAGTAATCATGAAACCACTAAACAAACCACCGCACCTCACTCGCTCTTGGATGCTATCTTGACCACCGCCGCCGCCGCGTACGGCGGCGACTTTGGGTTTACCTTCGCGGTGGGACTCAACTCGCCGGAGTGTGCAGTCGCCGAACGTTGAGATTCGCTCGAAGAAGTCGCCGGAGAAGCTCCGGCTGCCGCACCCGACGGATCTGGATCGGGATACCTTACGTTCAAATGAAGCATTATTAGGGCTTTCATTCTCTTCAACGATGATAATATCCCTCTGGTGTTGTTGAGATCTTTGGGGAAAAGAGTATGTTGCAGATGCAGATGCAGATGCAGATGCACTCATGGTGTTCGACGAAATGCTTCTGAGAGTTCTCCTTGAAGAATGTGAGTGTTTTTGCAAGTAGAGAAACGACCAAAACCCTCGTTTGTGAGGACTGTGTAAACCACCACCACCTCCGCCGCCGTCTCCGTCGTCTTCGCCGTCGATGTAATGCAAACCACCACCGCGTCTAGCGGCGGCCGTCGACTTGCTTCTTTTAAACACAAGATTCTTGCTCCGATCATGACCACCGTCGATCATAACGTTGAGATCTTTGTTCTTCTTCTTTTGCCCTAGAAGATACAGTATTCTTGATCTATTGGAGTGATTATTGGAGTGATGCTGATGATATCGACAGTCATTATTGTTCTTGATTTGGGTGTTTGAGCCCAACAACGAGGTTGTGTTCAACCTTGGTGGCACCACGGTGGCGTTGATGGTGGCGTTGTTGTTGGTGTTGTTGTTGGTGGTGGTGGTGCCACCAATGTCAGATCTGAAAGATGGAGAAGACGAAGAAGACGTAGGGAAAACAGCAATGGGAAAAGAAGAAGAAACCAACTTGCCTAATTTCTCTTGCAGACAAAAGGCACAAATGCCTCCTGCCGGAGTGTTGTTCTTGAATGGATGCTCAGTGCACATCATGCTACCGTCTCCGGCGTCCTCCGGTAAGCCCTCCATAACCCAACCTGCAACTTTCTTTACAAAAGCTTTAAGATTTCAACTCAAACCCACAAAGATCTAACTTTTTCACCTGGGTTTGTTCTCTGTTGCTACTTTCTTGATCTTCAATCTTCAATCTTCAATCTTGAATCTTAAATCTTGAAACTTGATTGTGTGTTAATGGTGTTTGTGTGAGTTTGTGTGTAATGGGGGTCAAAGGGTAACGTAAATGAAGATGATGGTGGTAATGAAGTAGGGGTGGGAGTCCCCAGGAGCACGTGGTGGACTGAGTGAGTTAGATTATTAAAAGATAATGAAACCCTACAGGAATGCAGAAGATGTGATATAAGGACAAAATATGTGTGCAGTAGTGAGGGTAGATTGGTAATTTGCTATCTGAATAAGAATCTCTTAAACCTGCAAACAACATGCTAAAGAAGAAACATTGTTACTTTTTTTATCGATATATTATTATTTAATAACATCCATGAACATGAATATGATTCTTCTTCTGTTTAATCTTTGATATCTGTGGCAACTTATGCCCCATTTTTGTTGATAATCCTACTGTGAAAATATACCATCTTTAATCACCTTTAACCATCATACTAATTTGTTCTTTTTAACGGTTAAATGCGTTATCAACCCAATTATCTTCATTGCTCGAGTAAAAGTTCGATACCATCCAGAAATAAATTCGTTTTATATGAGAAAATCATCTAGCTTAACTTGAAACTTTTTTTCTTGTCACATATGAGATTTAAACCAAAACTTTTTTTTAACAAAATAAGCTATCTCATCTTGATGTCCTAAGCTAAATATCATTAATATATTGGTTTGTTATTAGGGCCACTTATATATCATCATTTAATTTAATTGGCGCCACAAACACATTAAAGAGTATTGTAGTTAGTTTGACTATAAGTTCTCATAGATCTATTGTTTATTATTGATCGAAAAACATCTTTTCTTATTAGGGGGTTGTAAACAGTTGAGTCGTGACAAGTTATCTTTAACTCTTTTAATTATCTTTTAACTAAAAGAAACTAGATATGGAGTTCTAGCTCTACTAGTGAATAATTTTACAAGATCCGGCTAGGCTACATTTATATCTACTAGTTATTCAAATTTATGTTGTATTTATTTGTTATTTTATATATACTTATAGTTATGTTTTAAGTAATGTATCATTACGTTTTTTCATTCAAGCTATATATAAGATATACAGTAGGCTTTGGCTCGAGTTGTTCTATAAATGAGCTTGATTTTAAGATCGAATTTGTTTAAATTTAACTAAGTTCAAGCTTTATGCGAATTGATATTGAGTAGTTTACAAACTTCTCGACTCGTTTACGCTCTTATCCACATTGATGAATATGATAACACTCAATTGTCTATCATACACTTACAATGTCGAGTACTCCTAGTGGTGAATGTCACCGTGAGGGTTTGGTATTTTTTCCGTGCACTCAAGCTCAAACCCCACAGGCTGGCTAACTATGCTGGTTTCAAATAAAAGGTTAATTAGAGGGTTTGAAATTTTATTTATTTATAATTTTTTGATAAAAATGTTATCTTTTTATTATTTGAGCTTTGAATGTTTGCAGGTTTTATTATGTACATTGTTGTCATGTCTAAGGCACTATTTAGATCTAACATTAAACAAATAGGTGTGTTGTTGTTTTCACACTCCAGCAACGATATTTAATAAGCATCAATCGTACATGTTTTATGAGTCGGTGAAAAATAGCCAATTTGCATTATTATTTTACAATTAATCATTTATGACCACCCTATTCTCATCAAAAACAATTTGTATTAAACATGTTAAAAAATTATTATTGATCATGGAATAAATTTGGTCGTCAATTTAGGTTAACTGTGATCATAGATTAAGATTTGTTTTAAGAGTCGAAGAATGTGGTATTCTAAATACATTAAATATAAATATAATAAGCATAATATGTATTCATTTCTTAATACAACATTTGGATGGTAATAACGAGATGGAGAGAAACAAATATTAAAAATGGTTATCGAGTCTAAAACTTATGATATTAAAACAATCCATAGCGAGATGGGAAAGAGTACATGTGTCTCCGGACTCCGGTCTTCACATAGGCATATTTTCATTAAGACCGGGCACAAACCAACAGTCTATCTTTTTTTTACGCGAGCCTTCTCCTCTCACATTTCCTCCTCTTGCACTAGCACATTTTTAACACGGGTGGTCGTTACTTGTTACCATATCTTCTCGTCACGTCTGCAAACAATCTTCATCTCTTCTTTCACCTCACCTACTACGGTTCCGCTAAAGATGATTTAATTATTTTTACAAAGAAAATATATATTATTAGTTTTATGAGGTCACACTTGTGCCCACGTATATTTACATGAAGTTTTGTTTATTAAAAGTGACATGACTTAAAAAAGCTATAATAATACCTTACAAAATTTAATATAATGGATAGTTCATTAATCAGTGCAGGAAGATAAGTGGGGATGCAGGCGAAGGGTATTAGTGTGTGATAATGAAATGATGTCTCCTCCAACACATAACGGAATCTCCACACGTGTTATTAGTTTGACTATTTGTTGTGTTTTGAAGCTGTTGATGAGTTGTGTTGTGGTCCTCCTCATAAAAACAATGTTTTGTTTTTGTTTTGTGGTCACCCTGATTAATACTAGTAGGACTAACATGCTCATTCATTCTCACTATATTTTTGTTTTTAATTATTCTTTTAGATTTTTTTGAAGATGTTCTTTCTCAATTACTACAACAGGATCAAAGATTTCTATTAATAAGTTATGTGTTATACTTATGTGAGAAAGTGGACATAAGTGTGGTGATAGGGCTTGGAACATTGTTTTTCTAGGCATGAGGGAAGCGTGCTCCATGAGACGTGAGTATAGTCACGGCCGATGCCCTCTTGCCTCAGTTGAAACCATTAAAATTATGTCACATGAGCTTTATTCATATCCTACGTATAAACTTTAACAATACCCTCAGTTTTTCATCAAATCCATTGAAAATAAATCGATATTTTATTATTGGTTTGTAGAATATCATGAAACCTTGCTTTTGAAATATCATTAATTCTTATTTGTCATTCTAAAAGTTGTCTTTTGTAAATTACATTACATCAAACCCAATATGACTTATTAGTTTCAAAAGTCAATCATCTCTCTAATTGTTTACCTTCACTTGGTGAAACTAAACTAAGTCGTCTCCGCACCATGATCTGCACCGGTTCCTCTTCACGGACCACACCCCTTTTTTCTCTTCTCCTCTTACAACCTACAAGCGTCTCGTCTCCTAAGGACTGTTTGTGATCAAAGAGACCGGCTTCTCTCCTAAGCATCCTCTTGTTTACACCCCGGCCTCCTTTTCTACATCCCTCTTTAATGTTAGAATACATGATACAAACCTGCCTCTAAAAATGTATTCGCGGAAGATAAAATGGGTCAAATCGCGAGTGAATTGAAGGATCTGCACTCCATTTTCAGGTCATGGGTGGATCCCCTCGGTCAAAGCAGTAGCAGGAACAAGATGTGTTGGGTTCATTAGCTGATTACCAGCACTTATACGAATATTAAGTTTATTAACAGGCTTAGGTTCATCTTGTTGTTTTGTTCTTGTTTTGGAATTTTACTGTTAACCCTTCTCGAATTGGACCGACTCAGTTTAGCATAGTTTTTATCAGTCCATGGGCCAATGGACCCACTACAGTCCATGGGCCAATGGACCCATTACAGATGCAGTTAGGCCCGTTGGTCTCAACTACATAAAATAAAAGGAAAATATCACAGAATAATAACCAAATTTCAAAAGTGTTCTAATTTAGTCACTCATGCATATTTTTCTCAAATTGGACCTTCAAACGATCAAATCGAGTCATTACCAAATTTTATTATGACAAAAAAGTAATGATGGAAAAGACATTGCAGTTAGAATTCTCAATATATAAAATTATATTAAATAATAAAAAAAACATGCTAATTATGAAAAAAATAAAAAAATGCCTAAGATTTACGTCAACGTTCTATATCGGCATCAAAAGATAGAAAAAAATATTTTTTAACTGAATCCAAAAGTATAACATGCTAAAAAATATGTTATGACTTTTAATTTGTATAAAATATAAAAATAAATGATCTAATTGAAACACCTTTTAAAACTCGAGTTACTTAATTGGAACACTTTTAAAAGTTTATTACTATTTTATAAATTACAAAAATTAACACACTGTGACTTCTAATGTAGTTATTATATCAAGTTATTATCAATTATATTGATAACTACAAGTTTATAATTCTCCACTCCTACCTAAGATCTCCATTACTCAACCTTTTTGTACCCTACACCTCATATGTTAAGTCTAATCTATATAAAACCCTCCATATATTGAATAACAATATTGCGAAAGTAATGTGAAAAGAAGCAAGCATAATTGCTAAAGGTGCAAATTTGGGTTCTAAAAATAAGTTTACAACATAAAAATAATTAAATAAAAGGAACATTATCCTTATATTGTTGTAAACAACATATGACATAAGTGCTACTCTTCGTCTTTCGACCTATAAGTATAATTATAAAGCAACGTCGCCATGTTTATTTAGTTCGACATACATGAAACCAGTAAATGATGTTCGTCTCATCTCATAGTCGCGACTTTGTTTGATCCAATGGCGCACTCTGCATTCCAAACCAACCAAAACAAACCAAACCATTCATAACGTTACGTTGATAATAATGAGTTTGCAAGTATATGAAAAGGAAAAGATTAAAGAAATGCTAACCAAAGGAGCCCCAAGTGCAGCCCTCTGAGCCAAGTAGTCACAAGGCTTGAAGAACTCCCCATACATCTTTGACCACTCGCTCAACCTCCCATGGATGTACTTTGATCCCACCATATCTCCCCAGAACATGATACCTCCCCTATACACAAACATATGTTAAAGTAAACATAAAAAATATAAAAAAAATTGTTTTATTGCAAATCAAAAATGAAAAAAATAAAAGACCTGTAAGGTGGAAAACCCATCCCCATAACACCCGCGATATCCAAATCGGATGCTTTTACTGCAATGCCTTCTGCATATACTCGACAAGCCTCGTTAACAACAGGGAAGAACACCATTTCTATTATGTCTTTGTCTGATAGCTTCCCAAGCTGAAGCAAAATTAAACCAAATTAGTTAAATTTACACACTTTCTTTCAGATTTAACTTCTCACACTTCAAAAATGCAGGACTATGAACTATACGCTTCATATGGTGTCAAGGGGTCGTCACAAATGAGTGCCAACAAATTTTATATTTATCCATGCTTATGATACGCGCGCACTAAAAATTTTCACCAACTATAAATTTTAAATATCTTATGGTTTTATATATTTATTTATTCAAGCTCTTAGTATTGACAAATAGTAACCAAATTTCATAAGTGTTTCAATAAAACAACTCCAAAATCTTTTCAACTGCAAAAACTACTCGAGGTTCAATAATGTTGTAAAAGTTGTCATAACTGTTAAAAATTGTGACCTAAGTGGGATGGCAATGAAAAATACCTTAGGATCAACTGAGATGCCAGAAATTTCCCTTGCTTTATCAATGTATTTCTTTATTTCAGGATCTGGACTTGCCTTACGTTTATTATCATACACATAGAAACCTTTGCGGGTCGTTTCACCTACACACGAATCACAACTTTTATAAACAAGCAAGATACTTAAAGGCTACAAAAGTTTTTCTCTTTTTTAAACAAGAACAGTACCAGCTCTTTTATCCTCTTGCATGAGAGGAATCAGCATTGATTTATATGTTCTTTCAGGAAAGTTCAAAACAAATTGTGAGCCAGTTGCCACTGCAACACCAAAACCAACAAGATCACACAATCTGAACGGGCCCATTGGCATTCCGAATTTTGTTATTGCTCGATCAATTCTATAAATGTCAGCCCCACGTTCTACCAGCAAAAGAGCTGCTTGAGTGTATGGGAAAAACATCCTGTTAACAGCAAAACCTGTGCAATTCCCTACTACAACTGGTGTTTTTCTAATCTTTTTCCCCACATCCAACAAGTCAACCACTGTTTGAGGTGATGTCTTTGATGTCCTTACGATTTCCAGAAGTGGCATTACATGAGCCGGGCTGCACAAATATTTATTGAAGCTATATCATTAACAGCTACAAGCAGTTTAGGATAAAAAGGGGAAGTGAGCAAAATAGCAACATAATTTCACATTTTTACCCGAAATAGCAATGTAGGTTGGAATATATCAGATTTAGCAACACACTAAAAATCATTTATCAGTCATACCAACCGTGGTGTGAGTATGTTGTTATGATTGGTCAAAGTTAAAAGGTGCTTGAAAATTATCAGAATTAGCAGCATACTTTCTTTTGTATGACAATGAATCAATCATACCAAGAGGTAAATACATTGCTGTTACAAAGGATAAAAAACAAGGTATGTTGCTATAAGTGGCAAAATAAATTAAGTTCTAAGAAAATCATCAGAAATAGCAACATACTTTCATTTGTCTTAACAATCATAGCAACCATGAGGTAAATATAGTTTGCTTTTACTTGTAACATAAATAAAAGTATGTTGCTATGATTGGTAAGAAGCACGTAGATATTTTTTGGTAATTATATTGTTACGACTAATAAAAGTGTGAAAGCACGTTGCTACTAACCTCGGTAAAAACTATGGGAAAAATCGACTGTAGTAAAGTTATTACCTGAAAAAGTGGGCCCCGATTATTCTATCATGAGCCTTTGTTTTCTCACCAATTAGATTCAAGTCGATTGTCGAGGTGTTACTTGCAAGTATACAGTTTGGAGAGCAGTATTTTTCCAAATCAGAAAATATTTGTTGTTTCAGTGAGACATTCTCAATAACAGCCTGTTCATTCATATATGTAGAAAGAATCATGATTTCCGTTGTTTATATTAATAATTAAAATCAAATAGGACCTACAAATTAAAACGGGAAATGTTAAATACCTCAATGACCATATCCACATCCTTAAAGCTTTCATAGTTGAGAACACCCTTAAGACGAGACATAGTTTTCTCAAACTTCTCTTGAGTTAACTTCCCTTTCTTAACGCTGCTTGTCAAATTAGCTGTACAACAGATGTTAATATGAAAACAATTATTAACATTTCAAGATAGCGAAAAGTCAAACCTTTGACTCTGCCTAATCCAGCATCTAGGAACTTTTGATTGACTTCTTTCAAGATAACTTGATACCCATTTAGAACTAAAGCTGTTGCTATTCCAGACCCCATTAGACCTCCTCCAAGAATAGCAACCTTTTTTATTTGTCTTGGTTTCAAACCGAGATCAGTGACCCCGGGTACCTGTTTAACACACAAAAGTGAGATTTAGTCTATACTTGTTTAACCATGTTGACTTTTTTGCGATGTGCAGCTTCAAGCCTGCTACCTTAAATTATAATTATAATAAAAACAATAACTGTAATAACAACAGAACAACATAACAGCAATATTTACTAATAAGAGTAATATGAATAACACTAATAATAATTATGTAATCAAAATTATGGTTATATAGGAAGAATTATGTAAAACTAACATGACAGTGAGAATTTGGTCAAGGCAAAGTCAAAGAAAAATCCTGCGCGATCATTATAAATTGATTGTAAAGAGTAATAAAATGGTTATAGAAAAAAAAATAATAGATATACCTTTGTAGTACCACGTTGAGCAAAGAAGACATGAATCAAGCTTTTGCTAGTATCCGACTTTAACAGAACTTGGAATTCTTCATATTCCTGAAAATTATATAAACAAAATCACATTATAATGGGTGGTCACGTAATATAACATATATAGGGGACTCGGTTATTAGAACATTTACCAACCTTCATTAATCCAGCACGTGGGCCTGAGACAATGCCTGATTCAATAACGTCAATGCAAACTTGTGGATGTTGTAGATTGGGAGCTTGTTTGCGGGCTTGAGCTCTAGCAAACTTGAGTATTTCACGGGCCTCACCAAGTGGCTCTATTTTATCTGTTCTGTAAAGACTTGAAACCCATGGTTTTCTGCGAGCCAATATATCTAAGGCCCATCGGCGAGCAGTATCTACTAGCTGATCTCCTGGTACGATTGCATCCACAAGCCCTACATTGTGAGCTTCTTCTCCCCGTACTGGCTTTGATGTCTGGAGAGTGTGTGTGAGAGGGAGAGAGGGTCAACCAGTAAACTAGAACAGAAATTATGTATAATGGCTCTGCCACGAGAAAATTGCAATGCTTGACCAGTTACATTTTAGATCACAAAATGTGTGGGTTGGGTAACAGGTTAAAACCAGTTTGGGTCAAATAAAAAGGAGAAACGGGAAGGAGATGTTATAAATAATTAAAGTTTCCATTGCGATACAAAAAGATATTTTAATAATACTCTAGTTTTATATATAAAATGATTGGAGAGGCTTTATGTGATAAGAAAACACTTTTTGAGGTTTGACCCATTTGACGTGTATATTTTTAAGTTTTTTGTACCAGCTAAGAGATGAAACATGACCCGAATCGACCCGTGTATAAGTAAATATGATGAATTCCAAGGTTCAAAAAAAGTGAAATTGTCAAATTTGCCACTTCTACTTTCCATATTTCTCAATCCCCTTCAATAATGACGAGAAAAATGAATTTCTATTTTGTTGACACATGTCAATATCGTCAACTTATTATGATGATGTGGAAACTAAAACATAGTAACTTAAAACTGTCCAATAGTAGAAATGTGAAGGGTTTTGCACACCATTTACTGAAAATGTTGCAATTTTCGTGAATGTTGAAATAACATAAACATAATCTGATATATTTCAACAAATAAAAGCATACCAACATCATTTCAAGGGCCTTTGCAAGACCAACAAGTCGAGGAAGCCGTTGAGTTCCTGAAATAATACATCATAAGTCATATATTATTTCTTGTATTCGTTTTATTAAAGATTGTATATGGCATAACAAATCATTATCCTTATTTATTTCAGAAGGAACGACACAGGGTCATACCTCCAAATCGGGAATGATACCGAGCTGCAGTTCAGGCAAACCTAATTGAGCAGTGGAAGTAGCGATTCTAGCATGGCAAGACTGAATATAAAATCAGCATGAGTTATCATGAAATTATTAAAAAAAATAAAAGAAATGTGAAATTAACTAATGAAGATGGCACGTACCATTGCAACCTCCAATCCTCCACCTAAAGCAAGCCCATCAATAGCAGCAACAGATGGTTTTCTTGCAGCTGAAACCAACACCAGCATTTTTTTAAAAACAATAATGATGATTATGTGGTTGATATCTATGAAAAAAAGGTGGAAACAGAACAATAAAAGATATACCTTCCACGGTATCAGACAGAATATCAATTGATACATAACCAGGCTTTGCTGCCAGTCCGGTTGTCATTGCTGTAAACAAGATAACAATTCAGAATATAATAAGTTTTACAAAAAGCAAAGAGTTAACACTAGAGCTAGCAATTTGAACATATTCATTTATGTGTGGGTCGATTCGGATTTGTTTTTATCTCAACGGTTAAAAGGGAAATTTTAGCTTAAAAGGAAGACGCCGCCACGAATTGAAAATCTGCCTAGAGTATTCCTTGATATGTGTAACCATCCAAATCATTTTATTCGAAAAAAAGTAGCTTGTCATTAAAATAATATGACTTTTAACCATATATGATACAATAACTACCTCAAAAACTTACGACAAAAGGTTTTTGTCAATCCTACCCACCATACAAAAGTTACTCGACCCGTTACCCAAATGGTCATTTTTAAACTCTGATTAGCATAAATATAGAATTCAATGTACAAAACACACATACCTTTCCCGTCCTGCATTCCACCAAATGCATTAATATCAAAACCACCAGAAAATTTGCCTTTTGCACCTGCTCCAATCATGCAAAACATTAACTTTACAGTTACAAATAATAATCAAAAATTAATTAAGTAAACACTGAAATTACCTGTAACCACGATTGCCTTCACATCATCCCTTTGTAATGCTTGATCAAAACTTTCTTTCAAGCTATTTAGTACTGAAAAGAGAAAAGAATGATTTCCATATAATTATCAATGACGATATGCCAAAGAAGATACAGAATTCTAGGCAGCCTTAAAATTCTAATTCATAATATAGCTCATATATTATGTCCCTAACTTGCAAGATATCATTATGTACTGAATACTTGTGTTTTAGGTACACATTCAGAATAGAATCAACTTTAAGTACAAAATCGTAAGAACTAGCGAGAGTTTGAAAGGAAATGGGCTAATAGCCTCATGTAGCACATGTTTATGCAGTTTTCGTAGTTCTCAGCTTAAATTTGGTTCTATATTGGACAGTGTTGTATAAAATTGTTAAATAAAGCCAAAGATTTTCCCCCAATTCAACACTAATGTTACAACAAGAACACAAAAGGGTAGAGAAAAATAGAAGATACAGATAATTGTACTTGGTGCTTCAAATCGATCACAGTTCTTATTTATATATATAAAATTTGAAATATAATTAGCTATTCCCCGATTGATTATCAACTTTAGTATAATTGTGGCACGGGGGGGGGGGGGGGGGGGGGGGTATCACTGATCATGTCAAAATTACTAACAAACATCAGAGCGATCAAAATTGGGGAAACAGTTACAGATCAAGCAAACCAGCAGGATCACAGATCACAAGTGAAAATCACAACAATAAACCTTCAAAACCACTTAAAACATACACACGTAACTGAAAATTAAGAAGTAAGACAAGTGATTACCATCAAACGAAAGCGAATTAACAGGCGGATTGATGATGGTGATGACAGCAACACCATCGGATCCAACTTCGATCGTTGTTCTTCCTCCCATGATCTCTAACAATAACAAAGCCCTTGAATATTTTTGTAACAAAATTGGGGTTTGATGAACTCTCAAACTGATGGGGTTTTATAATCGTGTGTAGATGGGGATGAATTATCGGTCGTTGGGGGTGGCGTACGTCGTCGTATTGCTGTGAAAATCATAAATCTTCAATGGAGTGGGATCTTACGCGATTCATGTGCGAGTGGAGTTGCGTGAAAGCATATCCTTTTCTGGTACTCTACTTCTCGATACTATCAACGCCTTATCCTTTTTGATTATATTAGTTTTTTTAAAAACGAATGGTAGAACTTGTTTCGAATAATAAGTGTTATTTTAGTTGAGACCGCATCCCAACTTCGCTAGAAGAAAACACTGACATTTTTACTCGTAACGAGACTTAAGTTCAAAATCTTCGCGTATACCTCGCCTTAGAC
The DNA here is from genome assembly GCA_025506515.1 of Flaveria trinervia. NCBI lineage: Eukaryota > Viridiplantae > Streptophyta > Magnoliopsida > Asterales > Asteraceae > Flaveria > Flaveria trinervia. The sequence goes on from CM046448.1 coordinate 2,515,845, forward strand.
AGTCCCCTTAACGAGCATTGCACACCGCTTTTACCTGGCGTTAAAGAGAAAGTCTCTCTATAAACAAAATGGTTTTATATTTAATTTTTATATTAAATCAGGGATGTGAAAGGTGTGAGATTATTTTCTTTGAAATAGATGGAATGAACGGTTAGATTAAACAGGTCGAACTCAAGTCAAAAGACTCGTAGGATAGGTGATGGAGTTTGTGTTTGTTTGGTATATAACTTTATATTTGATGCTCGTACAATTGATGTGTGACAAGTGTCATACTTTACAATGATTCAGTCCGTTACCAACAAATAATGTAACTCTACTCAAAATACTAGTTTGATGTGTGAGTGAGCTCAATTTGATCTATAAGACTACTTTTGATGTTCATGATACCGGATTCAAAATACAAGTTAAGAGGTAACGTAAAAAAATTTGCTTGCGAGACATGTATATAATAAAAAAGGAACAAAACACGATGATAAAGTCGGTGGGCGGTGGCAGGTCGGTGGTGTGCGGTGGCAGCCGACGGGTGAGGGGTTGGGCGCTGCCAGTGGTTTATGCTATGGTTTGTGTAAGCGTCTATCTTGTTTTTTTCGTGTTTTTACATATATGTTTTTTTAGTATTATTGAATTGGGTTGGGTATTGGATAATGGTAAAGGGTATTATGGGTTATAATGTTATTGGGTAATGGATACTAGGTAATGGAATTTTATGTTTTTATAAAATTTATTATTTTTTATAAATTATTAGACTTTTTTATAAAATATAAAACTTTATATGAAATTTTGAGTTTATAAAATTTATAAGTAACGTAATTTTTCTCAATTGTAAAGTAAAAGCATAAAAAATTCATTTTAAATCGTAAATTTTTATACACTGTCCGTTAAAAATTAAGAGGTGGCCTCAATTATATCTGGACATGTCTCATTCTTACAGTAGTTTTAATCTGTAACAGTGACGACCGTGTAAGATTAAAGGGCGTAAAAACGTACTCGATAGCCACCGTCACTTGTGTTGTGTCACTGGCCAGTCGAACCTCGTCACCCATTAAGGACATTGGTGTACCATGCTTGCTTACAGATTGATTGTGCTTGAATGTTTATAGGACTGCAATAGTGTTGTAATTCCCGATGTTATCTTTCACGAATGAAATGCAAATTTGATATATCGTCGTGATTTGTTCGAATGAATTGTTCTTGCAACGTTTGATTGATTAATGTTTGCACGTAGATAATTAAAATGAAAGCCATCCACCTTTGTCCGGACCTGTAAGGAAAAGACACGTAAGGTAAATAATGTATATTGTCTGGAACTCAAATTTAGACTCAATTATATATGATTTATTTATTTATTTATTCACATGTCAATAAGTTTAAAGTGGGCTTTTATGGAGACGATATTGTGGTAACAACTTTAACATCATCATTTGTAATATAGTGATGTTACGGTAAGATCATTTGTGATCGATGGTTGAAAGTTATAAAAAACTATTGTTGTGTGTACGTCATGAAAACAGTGAAATTTTTAGTAATAAAAGTAGAATTGGTTATTTCAAAACAAAATAAATAATGTGAAGTGTCGCACCCCAACATTGACGGTCGAATTGTCGAGATGTGAGGGTTAAGATTGTTCACAAACGCACAACGTTATCATTTAATCAAAATATTATTATCATAAGTTTCAAATGTAAATTACAAACATAAGTCTCAAATATTAAATAATCAAAACATAAGACAAAATAATCCAACACATTTTTATTTTTTATTCTAGGTTCAAATCCTAAATTTGTGCAAACTTCAAAAGATGACTTCAAACGTGAGCATTTCCTGAAAAATGTTAAAAATAAAAGTCAACTGTGAAAGTTGGTGAGTTTTCAAGTTTAATATACATAAATATACCAAAAGGTTTACAAATAGCAATTAATGTCAAAGGTTATGAGTTATGCAAGTTTATATAACACATATAGCTACAATCAAATATTGACCAAGATTAAGATTGCAAATTTATAACGATGAGCTAGGTGTACTTGGTTCCCATGATGAACAAGTCATACGTCATCGGGAGTCGGCAATACATCGGCTTTAGCGCCAAATAGGCTTGTCAGACCCATAGATCTATAACGTCGTCAGGCTAGCAATAGTTAGTGATTGCCAATATATAATGTATCTCATATAAAAAGCTCACAATAACACAAATAACCATGATAAATATATATATATATATATATATATATATATATATATGAATTGCAAGTGCGTTACGAGTATAAAACGTTTACAAGTGTAAATTTGATAAGATTAACATGTTTTACCCAAAAATGTGTGAAATAATAATAAAATAGGGCAAGAAAACTCACATGATCAATAAGTATATAATTGATGATTAATAAGAATAATAATTGACGTTCAATGTAATCCTTCACAAGGTACCTAAACACACACACACACACATATATATACAAGATTTTAAGTTTAATAACAAGTTAAAGATTTAACAAGAAATAGGATTTCAAGTCGATTTTAGGGATCTTTTTATGTACATTAAATATTTTAATATACTATTTATGTCTTTTAGTATAGAGAAAATAAAAATAACCCATTTATAATAACTATTAAAGTTTAAACATATAAAATTTAAACAACCATTCAAAATAAACATAAATAAAACGATGATAATTTAAGGGTACGTTTGGACCAACAATTAATAATTACTATTAAAATTCATTTTAATAAAAATTAACCAAGAATAACTTTTGTTTAAATATTTTATTAAAAATGATATTTAATTATTTAAATTTAGAAAATTTGCAGAAAATGATTTAATGTCTTCAAGAAAATTTATAAAGTTTACAAAAATCATTTTATATTTATTAATAATTTTCTATAATTAAATTAAGCCTGAAAAAACCTTTAAAAAATACATGATGGTGCCCGGGGTCGAACCCGGGATCTCATGGTAAATGTGCAAGTGTCTTAACCAGTGAATCAGGGTCGTGGTATTGCCATCACTTGGTTTTTATTATTGAGAATCCATATAAACAGAACCCCCACATCATTAGAACCCTATTTTGATTTTGATTCGAATTGAACACTAAATCGATAACAATTGCAAAAACAATCATAGGGCTTTGACCCCCTATGTGATTTCGAGCACATACATATGTTTAATCACCCGGTTTGAGGAAAAATTCGGGGATGAACAAGTCGAAAGACAACCGCGACCAACATTATGTTCAATGGATGTTCAAATGAAGACTATAATCAAACTAACTTCGTGGGGAGCTTCTTCTAGTGCTAATGATGATTTCCCTCAACCAATTATGATTAAGGGGGCTCAGAAGATCAATTTCGCCAAGGTTGCAGATCACGATAAAAGAGAGAATCGAATGAGATGTTTGTGTTTGTTTTAGGTGAAATTGGAGTTTGTATTCGATTAATGATAGATAGATGTTTGTTTATGTTGAGTTAATTAGATTAATATTGTGCTTTAATGATCGAACGGTTAGAAATTTGAGGTTGACGGTTACCGAGTTCAATCGACACCCATTATCGAATTTAAACTCAAAATAAGGTGCACTTAAGGTTCGAAACGTAATCAAAAATACATTTGGAACGATTTGGGTACCAAAATTGGGTGTTTTCATGGGTTTTGGGGCTCGCTGGAGCTCCGTCGGAGTTGTGGCCGGTAAAACGTGGGTGAAGGGGGAATTGGTTTGGGATTTTGCAATTTTACACATATGGTCTCTTTAATTTCCAATTTGTAATTTTAGGGTTAAAAGCTTTAATTTAGAGTTTCAATTTTTGACATAAAGGCCCCTCAACTTTAAGTCTTAAACATTAATCTAGTTTGTTAATTACTTATCTATATAATAACAAACTGACAGCTACAGTAAGGTACTATCTCTAAAGCATCAAGGTACAAGATCTTTAATGTTATTGTTGTGTACAAATATCGAAACACAATGTACAAATACATAATGCATGTTTTCACTTTCTGGCACATAACCGCCGATCAATGGTGGAGATAAGGATTACTTACCTATGGTGAGCTTCTTCGTCGCTACCAAAACCACCGCCATCTGCTTTCGTGTTGAAGATTGGACAAAGATGAGAGCGATTAGGTAGTGATTAAATGTAATGTACACGAAAAATTCTTTGTTGGGGCGGAGCCGAAGACTCAAAGTCCACTTTGGCGAGTTTGCGCCATCGATGCCGTCTTACTTCAGTTTATTGGCATAACAAGAGGTGGTCCGAGGATCCTTTGATCAACCGTGAAATATACGTTGATATAAAAAGAGGTTAAAACTTTTAAGGATTTTCTGCTCAATAGAGGCTGATATCATAAGATAAAGAATTGGAAAAGATGACCTAATATTTTAACAATATAATTTGGGCCTTTAAAAACTAAAAGCAGCTCAAGTTATGATAAATGCTTTTCTCTCCTCCAATGAAAAGTGACTTATTTTTTAAATAAAACTTTCGATGATGCTATTTATTTATTTTTCTTTTTCTTTTATCAATTTGTCTAATAATTAATTATTGCATTGATTATAAGAAGATTAACAAATAAGAGGCAAAATAAGAATAATTACATATAACACTTATACCTAATGCTTAATAAGTTGTCTTTAGTTGTCTTAAATTTTTGTGAAATTATATTTGTGTCCCACGTTTATGCATTATATAGCATTATAGTTATAGATATAGATATTAAAACTATATCTATATATACATAATTATAATTTAAATATTTTATAAATTAGAATTTGGTGGATTTGGTTAAGACACACGTTAGATAGCGAGGCGACCAGATTCAATTCCCTCCCCCACTGGGCTTTTTCCCCTGTATATGAGTATATTCTTAATTTTTATTTTATATTTTATTATTTATTTTTTTAGATCCTTAAAATTCCATCATGTTTGATTTTGTCGCTATGTATTTTTTGTATCCGCATTTTGAAGTTTGGTCCTATTACAGGTTTTACGCACAACGCGCGAAGGAACGCTTATAGTTATTATAACTTACTACTAATATAATTTTTTTACTATTTGTGTTATTATTATTATTATTTTTATCATTATAATTATCATTTTTTTATTAATTATTACTATTAATATTATCATTATTATTAATACTATTATTATTACTATTATGTTCAATTTAATAATTAAATTATTAACTTTCCAATTAAATAATTAATGATAAACTAACAAATAAGCATAACCAACCCAAGTTTCATAAACGACAACAATGGTCCTTACAAAAATAAACGACATTAATTTTTAATTAACTGAAAAACACGAGATATTACTTGTAGTATATATGTTGATGTAAAAAGTAAAAATCTATCTATACTAATAAACAATGACGGAGCTTGAACATTATCGTACGAGGGGCATGGACGAAAATAAAATTCTTTAGGGGGTGAACTCGATATTTATATAAAAATTTACACTACCGCACTAAAACTTAATACAACCGACGAAAAAAAAAAGGGGGACGGCGCCCCCATCCAGTCTCCCTTATGTTCGTCTATAATAATAAAATAATGTTTTTTAGACACGTGATATATTTCTAGATCCTTTAAATTTTATTATAATTGTTTTCACTTCTATTAAATAACAATAGTAACTACTAATTAATGATATTATTTAATTTTTTATATTTAAAATATTCTTTAATATATTAAAATTTTACAAATACAATTTATAGAGATTCAACTTTTATATAAAATAATTTTTATTTAACATTCAACTTTTTTTAATATATTAAATATTTTAAAATCTACGTTTAATTAAATTATGAAACAAAAATAGTTTAAATTCAAAGTTATAATAAGGGAATTATTAAAATGTTATTTTTAAGCGGTTAGTTTTGAAACAAATGATTAAAAAAATATCTTTGAAAAAACAAAAAAAAACTTAAAAATTAATATCGTTGTTTTATTACTTACAGTATATACTCGTACATAATTAATATCTAATATCAAAATATCGGTAGTAGCTTGTATATTTTCATTACTAACAATTTTATATATTATTTATTTAGCCCGTGTAATACATGTGATACTAATCTATTTATAAATATAACAATATACTTTATTGCCTTTTTTCCATGACATTTCACCTCTCATTATGTTCGATGTTCGATGTTCTAGGCGTGCTAGACTACTTTGACAACTATATCACGCCCCACACAGATGTTCTAATGGTACTAAGGGCACAACACAAGCTAATCAAACAATAATAACAAATGATTGATTGACATGTTATTCTTATTCAAATATACTCAAAACTACTTAAATTGGTATGAATACAACCTATCTACTAACTATTTACAATTAACTCCGGCTTCTACCACCCAAACTACCAAACTTGCAACCCCTACCCAAATCACCGCCGAACATATTGCCGCAATACTCAAAGTACCTTAAGCATTTTCATCTCTGTCAAGAATCGAGTTTTAAATCTTAAATTGATATGTTTTAAGTGGCCGATAAGAGTAAGTTATAAACTTTTTCTAAAAATCAAAAAAATATTTAAAGTGTTGTGATGTTGTTGTTCACTCCCCATTTGTTGTGTTCAGGTTTTTACTATCACGAATATTGACAAAAATTAATTTTGATATTGAATTGATGTTTTTATAGGATGCATTTAATATTATAAGACGTGTACTTAACTTTTTATATGAACACCATAACAAATCACTCTTGACACAAACCATATTAAATTTTAATTATGTTTTATAAAAATTCAAAAAATATATACATATAATAGCATTAAAGAACAATAGAAGAATTTTTAAACGGCTAATATATCGTTATTTATCTTAAATGATGATCAAAGAAAAATATTACAATGTCACTGTTGCGTATTGTGATGTCTACACTCTAAAGCTCCCGCCTCTACTCTATTAGTGTCATTGTCTACAAAGACATTACAATATTCAAAACCGCCAAACCATCGTCAACAAAAAAGTGTAAAAATAAAAACAAAAACTCATCTCAACCCAATAGTTATTGCTTATGTTCTCATTTAGGAAAAACTAGTATATTAAGCTCCTTATTTTCATGTGTTACGATATAGGCGTAAAATCAAGCCAAATAGTATTAATATCACACCATCATCAACGACCACCAACATCGATAAAGATCAACAGAAGTTCAACAAGATACGACATCAAACACAATCGTTGATCAGAAAACCCCAAACGGTTAACTATCGTTTTGTTAGAATACACCCAGAAATTAATACAAAACCTTATCTCAAAACCTTAATAGGTTAACCGGAGTAATAACTAAGTCGATCTAGGACCTAGGCGTTACGCCAGGGTAGTTAAACGGAAAAACATATATGTGAAAACGTTGAACCACACATGTACGTTGCGATGTTTAACTTGTAAAATTTAAACCGTAAACTTAAAAGAAAATTTCGCAAAAGAGAAAAAGTATAGGGAATCAAAGTTTAAAAAAATATATTTTAAATTGTATAAAATATAAAAGTATGGTGGTTAGACTAAATATAAAAAAGAAAATGAAAATGAAAAAAAAAACAGAAGAACAAAACCAAATAGTAAGTACAACTAACTTAAACATGACGTACAAACCAAAAAACACATGAAAGTTGATAATTAGTATACATTAAATGACCATCAACCACATAGTTGTTGGGGCAATATTGTTTTTTCGACTTCAAAAGAGTGAAATAAGGTTACAACTTAGAAGTATCGAATACTTGTCAAACTACTCAACAATAAACACGGTTGTTAATAACCTGACCCGAAACTTACTAAATATTAACTCAAGAAAGTATCGTCTTAGATTATTTCTACCTAAAATGGCATGTGCCAATATGGTTGGCAACTTGGCATGATTTTTGAGTTGGTACGAGTTTGGTTGATTAAAACAATTGTTTTCTCACGGCCCTAATCATTGCATTCAACATACACTAAACAATGCACATAGCATATACGTGTCCTCGACCGGACCACAACTAGCATATGCAACTCACGTCCAGCCGATCTAATAGTCGGTCATGGGTTGACTATAACTTACCGTAGGTTGTCTATGACCCAGTCGGCTACGTCTGAAGACACGTGTCAACTTCTTGCTTTATTCCACGTGAGCCAAAGATAATAATTAGTTAGCTTGATCCGTTAACTACTTACCTTATTTATTTAAACAACTAATTGAATTATTGACAGGTTGCCCCGTCCATCCGATTAAAAAGTTTATTTTTGTTTCTTGGATTGGTGTGTCACTATTTTCACAATACAAAATCATTTCGAGTTTTCCCGCGTTCAAATCATCCCCAAAACCCCTTCATCCACCATCAAACCACCGTTGCCACCATGACCACCGCTAACCACCGTGACCCACCGCCGTCCCTCTCGCCGGAGGACATAATCCGACTAGCACAGTACCACACCACCGCACCCCTCCACCCCTTCATCCTCTCACCAACATCTCACAACACCCTCATCTCCCACCTCCACACACTACCCCCCACCATCGTCTCCCAATACACCTCTTCTCTCCTCTCTCTACTACCACCACCACCATCTTCTCCATCAACCCTAATCACCCCTCTCCTCAATTCCTACATCGACCTCTTCAATTCTCACAAAATCCCCCACGATCGCCAATCGTATAAAACCCTACAACTCTTCACTGTTCATCTTGAACACATCCCCATCACTGACCTACAATCGATTTGTGATTCGATCGTTTGTGGGTTTTCGCAAATTAAGTCCGACCCAGATGAAGCCCAGGTTCTTGATTTGCTTCCCAAGTGCTTACACATTGTGTTTAACTCGAATGAGATTGATAAACCCAGGGATTCGGTGGATTTGGTGTTTGATCGCGTATTGGATCGTCGTTGGTCGGGGGTTTGTTGGTGAAGCTTGTTTCGATTATACGTGAGTTTTTGTTTATTGATAAGGTGAGGGTTAGGCGGTTTGTGGAGAAGGTGTTTGATGAAATGCATTGTGTCGAGCTGCAGGATTTGCCGTCGTTGGTTTATCAGTTGCTGGTGTTGGCGTCAAAAGGGGTTAACAAAAGGGAGGTGCTTGAAGGCATTGTTGTGTTTTTTGGGACCAAAGTGCATTTGAAGAAGGATAGTTGTAATATCATTAGGGAGGTTGAAGGGACTGTTTTGTTGCATGTTAATTTTGCTGTGAAGCAAGATCCTTCGTTGGGGCAAGAAGTTATGGGGCTTGTGAGGTCAGATGCTCGGGTGGTTGATCATTTCGTTGTGGGGTTGTTGTTGTCGATAGCTAGAATCAGGAGGTATAGTGAAAGCTCAATGGGAACATTGAAAACTGCTCTGAGCACTGCTTATAAGGATTACAAGTTCTCTAGGTACATGGCTCATTACATGATATAGTTCTATATGTTTTCACATTACAAATGACCTGCAGATTAGTCTCATCATTGCAGCACAAATTAAGTTGTGGTTGCATTACTATTAGTTAAGTGTTAGTGATGGATTTCTGCGATGGATATGTTATCAACAACATAAAGTACATTTGAAGATATTATTGTGCGGTCAAAAATAGAAGCTTTTTAGTTAAACTCTTACTTATACTAATGTTTTGTTTTGTGTGTTTCCATCTCGCAGACATTGTAAATGGCTATCTGATGGCTTAAAGAAAGAGTACCTGCAAAATGCCATTTTGACAGAGACAGCAGTTTTAAGAGCTGTATTTACCTTCCTTTTCAATTTTAATTTTTCCTTGTCATTTTTTTCACTTGATTTACCATTACACTTTACTCCTGAAGCAACTAACATGCATGAAATATGGTTTTTACACCTGTGTTTTGTTTTGTTTTGTTTTGGTTACTTTGTTTTTAGGTTAATGAAAGCATTTATGGAAGTGAGCATATTGTTCCTAGCATAGTGCAGTTGGGCTTTGTGTTGCTAGAATCAGTAGAAGAATTGAGCCATCAAGAACTTGGAAATGCTGGTCTTATGGGTTCTCAAGAGTTGGGTATTCAGATGCTAAAAAGTTTATTTGAGGCTCATGAGATGACACGAAATGAGGTCAACAATGAGTCCTGTTAAAAAAACTAACTATATTTGATATGTTCCTCTATCTGAAATAACTGAAAAAAGAAGTTTTTTGCATCAGAATTGTGGCTGAAAATCATACAAAGTCTTAATGTAGATATATTATTTGCAGATAGTTGAGCAGTGTAAATTCCGAATACTATCTCATAAGCCCGAGCAAAGTTTAGCTATCATAAGGTAATCCAATAGGGTCTCTATGCTTTTAAGAAACCTTAGTTAATAAATAACTATTTGTCGTGCTTACTGTACCTTTATTGTCTTTTGACAGACTACTTGGTAACCTAGTGAAGAACTACCCACATCCAATGTTAGAGTATGTTTCACATTTGAAGGAATTGTTAGATTATTTTGGCTTCATGCAAAGCAAGGTTGCCTCCCATCTGGTTAATGTTCTACTGCCACTCATCAAGTTCAGTCATAACCTTCAGGTTTGCATTATTTTCTCTGGTTTTTTAATAATCAAATGCATTATCTTGATTAAATGTATTAGATCACGGAAGCACAATTTGTACCATACTAATAATAGCATCATATTCTTATATAAAACACTGCAGGACTACATCATCTTAGTGGTGCGCAAAGCAATGTTTAGACAAGAGGATCAGATTCGATTAGCTGCGGCTGGAGCCATTATCAATCTAATCATTGCAGAAAAACAGTCTAAACAAAATAAAGCATGTTATTATCAAGAATCCTCTAGCCAAGCTAGTAGTAGTCAAGTTCATGAAGTACCGCCTGTAATGGGCAGTGATCTTTTCAAAGAACTCAGTGGTTTATTGCAACGCTGTCTTTACCAACAGGTTGTTCTATATGTACAACCCTGATCTCATCCCCAAAAGAAAAGTAAAAATGAATCATGTGCCATTGGCTTTGTTGTTGTATGTAGGCCAAAGTGAAAGAAATTGTATACAGGGGACTTCTAAAGCTTGTGCTAGTTGATCCATCAACTGCAGGGGCAGTTTTTGATTTTCTCTTGCTACATTTTCTGAAGTATTACAAAGAGGCAAGTACTAATGAAGTTTTTTAATATTTTCCATTTAAACATTTTATGACCATGTTTTGATTCATGGTTGACTTTTTGCATTGTGCCAGGATGGTCAACTTGGTATAATTCAGTGTGTTAAAACAGATAATGGCAAGGTCTGCACTGTAGAACCACTAGATGATCTCTTATCTTGTGTTTCATGGATTCTTTTACATCAGCCGCAAGCAAAATCTGATGCTCGTTCAGGTTCATGGGCTTCTTTTGGTTTCTCACTCACACAAGAAACTGAGGTAATAATCACACTCGTTTAAAAATTAGCAAAACCCATTTATTTAGGTGCAAATGTTTTAACAATAAATAGCAGCAGGCACAAGGAACACGTTCTGGTGAATCATTTTCTAGTGCTTTATCAACAATCCGTAAGCTTCTAAGAAATGGAAATGTGGAAGGTCAGTTGGGCATCCTTAAATTTACAATGATGGATCATGGTATCATAAATGAATACTGTAATAATCTCTATGCATGTTTGACCAGGATTACTTGGTCAAACAAAGGACGAGGGCCTCACAAGCCTACAAGGAGAGAGATACAAATATACTGGTTGGATTTTAGCTGGTGTTATCAAGGTGATATTGAATACTGTTGCTACTGAACTGGAAAAAGCAACTAATGATAAAAGGAATGAATTGGAGAAAGAATTTGTTGATCTTGTTGATCTATTTGTTTCCATGGAAAAAAATACTACTAATAATGCACAAAATACACAAGATAATGGTACTAGAAAAGGGATAACACCGTCTACCATTGCTGATTCAACATGTAAAAATGAATCTGACAACACAAAGTCTAATAAAGAAAAACCTCCTGTTTTGGCAACTTCTAGCATTTATCAGTTGTTTCAAACATCGTTTGAATTATACAAACATGACGCAACAAAGAGTAGACACTTGAATTTTGTCTTAAATGCCATCCTTTGCCAGATAAAATCTTTTGCTTATGTGGCAAAAGATGATCCATTGAAGGGATTGATTTATGGAGATATTAAGGTTCTAGTACCACCCCTCTTGAAATTGATTTGGTTGCTCATGAAAAAGGAAGCCAAAGGTAAAAAGGACAATGGTGATGTAAAGGGTTTCTTTTTATTGGCTCTAATGTGCTTGAAGGAGTTGGTTTTTGTGAATTCTCATAGTCTTGAGGAGATTAGAGAAATTGAAGATATGCTGTCAGATTCTGCAGGTGAAGATATTATCGATTCTCAATGTGATCATGATTATCAAGAGAATGAAATCAACAATCAAAGGGAAAAACTCTTGGTTACGAAGTTTGTGAAACCCTTGTTCTCTAAGCTTCTTCATGCAAAGTTCTTCCATGAAGTTGAGGTAAATTCATCACTTACTAGCTTGTTTTTAATTTCGACTTATTTACTAAAAACGGGTATTATCATATACTTCTAAATTTTGCAAAACTATATTTACAATGTGAAATGCTAAAAGTGTCATTTGTTAACCAAAGAATATAATTGGAAAAAAGGTCGAACATAATTGGAAATAAGGTCACAGTGAATCATCTCAACACATAATGTTTGTTGAAAATCAGGCTCAGAATTGAAACAAAAACGATGTTAACCTCAACAAAGATCAACTCCTTTTCTTGTATTATAAAACTTAACACACAAATACAATGACTCTAATGACCCGTAATTATAATAAACAAACTTGCAAACCAAGTTAACCTACAACTTAAATTAGGAAACCAAATTAAAACAAAATCAACTAATTAATCAACCAAATCAAAGTAAATGAAGTAATCAAATCAGACTGAATAAGCCATTTAATATGATTAACTAAACTAACCCTTTAACTATCAGACATTGACAATGTTTGCTTTAGTTATTCAGTGAAGTAAGTTGTTTTAAGTTTTTGATTTTATTTTATTTGGTACAGAAGGGGTAGCTATGATATTTTTTGTGTTTTTTTAAAGTATACGTATTCACCACACACACATATATGTTATTATGAACTTTTAAAAGGATTAAAAAAACTCTCCAAAGTTATTCTAGAAAAAAATTACCGAAATATTATAGTTACCTGGTCCACCCATTTACCACCTTCATGTATGGTTTAGACTAGTGTTTATGATTTTGACTTGAACTCTACCAATCTATCAGATCCTGTGTGATATTGCAAAAATGATGGGGAGTAACATTCTTGGAAGCTGGGCTGTACAAGTGTGTAAAAGTAACAACATAGCAAACCCAAAGATTGCAAAAAGCATAGTCACTTTAGCACTGTCATGTAGTCAAGCTCCAAATGATTTGATTGTTGCTCAAGAAATGGCAATGGAGCTAGCAGAAACAATGCGATCGCCATCAGAGAAATCTGAAATTTATGCTGTCATAAACCATTCAACAGTAGGTGCTATAGCAACTGGACTTTTGCAGTTAGTTGAATCAGTAATTGTTGACATGGACCGACTTAGCATGAAGTTGAAGACATGCTTAGCTGGCGCTTATAAAGATGGAAAAAATAAATCGTATTTCACTTTAGAAGAGACACTGTACCAGAGGGCTGAAGCTGTGGTTGAAGTGTTATCTTCTTTTGTGGTGATGAACCTCAAGGGTAACCAACTCTTTCTTGAATTGTTTGTAGAGTTACTTTATATGAAAAAATCTCTTAGTTGAATTCTGGCTGTTAATGTCTCTGACCTGTGGAACTAATATTTTCTTTATACAAGCATGAGGAACTAATAGTAAACTGCAGACCTGCGGTTACTTGCATAGCAAACACATACTTGGATGCCGGACTGATTTTATTTGTTGACATGGATGTCAACTAGATTCTTTTGCTGATCCTAAGAAACCAACATTTCTTTACACCTTGACATAAGTAAAAGTTATCCAAGTCAGCAAAAGTGTCTACGTGGCATTCGTGTCAGCAAAAGATGCCTAGGAGGCGCCTATATATGCTGAGTGTGTAAGAAACTGTTAATTTCACAGGTTCGTATAAGCTTATAAGGACTCAAAAAGGGTAAAAACTGGTTTCATGACCTTTTTGCTGTCATGGATGCAACGTAGACTCTTTTGTTTACCCAAACAAACGAATAAGTAGTATGTAATCCAAATCTGCATTGGCATCCATGTCAACAAAAAAGGTCAGGCCTATGTGGCATCTAAGTATGTGCTGAATGTGCAAGTAATAGGCATATACCTTTACTTTCACATGTATAAATTTAACAAGCTTAGGGAATTTAATACGTTACAAATAAGTTTAGGGACTTTTTTGTATCAAATGAGAATGTATGTTAATTACACTATGTAAGATTTAAAGGCTTAATAAAATATCCAGATTCTCAAGCAGAACATCTACTAAGATTGGCGGCTAAGTTTTATAAAAACTTAGCTAGGATATCAAAGTTTCATATCGCGCCCAAAGGCTGCAAGCAAATCTTACCCAGCCTTAAGTGCCAGAAGCTTGTGGAAGTTACTTGCAAGCAGCTAACAGCCCCCTTGTACACGTTTGTGGAATTCATGCAGAAGGTATGAAATCATATTATCCTTTGTCTGAACGCATAATTTCTGCTTAATTAAACATATAGTTGGCATCATATTTTAGGTATTATGTCTTTTCCCACTTCCAGTCAACTGGACAGTTTTGACTTTTCTATCATAATCTATCAACTTAATGGTGATCCCCTTTCCTTTGATCTTAAATCAGTTGTTCATAGGTCGTAGCTTATTTAAATTTGAATTTTTTAGTAGATTTAAAATTACAATTTACAAGTTTATTCTTATGATGAAGTAAGCCACTCCCCATAGACCGATCTGCTTTTGTGCCTATAAGCAGTCCCCAGCCAAATAATTTTTGGATTAAAAAGAACACAACATTTGCTGTTAGCAACATGTGTCAGTTTCACCCATTTTATGTACAATCCAAGCAGGCTCTTTATCCCCCGTAAGGCTTGCCCTCATTTCACCCTCCGAGACGTTATTGCATGAGTAGGATTTTTTTGTTAGGTAGGTTTGTTTGACCGTTTATATATGGTCCACGTGTTAACACTATACTGACACTTGCAGAATCAAAATGAGAACAGAGCAAGCAAAGGAACAATATTAAACAAGATCAAAAGGGAGAATAGATGCATCCCAGATTTGATATTCCAGATAGAAGACTATGAGAAGTATCTGATTCTTCTAAGCAAAGTCACCAAAATCAACTTATTAAGGCATGCAAAGCGTAGCACTGCAAGAGATTTTAGAATTACCGACCCACAAAACATTCCACAACCAGAAAACGGGCCTGACCAGGAACCTTTACTTGACCCACAAGATATTACCCATCAAGAAGACGTGTCTAACAAGGAACCCGATATGGATACCGAATCCACACCTCAAAATGATCTGGAACCCAATATGGATGCCGAATTCACACCTCAAAATGATTTGGTTCAAGATTCTGATAATGATGAAGCGGATGTATTATTATCACCTGATACAGGTACACCAATGGCTGTAGAGGATCCCGACTCTTGTAGTGAAGATGACAATGTAGTTCCCAATTCAAAGAGAAGTCGAATTGTTTATGATTCGGAGGACGAAGAATAAAGATTATTTGTACAGGATTTTGATGGTGGTTTGTTTGTTATCAATACAACAATCAAGTTCAGTTTTTGATTCAGCAGTTATTGTGGTTATTTTCTTTTAACTTGTGCCACGTGTCATAACGTGACCTAGCAGTTTTCGTTACCATATCTTGACAGCTAATCGTGTTCATGTGGTAGGCTCTTTCAATATTAACTTTGAAGTTGGTTGTATAACTGCCAACTAAGCTCCATGTGGCCACTAGGACAACTATGTGAGGTTGTAGAATCAAATTCAAGTAGTTGGTGAATGAGCTGGCAGGCTTGTTTGAACCAAATGTGAATGGAACTTTTCTACCAACCTACAACAAGAAGAATATTTTATCTCTAATATCTTTAAGTGGCTGAGTGCACAACTCATTTTACACTACCGAATAATTTTAAAGGTGTTATAAACTGATGAAACCGACTAAACTCAAATTAATCGATTCAATTGGTTTAAGATTTAAACGCTTGGTTCATAGTTTGAAACCTGAAATGATCGATGTAAATCAAACAATACATTCACTTTTTATTTTAGTTGCAGAATGTCTAATACTACAGTCTTTTATCAATTTTAAAATTCAATAAAAACTAATGATTTAAAAATAAGCTAAAAAACTAATTCAAACCACCGAACTTGAATCGTTTTGGCGACCCAACCAACCATCTGGATAAACTCATTGAACTACCCCAATCAAAGCAGATTGGTTGGCTCGCGGCTTGAGAGTTAAAGTTTTATAGATTCAGTGTTTGTTTCATGGTTTGGAGCTTAAACTATCCAAGCACTTTATTCATATATTCATAAGCCATCTTTACATAGAAACCACTAAACTGAGTAGTCATGTCCGGTCTGTACAACCCAACCAGCTCAGCCGTTTGGTTTGTGGCTTCTCAAAACCACAGTTACCAATTTCCAAACCGGTCAAAGAAGAGTACAAGACTGTGAACACACCAACTGTAAAAGGGTTTGCATCTAATGGCATTATGTTTTCATTCACATTTGTTCCTAATTGGTCAAGAAAACAATGTTTCAAAAACAAGAAGCAAATATTATCATGCTAATAAACCATAGCTACAGCCTACAAGATCATATAAACTCTGCTATATATGCTGTATGCATCCCTTCCCACAGTCGAACAGCAATCGACAGCAAAGTTGCCATTCGGGTGTTTAATAAGCAACCTGTTTACCTTTCATCTTTCTACCAATCTAACAAACTATAACCTGCAAATCACATCAATTTTCATTTTGTAAAATAATCCTGCAACTAATTCTTATTCATCTGCTTCTGGTGTAATCAAACTCTAATGAAGAACAAGTAAGAACAAATGTATCCTGAACAAGTTTCATAGTCATCAATAAAGGGTCATAGTCATTAACTTATTATCAAATTTATCTACACAGCATCAATTCACCACAAAAACTCGATTCAAGCAGCGAACAGACGAATGGATAGAACAATAGATCACATATCACAGATCACGAACCCTAACTACAAACCCTATATCATACCTCATAATCACCACAATTCACCTTCATCATCACCTGTATCCAACAATTCAATCACCACCATCATCGTGAAGATCCGACGCCTGAACCCGATTACCATGAGCCCCCACCGTCACCGACGACTTACTCGCCACCGTATCAACCACCGTCGCCGACGACATCTCCATCTGACAGATCCTCACCGCCCCAAACAACCGCTCCGGCAGCTCCTCCTCCTCCTGCGCCTCCACCACAAACCCCATATCAATCGTCACCGCCGTCACACACCCCAACGCCAAATGCAAAATCGCCGTAGCGATCTTCGAGCTACCGATATCAACATCAATCTCTAGGTAATTAGGGCCACTATGATAGTGACAATTTAGGGCTTTTCCGAGCAAACAAGCGGAGTAGTTACCTACTGCAGCTTTCACAATCCACGGTCCCTTGACGATCCGGTTCACGATTTTGAACCGCTGGTTGCGGAACGAGTCGTCGCCGTGGATGAACCGGTGGAGGAGCGAACCGGCGGGGATCGGTTCGTCGGTTGCGAAGTAGAAAACCGCACTGTAACAGTCTCTACCTGGAACCTGTAGATTAACAGCGATGACGAACGTTTTCTTCGTCGTGTGGTTGTTGCCGTTCGACTGATGCTTCCGCAGCGCGTGCATCACACGGTTGTCGGCGCGTGAGAGAACGTGGTCGAGTTTGGAGGTTGATCGGAGCCAATCGACGCCGGCGGGGCGGAGGAGCCACGGTCCGGAGGGGGATTTGTGCTTTTTGGTGAAGTAGTTACGGCCGCGGAGGGAGAAGAGGTCGCCGGGGGGTGAGGCCCAGCCGTTGGATCCGGTGTCGAGGTGTACGAGCTTTAGGGATCCGCCGTTGATGGCTTCTTGCCGCCAGTCTCCGT
Organism: Flaveria trinervia; assembly: GCA_025506515.1. Taxonomy (NCBI): domain Eukaryota; kingdom Viridiplantae; phylum Streptophyta; class Magnoliopsida; order Asterales; family Asteraceae; genus Flaveria; species Flaveria trinervia. Next base: position 2,533,907 of record CM046448.1, read on the forward strand.
CGTCGTTGTCGCCGGAGACGGCGGACGGAGGTGAGGTTTGACGGTTTGTGGAACACATGGTGTTTGGTGGTGGTGGTGGTGACGGTGGTGGTGGTGGTGGCGGTGGAGCACCGCCGTGAATTAGGAGTTGTGGCCTTTGTAAGGAGAGAATGGAGAAGCGATTTTGTCAAGTCGCGTGATCTGCCGAGTGATGAGTTTTGACGTTTTATAAATATGTACTGTTGATAAAGTTTGTTCATGACATAAAATATTATAAACATGTGCTATTTTACATATTAAATACTCACATCTGTTTTTTTTTTATTTTTATCGTTGTAACTTGTAACTATACTAATAATAGTTATTATACTTTTTTAAATTAAAAATATTTTTTATATTATTATTATTTTTTCTGTGTATCCCCTCGTATTCACTTTTGAAAATATTAAAAATTTTATACCGATTGAACGATATTTTTTTTAATTTAACAGATTAATCAACTCTATTCAAAATCACTAACAATAATTTAAATATAAGGATTCGCTCTATATTTTTAGAAAAACCTATTGTGATATTACATGTGTTTTTTTAAGTTGTAAGAATATACATATATATTCTTTTATATTATGGTTTAAGGGAATTTTATATTACATATTAAAACTTGTGTTTAAAAAATATTTAACTTTATTAATTTAGAATTGATATATGTTATCTCTTTTAGAAATATATAAAGAGAAACAAATGAAACGGTTTTTTTGTGTGTGTAAAAATTGTGTAATTTTATAAGTGTAGGCATAGATTTATGTAATGTTGTTGTATATATATGTAAGATAAATCAATAACTTAACTTTTTTTAAAGAGTTAGGAGATGTTTTTAGTGATTGATTGAATTAAGCTAATGCTCAAAATTGGCATCTAATGTTATTGCGATTAATCGAACAAAATTTAGCGGGTTTTTTTTAATCAAGTAACTATATATATTTATTTATTTTAGGAAACCAAACATATTATAACTCTATCAGATTATTATTTTTATTTGAATTAGGTCATATGGGGATGAACACCCACGAATTACCCTCAAACTAGTTCAACAACAACCGGAGTCCAGTCATGTAATCTAACGTTGAACACCCTTCAATGTGTTCAATAATATCCTACCATTAGATGCCTTAACGGGCTTATGGTCCAATATGTATCACATATGAAGTATCACCTAACCACAATTATATACACTTTAATATTACATACACAACTCAATATGTGATCAGATGATCTTCTATATTCATGATTGAATAAGACTACGACTCTTAGTAAGTGATGATTACAAGATCAACTAACTTTCCAGACAATCAAGTATATTACATGTATCTCACAATCAAGTATATTACATGTAACTCACAAGCAATGTATTACGATACGTTTATCAACATAAAATAAGTAAATCATATGAAACTTGATGTAAAATCATTGATGTATATATCAAACTACTACAATCTGAACTATGTAATAAAACTAAAGTATATTCAACAACCTAACACACGCATGCATAACTAAAAATCACCGCTAATAAATATCTCTTAATTTGACAGTTAAAGCAAGAGTTACCCTACCTAATCAATGGTGACCCGAACCAAACCCATGCATCTAGACCAGGTAATATCTACTTATGTTTTATGTAGGGCCATCCATGACTAATCAAGCAATTACAACTTGAACAAATATACAACACAAGGATGGGTATGAGTCTAGTTTAATACAATTGATCACTTGGTAATAATTGCTTTGATCTTTTATTGAAATGCTGTAAATGCACATATGATCAAAGTCGAAAAATTATGTGAATATAATATTGTATTCAATATATGTGCTAAACAATTACGTATTTACATAAACACATATAAAATATTATATAAAATTAAAATATTTGTTTTCATAAATACAACGTCCACCCAAATAACTATTGATAGCAACAATTAAAGCTTTTCTTAAAATGTTAAAGTTTTAGAGGTCTACACGTCTATATCGACACGATGGTTTAACTGACCAAGTTCTTGTTGATGTTAAATAGAATAACAAAATTGATCCGGATTTCTCAATAGTATTTGAGAGTAAATTTATGCCTCTTTATAAACCACTTAATTATATTTGGAATCAACTTGACTATTGGTTAGTAGGGGAGTAAAAAAGTCGAGCCACTCAAGCTCTGTTTTCTAAAATATCAAATCAATGCGTTGAACCGATTTCAAACAACCTTAAGCCTATATCAGAACTCATTACTAAATGGGCATGAACCCCAATTTCACATACTCGGCATGCTAATCCAAAAGACTATATTATTTATATAAGATAATTTTTTGATGTATTGAATAAATAATCACATAACATATATTATCTATTATATATGTATATATATTGTGTTTCATACAAAATACTTATTAAAAATATATATTCAAAAATAATTTTAAATTGATACTTAAAATGTGTTAAGTCCAGGCTTATTCACGAGTCGATTTTAAAATTAGACATAAAACTCAAAACACTCTTGAATCAAAAGGTGGGAACTCGACCTTTACACGAAATCATTAGAGTAAAGAAATAAAAAAGAAATGTTCCCTTTTTTAATAAAGTATACACATATAACTATATATATAAGATGAAATTATCATCTACAAATCTAATAATGACAAAACTTGTGATGTTGGCATGGCTTGTAGCAATATCTTGATTATTCATACCCCACATGGATGATGAGACTACAGCCAATTTCACGGGTGATGAGCTAGTCGTTTAGTGTATGATAATGACATTTTATTTTATTGTTATATAAGCATTATTTATATGACAAACAATAATAATCAAGATTAAAAAAACAAAGAAAGGACATAAAATTTGTTTAGCATATCCATCCAACCACATAGACACAAATATAATGACATGAATAAAATATGTAACTAGGAAAATAAACGCATGGTATATTTTAAAGATAAAAAATAAAAGTCATGTTTGTTGATTAATTAATATATCTATATATATGTATGAATACGATAAAAGGAAAAAGTGCATGAGTAAAATAAAATAAGCGAAGGGACAACATGGACATGAGGGTCAAATTATGTAGGCCGACCACCAACCGACTAAACCGTGGTTAAAGCGATTCATTTTTCAACAATTTAAGGGCGTTTTGAGCGGCTTTTTACAACATTATTATTACGGGGTTGTTTGTTTTTGGGTTGACTCGATGACTAGCTAACTCGGTCAGCGGGTCAGTCCGTTTGATTTTGGTTTCGAACCCGGCTGACCGGGTCTCCAGTGCTGACCCAGACCTTGAAAAAATGTGCTGACCGGCTGACCCGCAGGCCGCGGCCCCCTCGCGACCCGCAGGTTGCCACCCCCTTCGACCCGCAGGCCGCCCCCCTTGCGGTGGTGGTTCCGATCGGTGGTGTGCCTCGGTGGGTTTTGTTACTTAAATATTGAATCGTTTTGGTTCCAGTCAGATACTGAATCAAACAGTCAAGTTTCAGTCAGATGCATACACAATCAGATCTTACCCAGTCAGTATAATCAAACAACCCCTAAAGCATTTAGACAGGAAAAAAAATCTATAATTATGAGAGTCAAATACAATGGTAAATTTAAAAAAATTTCATCACTCTCTAGTCCTTTCTGTTGGTGAACCCTCTTCCATCGATCCATCGTCATTAAAACCCAACCCTCTTGTTCTCGACCCACTGTCATTGTCTCCATTCTCGATCACTGACCTTGATCCTTTGCAATCATTCATGTTAGGAGTCTTGAACGCTCAAAGTTATGCAATCCAGGATTTTCAAGATACCCAATTTGATGGCTCAACCCAAATAAACAATCAATGGTGAAATTTTGTTGAACATGGTAACGCAATAAAATGGTCACAATGGATGGATATACTCGTTGACCAATTATGCAGAATGGTTGAATAAATGGTTAGAAGTACATTGTTATTAGTACAAAATCATGTATTTCTGAATTTGTCATGAGTCATGTATATAAAATATTGACCCCGGTAACTAATACATTAATTTTTCTCATGAGGTGAAACCATTATGATTAGCTTTGTGATTTTCGTTATGCCACCAAAAACATATTGTTGTAATCACTTGAAAAAAAACACGTGTAAAAACCTAAGCGATGCTCCCACCACCATCAATCCATGAATAGAGGGCCCTAACACTCCTATGCCCAACCCTCCACCATCGACATCTAAGTGTTTTCATTTCAGACCATGGTCGACATGAAATGAATATAAAGAACACAAAGGGTGAGTTGATGGTTTATAAATGATAGGTTTTGGGAGAGAAGTTGGGGTGATATTTCAACAAAGTACACGGAGTGGGGTAGTCATTTTACATAACTTTGACAAAAAAATTTTAACCCGAGTTAGTGTTACGCCCCAAACATGTTACAAATCAAACACATTGAAGATGAAATCCATGTGCACCTACAAACATACGTTACAAAATATAAACTGTGAAATGATACAATATGAAGTTATAAATGAAATATATATTAACGAAATCGTTACGCGTGAAATAAAAACCTTTTTGTTAAACCAGTAAGTTTATGTGTCAAAACTTTCGATGAGTGCATAGTTATAAATAATTAGTCTCATTTGTGAAACACCGTAAAAGCATTAATATTAAAACTCATGAAATCTATAATATGAAGTTAATAGTTTTACATATTGACCAAAACATTCAACTCGAATGTGGTTTAAGACTCACTAGCTATCTCGAAAAAATATATATATGATTAGTTGGTCTATATGATTTCCCTGTTAAAATAACAATATGAGATATATAAAGTATGACAATGTACGTTGATGACATGTATTTACTGTCGAAAATAGTTTAATTATAAAAGAACAAATTTTAAATGGACGATGATATAATAACTTTATGATTCGAGGTGTAGATCAAACAAGTGTGTAGTGATATCTTTATACATTAATCAAATTGCCCCAAAATATGCTAGAATACCAAAGCTCATCCTTAAAGTACTGTAACAAATATCAAATAAAGTAGCTTTATCATCTTTTATTGGTCTAACAATATCATAGTTAAATGTAAAACCATGTCTTGCCAGTTATACATGACTACATATACATTTTATTTTAATACATCGGCAATATATAGCTCGTGTCTAGTTAGAAGATTGAGCTAGGTAAAACTAGTACTTTCATACATATATGGTACATAAGATACGATATTATGTATTATTGATCCATCAAAATAAGTTTGATTAGTCACGTAGATAAAGAGAACAAAAAATGCCATCGTGAATTTTGTAGTATATGTTTACGGAAGGAGGCGTTAGAAGTCTCACATGAATATCACACAACATTGATCAACATAAAAAACTGTACATTAAATCTCAGGTGTCAAATCATTGATAACAAAAATTTAAAGCAACCAAAAGATTGACATTTTTTAATAAGGGCGAACAATATACATAGTTGTACTTTTTCCATCAACTAAGTTTTCTCTTATTAAAATTTTCTTGGTATTCAAAGAAGAAATTACGCTTTGGACTATTTTTCGGTAAGTATTCTTTTATTTCATTAATTTATTCTAGGAATTTATGAGTGTGTATTATGAGCATGTTTGACTGAGCTTTTGAAAAACTCATTTTGATTTTTTGGAGGGTAAAAAAATAAAAACGCTTTTTCAAAAGTTACAAATTGTAACTTTTAGTAACTTTTAAAATAATATATTTTGTCTTTTTACCTTTCAAAAATTCATAAAAAACATTTAAAAGCACAACCAAACAACACTATATATGATTATAATCAGAAGGCATACATACAATTATTTCTCTTATTTATGATTTCACATCACTTCTATATAATCCGTACATACACACATATACATATTATATATGTATTAGATGAGAATCCTCTCTAGTAAAAAAGTCTGTTTGTTACTATTAGGCCAATTTCTCAAAACAAAAACATGTATTTGTTTATCACGTCTAAATCATTTATTAAGTCTTAAAAATTTTAAACTTTAGCACAAATAATTGTCTATCCATATTCACAATACTTTGTTAGCAAATTCATTCTCTTTTGTAAACCTTCATTTATCAAAGCCCCTAGCCCACTGATATATAGTGAGTTTGTTCTTGATATCTTTAGATATCTAAGTTAAAAATTTCAATCTAACTCAATGATAGTGAGTTTTCTTGTAATTTCAGATGAATCAAGTTTGAAGCATTGAAATAACCGATTAATATTTAGTTTTATTAGTATTTAAGGGTTGTTGGGTAATTTCTGAATTATTAAATGCTGAATGATAAGATGTTTGAATTATTAAGTGCTGAACCATTGAAAAGTCTGAACTATTAACAACTAGTATATCACTTAACTATTAAAATACAAATATCCGATTAATTCAGATAAGAGGTCCTAACCATTCAGCATTAGTATAATATTTAACCATTCGGTATTAGTATAATGCTTCAACATTCAAAGACAAATAGAGGTGTTCATCGGATCGAATAACGGATTATTCGGATTGGATTATTCGGATTTGAAAATTTCAGGACCCTATCCGAAATCCAATCCGATCCAAATAAGGAATTTTCAGTCCGATCTGAATCTATCCGAATTCAATTCGGATAATATCCGAATTTAAATAAACCAAATAACATTTTTTTTGATTTTTTTGCTAATTTATTATTTTTTAATATTTTATAAGTTAGAAATCACATTGAAATATATAAAACTAAAAAAATGAATTGTAGGCAAATTCAAAATTAAAACATAATAAGTACTTGTATGAAACACGAAGATTAGAATCTTTAATTTAAAACGACAGTCTATTATTGCATAATTGTTTAAGATAATGACTAGAATGTGTAATATTCATGTGTATTGAGTTAAAAACATAATAGATAGTTGAGTAATGAGTTCTGGGCTAGAAATATAGTTGAAGTTTTATTCGGATTATTCGGATATCCGAATAACCCGAATAAAAAAATTATAATATCCGAAATCCCAATAAAAAATTCAGATTCGGATGAGATCCGATCTGAATAAGGATTCAGATCGATTAATTTGGATTCGGATACGAATCGGATTTCGGATAGTTTCGGATATCGGATTTTTTGAACACCCCTAAAAACAAATGTCTGAATCATTCAAACATTTGCTCATGAACAACAGTATAAATCATTAAATGACAAACCATTCAAACATTTCAAGTTTAAAACATTAAAAAACTAAAACAAACAGCGTATGCAATAATTAATTTCAAACGTTTTTAAAAAGTTAAACAGAAAAAAAGGCTAAATCAGGGAAAAATACTGGTGGTGTACACCCAAAAAGAGTTCGAAAACACCTCCACACGCTCTTGCCCACTCACTGGTCTGAATTTCGCAGAGATGAGTGAAGAGGTGAAGAGATCTTCGTCGGCGGATGATCGGAAAACCACCGCATCGGCGTTATCGACGTCTACCTCCGGCAACCGAAAAGTCGTAATCAAAAGTGCCGACATGAAGGAAGAAATGCAAAATGAGGCCGTGAATATCGCCATTTCCGTAATCAATCCACCTTCTTCTTGTTGATTCATTTTATTCTTATCGGTGCTTGAATCTGTGACCTCATATTCGTTTCTCGTTTCTTCAATCTGTATAAATTTACTCGTTTGTATAATCGGAGTTCGGTTCTGTTTCTGCAGGCGTTTGAGAATTGCAGCGTGGAGAAGGATGTTGCGGAGCAGATAAAGAAGGAATTTGATAAGAATCACGGTCCTACTTGGCACTGTATTGTCGGCAAAAACTTTGGTAATCTCTAATTTTGTTGGAATTCATGATTCGTTTTGTGACGAGCTCACACTGATATTGGATATTAATTAGATTTTATGGGCACTTGCGTATTGCCTTTTTGTTGATCTGATTGATTTCTCGAGTTATCATGCTTTCAGATTTTTGTTCAGTGAGTATTGTTGATGGTAGTTTAGTTTTGATTTTGAAATCTAGATCTATTAATCTAGGCTGAAATCAATGACTTGAAAAGTTTTGATTCCAATTGATTGTGGAGCTTATGAATGTGGTGCAAAAGAGTGGTATGATGTATGTGAATCTGTTGTGATTATGCATTTGTGCAAGGAAAGAAAAAATAAAAGGAATGAATTGTGCAGAGATTGTTATAATCTCGATCAAGTTTGTCGTCACCACTCTATGCAGTGATATAGATTCAAATTCACAATTTGTGTCACAAATATTATCTTTGATTTGCTGTGTTGATCGTGTGAAGATGTTATCTGAAATGGATTAAACTATGCATATGTATATATGTAACTTGGTTTCTAATTGAGGTCTATTGAAATTAGGCAAATATGCTATGAAGTTATTGTGCATTACCTCACAAACAACCAATATATACACAAAATTAACATAAACCATACATGTGTATGCAAACACCCAGATGTCTAGCAGCTGCTTCTGTATGTTTGTAAAAATCAGCAAATATCCTAATCCATGCCACTGCAACTTATCGAGGAGTTTGTGTTCTGATGCTATTTCTTGAATATGAACATTAGAAGGTAAATGTTGGGATCTAATTACTGAGTGGCCAAGTAGGGGCCGACCCATGATGGTTAAGCAAGTCGATTTAATCAAGGGGTAGGGTAATTCAAATTCATTGTTTGGATAAGATCTGTTGTCATTATTTAGATAAGACCTATTGTTATAGATATGCCTATAAATACCACAACTGAGATTAGGGTTGGATATGAGTTTATTGTATTGTGGTTTTGAGATAGTTCATAATATAATAGAGTTCCCTTAAATATTGTGTGTTTTACTTTGGTTGATCTTGTCATATAGAACTTGAGTAAAAACAATTAAGAGGTAAAATAATAACATTTGTCTCATGTTAGTGCTTATAGGGATATGATGCGTGTGTATCAATATATCACATCTTTGCTTGGTCGGTTGGTGCATTAGACAATATGTTAACATGACAACTAATTACTAGTCATATATGATTTTGACAACATTGAAGGTTAATTTAGTCTTAATCCACAATTGACATGGCCACTACTAGTTAAATTGGGCATTCAAATGTAGGTTGGCTTCCTAGTAACTAGATTTCTTCATCATTTTTAGTCTGGTTAGAAATCTCAGTTATAAACACTGCTCATAGTTGAAAAATATCCACCATTACGGTCTCTTTCCGTTGTATAATTCCATTGGAGATTCATATGCACTTAATTTTTAGGCTGTATACTTGCACCAGTGTGAGTAAGCAATGGTAATTGATGCTAGAAGTACAGAGTCCATAGACAGAAACTGTTAACTCATGAAAATTTAAATGATATTGGTACAGTGCTACACCAGTTACAAAAATCCTAATTTCTTATGATAGTTCTTTAAAAGTTGGGTTAATGGGAGAACCAAAATGAGGATAACACAAACATAGTTTATCTACGCAAATACCAAGAAACTTGATTAATCATGTGCATTTTTAATAACCTTTGTGCCTTATATTAGATCAAAGACATCATAAGTTATTCTGTCTTATAATTATGTCACAAAAGATTATGTTGGTTCAGGCCCCGATCCACACACACGAAACACACACAAACTAATGTGTATATGCGGGAGTAATACGCATAAAGAACTCACTATTATTCCATAAACAAAACAAGCCTTATATAGGCAATTACATGCAACAAACTTAACATAAACGTGGACTCAAATCAACTAACCACTCTAAATTCTCCTAAGAAATCGGCTGAATTAATCTACTAATATGACCCACTACTAGCCTGCTTGACATATTTAAATTAAAACATGACTCAAATAAACTTTCTAATAAACCGTGACCCAATTTGACCCGACTTGACCCGATCAAGATTAACCCAACATTCACCCCCTTAATCTTGACTCGGTTCTCTTGCTTGTTTCTTTCTTTCTTTCTTTCTTTCTTTCTTGCTTATCTTACCCTTTCTTTCCATACCCGATACCGGTTTTCTTGCTAATCTTGCTACTTTCTTGCTTAATTTAAATCTTTCTTACTTACTTCGAATTATATTCCTTGCTAACTTGCTTACTTTCTTGCTCACTTTCTTTCTCTTGCTCTTTGCTTGCTATAACCGAAATTGGTTATCTTGCTAACATTCTTTGTTGTTTCTTTTCTTTCTCTATCACATAACAGCCAACAAGGGACTGCTCTCCCTTAATTAATGAAAGCTGACAACACCTTAATCAAGAGACCTGCATGCTTGTCTTCTTTCTTTTCTTTTTCTTAAATTTTTTTTTGCAGGAGCTTTCTTGCTTTATCTTATTTTCATGTTGCTTCCTTCCTTCTTCTATCAATTTAACAAACGGCAGTCTCCACCGTTCTAATCACTGTCATCACTTTTTTTTCCTTTTGCAATCCTGCATGTACGCTACTTTCTCACCACACCAACAACCTTGGCTGCCGACTTTCTTCTTCATTTTCAGCCTTGAATTTGAGCCCGAAACACCAACTGTTTTCTTCTTTCTAGAAACCTATTTTTTTCACATGCTTGCTTGCCTTGTTAACAATAGCCATAAGTTTCTGCTACTAGTCAACGTGCTTGGTTGCTTTTCTCTTCTTTCTCGATTAATTTGGACCAACCAATAGGCTCCCTCGTTGCTTCACTTGCTTGCTTGCCAATTGGTTTTCTTACTCGATCCAACCCTAGGTAGCCGCCCTTTTTGCTGACTTTCTCTCCTCGTTCTTCACGGCTTGCTTCCGGCTACAGCAGCAAGGCTGCCGCCTTGCTTTCGGCGATTTCTTTCTTTCGACTCTCAAACCAGCTCTCTTCCAACCTTGCGCTCTGATACCAAATGTTGGTTCAGGCCCCGATCCACACACGAAACACACACAAACTCACGTATATATGCGGGAGTAATACGCAGAAAGAAACTCACTATTATTCCATAAACAAAACAAGCCTTATATAGGCAATTACATGCAACAAACTTAACATAAACGTGGACTCAAATCAACTAACCACTCTAAATTCTCCTAAGAAATCGGCTGAATTAATCTACTAATATGGCCCACTACTAGCCTGCTTGACATATTCAAATTAAAACATGACTCAAATAAACTTTCTAATAAACCGTGACCCAATTTGACCCGACTTGACCCGATCAAGATTAACCCAACAGATTAAAGCTGAAAAGTTATTGTTGATTGTCTTTAAATACTTAGAATTGGAAAACATCAATACCATGATGTTAGTATATCATAAAAAGGTGTAAATCCAAAAAACTCAATTAGTTTTGGAGGAAGAAGCCAAATGACTCAATTAATTTGGGTGAGAGAGGTCTTACTTAGGATGGGGATCAATTTACAGAAATGCCCTGTATATATACACCATAAAAAGTTGACGCCTTTTACTGTTGGACCAATCTTGACATTAATTAAAGTTAGGGGTCTATTTTGTAACTTATTTTTGGTTATTATCTGGTAAATAAAAGGATAAGTTTATGAGGTAGTTTACAGCTTTATCTCAAGGATTTGAGATAAAACCTAATTTTTAGGAGTTGATTAGCTTGATGGGTAAGGCTGATTAAACTATATATAGGGATAGTTTTTACTTATTCCTTGTAAGTTTTTCTATCAATTAAATTGGAGGAGTTCCAGAATTGTTCCTGTGTTTTTTGGTTGTTACTTGTTAACAGTTAACACATGGAAGTTGGTTGTTAATATCATGTGGCCAATTGTGTTAAGGATTTTGTATTTCATGCATAGAAAGTGGTTGTTCACTCATCCACTCACACTTATAACTGATCATATCTAATCGTAATTGGCTTTTAAAGATTTTGTTTCTTGGTGCTTAGAAACCACTTAATACTTGGATTCCTCATAGTTTCAATCCTCAAATGCTGTTATTGCATGCTATATAAAATTTAGTCTAGTTCACAACTTAATGTGACAACTAGATATCGCATGCTATGGTTCTAATGCTTTCCATTGGAATCTATCAGATTTATTTCAAGAGCCATCTTTTTTGTTGGGAAAACAATATTATACCATGCCACCATGTGTGCATACCTTAAACCCATTTTAGCGTCGGAAAATTTCTGAATTTGCATATGTTTCGTCGATTGCATTTGATAGTCAACTTCGCAAATCACTCTTTACACATCCTTGAGTAAACAAAAACTCACATATTTTCATGTTTGTGTTACTGTCCATGCATAAATGCAGACCAAGATTTATGCACCACCACATAATAACAAATGCAGACAATTTAATACTAAGCCCTTGATGGTTTGGTGATTGTGAGTCCTAAAACCTAATTACTTGATGTGAACTGCAAAGAGATTGATGGAGGTAACGCATGTAGACAAATACCAACATAATGTATGGTGTCCATTTTGCAGGGTCTTACGTGACTCATGAGACAAACCACTTTGTTTATTTCTATTTGGAATCGAAGGCGGTGTTGCTGTTCAAGTCTGGTTGAGCATGCTATATACTTCTGCTGCTGCTGGAGGGGTGGTGCTTACATATGTGTATGTATTCTATAAACCAGCAGACGGTGACTATGCTCATCATGTATTTAGACGTGTATTTTGCGTACTTGTAGATATATTTGTTGGATGATATGGTATGATTTGAAACATTGTGTTTTGTTTGAATCAAAATTTAAAATCTCGTGCTTAGTTTTTTTAGCTTAATAGGACTCGAGCTTGGCTCGTTTAGCTCAACAAAACTCAGGCTTGTTTTGAGCTTTATATTTTTAGCTCAAGCTTGACTTGTTTACTATATATTAATCTTTTATCTATATACGTATATAGTTAACTTTACATATCTGTAAAACTTTATATATATACAATTAGTTTTAGTATAGAATATATATTGTTATATTAAATAAAAGTAATAATTATATTTATTAAATAATATACTCGCTTAAGCTTGTTAACCTAGCTGATCTTGGTATATCAAGTGTTGGCTCGGGGCGTTGAATAGATGAACTCATATTTAGGCTTAAGCTTAGGATTGTCTGCTAAATGGACTTATTTTAGGCTCATAGTCGGGTTTGAGCTTGTTTAATCTTCACTTAATTTGAAACTTTAGCGAACTGAATTCAAGTAGTTCATAAGTGACTCGTCAAACACCTAATTCTAGTGATGCACGAGGTTCATGCAACAAACCCAATGAATATTTATCGGGTTTCATAATTTCGCCATACCCATCATCACCTCCACTGCCAAGCACCACCGTTCATATACCTTTCCTGGTTCCTCCCAATGGAACGAATCCCACTAGGCCACTACCCTAATGGGGGCTACAACGCCCCCTTCTCTCCTATAAGATATAGACGCTCGATCTACGTGCTTAGATTTTAACAATTTTCACATACATCGACGGACACCCACTCATTCTCTTTTCCCATTCTCATAGTTCTTATAGCGCTCGTGTGGATGGATGCACCCACTCATGATTTTATCCCAAAAAAAATACATTTTCACATTGAGCCGATGATGTTGGTCAAAAGTCAAAACATTTAAAATACTTAAAAGGCACAAACTCACAACTCACAAAGCCACAGCCCACAAATTCCTTTTTACTGGGCCGAATCTCTTTATTTGGGCCGAATATCTTCGATTCTCAAATGCTCCATGATCACCTCTTTCCAACACTCAAAAACAAACAAAAAAGGAAATTAGTACCAGTTAAACATCCAACTGATCCCGCCATAAATCCAAAATCATCGTATTGTGGAAGCATTCTAGTATCTTAAAATGCAGAAATTCAAGTTCTTCAATGGCTAAACGAAGCAGATTGTGTTGATTTTGCGTATTTCCACAAGTCGATGCCTATTTACCAAATCGCTCAAGGTACAAACTGTTATTAGTGCTCTGTTTCGGTTCTACATGTTAACACTCTTAAGTAACGTTTCATATGATTGATAATTTCTTATTAGAAGAAGAAATGCTGATTCGGTAAATCAATTTTATGTTATATATCTGTTCTGCTTGCCGATTGCTAGACGATTGATATTTAGGCAGTTTGATGATGAAATTTAAAGATGTTATTAGGTTGAAAATTGCACCATATATGTGTCATAGTTATTCTCACTAATGTACAAATTCAGATCACGTAGATCCTTACAATACATGTTCTGGACTCCAGTTTAGGTTATTCAGTAAGAGAGGATGAAGGGGACCAGTATATATGTACTCCAATAGCTATTGATCTACTTGTATGATAATATTATAAACTTAGATGGAATTAGGTTTAACATCCTGTGGCAGCAATAGATATTCATGGCATCATCTAAGTAATCAACACTGCATCCTTTTATTCTACTCAGTTATATTTAGTTTTGGATATAGAATATCTCGTATTTTTACGAATTTCTAGATGAAGAAGCCAAAATAGATGTGACATAATTTATGAAGAGTCGATTCAGAATAGGAATGACAAACACTAACCGTCTAACTGTTATCACAGTAGGAATTTTGTTTGTATATTAAATACAGTACCTTCTATAGACAGCCTATCTGTGTCACTACACATGTGTTTCTCTCTTTTTCTCTTTTCTTTTTGTTTTAAATTCGAGGTAATTAATTTGCTTGTAGCCTTCTGTTGTTTTGATTGCAAGACTTCAAGTCAGGCACTAAAATGTAGTTTCAGTTTATTCTTCTTTCACAGGGGTTCAGTTATAATAAATTAGAAAAGATTTAGAGGTTTTAATTGTGCAGAATAGAAGAGCATTTTCACCTTATTTTACCAATAAGAGCAACATACTTCAAATTCATCAGAAGTAGCAGCATACATTCATCTTCTTTTACCGATCATAGTGTCTTCATTTCTTTAACCAATAACTGCAATGTAGTTTACCTTATGTTTGCAATATCATGTAAAAATAGGGAAGTATGTTGCTATATTTTGGTAATTTTAAACTACATTGTTATTATTGGTAAAATGTGGAAGCACGCTGATATTTTGCTCAATTATCCAAATAAGATTCTTTTATCTCTTTTGTGAAACCAAAATTCATATTGCTATGAAATAAAATGAGAGCGATGGGTAGGAAGGATTAGTACAAACCACAATGCATACCATATTTGTATAACTAAAAAATATTAAGACAGATTTCAATTTCTGTACATAAATGTGTATTAACTAATCAAACCCAATACCTTGCTCACATTCCATAATATGATACTCACTGCTTCTTCTCACCAACTGTCTTGCATTCAGTGATTCTTTCTCCCAATCTGTCCTGTATATCACAGTCATGATCGATAGAACACATGCCACCTGCGCTGCTAACAGCCCATAACACAACCCCAAGAACCCTAATCTCCACACGAAAGCTAAAATTATGCTATGGGTGTACCCACCAAGTAAAATGAACATAAATTAATTCTTGCACCAATATATGGCCTTGCACTTCCACGAAGAACACCAGAACACGTGGTTTGTGGGCAATTTGCCAGCTCACATACTCCAATTATGGGTAGAGCAGCCATTGTTAACTCCAATATTTCACTATCATTTGTGAACACTTTCCCCATGCTTCTCCTCCAAATGTAATCCCCAACAACCCAAAAGCAGAAGTTAAAAGTGCCAGCCCAATCGCCACTAGTGTTGCTAGACGGGCCCGGCCTGGTTCTCCTGCCCCAAGTTCATGCCCAACTCGGGTCGATATCGACATGCTAAGTGCTGATGGCAATGTGTACATTAAAGAGGTTGTTTGAATTACTATAGCAGATGTAGCTAAAGCAATGTATGGTTTATGAAGGTAACCACTTAAAAATGTCATTAATTCATACCACCACCATTCAGAACAAACCGCTAAGCAGCTAGAAACTGCAAGCCGAAGTAGCACACCCCACCCTTCCCCTAGTGACTCTTGTTCAGACCATGGTTCTGACTTGTGGGTATGAGTGAAAAACATGTAGCCAAGAATGAAAACTGATGTACTTAAGTTGGTGATAATTGTTGAGAATGCAATCCCTTGAAGCCCTAGGTTAAAGGTGAAGGCTAAAGTGTTGGTGATTGGAAAATGTAAAAGTGCTGATAATAAACTACACCACATTAATGGCCATGTTTTGCCATTGGTTCTTAGATATATGCGTAAAGGGTTTAAAATGCAATTAACAATAAGATCAGGGGCTGCATATCGACAATATAAACTAGCAATGTGTGTTATTTCAGGGTCCTGGTGCAGTTTAAGCATGATTGGCTCAAGGTTGACCCATAGAATACCAATGGGTAGTGATGCAAATAATAACATGAGAATGGTTCTTTGTAGGGTTAGGTTAACCATATGTAAATTTCTTGAACCAAAAGCCTGGCTGCAAAGTGGCTCCATGCCCATAGCTAACCCAGATAGAACCGAGTAGCCGGTTATGTTTGTGAATCCAATGGCTAATGCACCTCCTGCTAGCTCAAGTCTCCCTAGCCTTCCCATGCATGCAACTGAAGTCATATTCTTCAGATAACTCACCAACCCCATAGTGAATAGTGGGAAACCAATGGATGACATCATCTTCATTTCCTCCAGTACCTACCACAAGTACATAAAATCTGATTGTTATAAATTTGTTTTTTTAAATAGTATGGATAAAAGCTGTTTACCATGGGAACAATGAGATTAATTTGAGTGTAGTCTGGCATGATTTGCTCGTATGTGAGGGAAGTATAGGGTTTGATTCACGACATTGAAGTCTTCAAGCATTTATAATATTATAATATATAGATACACATATATAAGTGTAATGAGAGAGATAGAGGACAGATGCAGAGTTGTCAGTGTCTATAAAGAATTTGGCATGGTTTTATAGTGGTGAAAGGTGGTGGGGATCCCTTAGATGTCAAAGAACCAGGACACATATTTTAGAAGCTAAAACGTATTTAGACAATATAAAGATTAGTAGAATTTACAATAACACATGACTTATTCATGCACATATACATATTTTGGAATCTGAATTTCTTCTTTTTCAAATGTGCTATGTTGTGTGTTACTAGATGCATGTGACCAGCTTCAATTATATAGCGTGGATAATGTGCTATTTAATAATTGTATTTATAAAATAAGAATGTGTTGTTTATTTCAAGGACCACTACTGAAGTTGCATTTAGTAATGAAAACATGTCACATCTTCTTGTTGTTGAGTAGCATAAATGGCTTAAAGTGATGAAGAAGTTGGGAGTTGGGTTTAGGTCCATGTCATAGTAACCAGACATTTTTTCACCATGTTATCTCTGATATGTTTTACTTGATTGGCATCAAAAGTTAAAAAAACTTCTGTTTTCATAACATGTTATGAGCATGTATGTATGTTCATGATATGTTCATTCATATACATGCACAGTTTTGACTCTTTCTCACTCTGTTTTGTGCTTATGACTTTAATTATCGAGTTCATTCTCTTATAACTTAGTATGCTATGAATTTTATATCCCTGTTTGGTATACCTTTGTCTTTATTCTTTGTGCGCGCGTGCACATGAGTAGTTGACAATCACCCAAAATATAAGAAATCATCTGAACTTAATATCTCCCAGCGAAATGTAAACGAAAAACCATGCATATGGATTTGGTTACAACCTATGGCAAATCAATTGTCATTAATCAAACTTAGGATGCTGATTATTTTTATATTTTTCAACTTTTAAGGAAATACGTGGAGGAGATATTACACCATCCAACTATATCCCATCATAACAACTCTAATGATATCGTTGGTTTGACAAACAACAACCATCTTCAATAATCTAACTCTTTTTGTGGCTTTTTTGTCTCACAGATTTCAGGCATTGCAAGAATTTGAGCCTTATTTAATACTCTTTCATTAGAATTTTAATATGTAAATTAAATACCTTTAATGTCCTTAAAGTGGAATGATACCTTATAACAACCACTGTTTGCAACCTAGGTATCTCACTCACATTAATCACACAACATGCATCGACATCCCACATTTCGTCTTTTCTCTTTCATATCGTTTTCTAAATTTTCAAATTTCTTTTTAATACAAGATCATGTGGTGAAATGATAATTTCAGGTGTAACTATGGCTAACAGGATTATTAACCAAAAACTACATGTAGAGATTAGCTGTCGACATTATCTTGTCTTACCTTAAAAAGCCTAATATTTTAGAATGTCCTATGGAAACTGAAACATTTCTGTTACAGGAAAGCTCTTAACTTACATTTACTTGTGTTTTTCTTATTACTGATGTCATTGATTCTGTCCAGAAGATAATCAAACATTGTAATCTTATGATACAGATGGAGTACTTTATTGATGTGCTTTATATTTTAGATTTTAATTTATTGTATTTTAATTTTAAAAGCTAGGCACTCGTCATCATCGCGTATAGTGGACGATGTGACACTAGGTGGCTGTTTGTTACCGCCATGACAAGCATGATCTGAAGTGAAATAGTCCACAAGCATATTTTGCTACCAGTGAGCGTCTTCAGGTGAACAGCTGTAGGTGATCCCACATCCTTTTATTGTTACTGATTATTATATTTTTTGGTGAAAAGAAATATGATCTCTTTTAGAAGCTTGCTTTGTATGTGAATTGTGCCCCCTTTCTTGCTTGGCTCTCCAAGTTACACCTGCATATAGGGACCAGACTGGAACATTATTTGATGGGGGGTGTGGGGGATAGGAAAAAGGATTCCTCTTCAACCCAACACACACACACACACACACCCATTCACACTCTCTATACATATGTGTATATATTGTGTGTGTAGATTGCACAAAAATACTAAACTGATAATTTGTTTCTGTACATCAATGGTATATGATTGTTCATTGCCCTTTATGTGAAACCAGAACCTTTAGTGAATGAGGTAAGTGTGTGTGTGTGTGGTCCAATATTCCATTTGTTATACTTGGCAAGCATTTCACTAGTGTACTTTGAGGATATGTGTGAGCTTTTTGCATCCACAACTGTACTCTCTCACTTGTTATATATGCATTGTAATTTATCCTGATGCATCCATGTTCTCATCATTTTCACATCCATGTCCATGCATACACATACATACATACATACATACCACGTAGGCTTTTTCACTTTAGCTTGGGAAAAGACCTGACTGGCCTAAAGAACAATACATGTACTTTTGGAAATAGGTATAATTGGTACTTTATGTAAGGTTAAATTTGGAATTCATTGAACACAAACATCATATACTGTAGTTTTAACTCCAGTTGACGGAATTCTGAAGCCATCTAAATTGATGCTTGTTCGGCGCATGGATCCTCATTGGATTAACTACACTCACTTTAGGGTTGAATCATCTAAGTCTTACATACACGATACAATACACAATGAAAGATTTTCCTATGTGTCATGCATTCTTTCGCGTGACGTTGTGTTGAGTATACACGCGCGTTGTAATAAAGTGCCTTGGCTCTGAGGATCTTATCTTGTTCTCAGGTTAGTGAAAAGTGCCTTGGCTTTGAGAATCTTATCTAATGGTTAAACTAGTGAAACATCTATAATGGAAGTTGTAAAAAGTAAATCTTACGGAGACAGTCCTGAAGTCACGGTTAGCTACTATAATTTAACATGTTGTGTTCTTATTAGTCCATCCCATATGGTTTTGAATGTTGCAATCTATGGGTATAACAAACTCAGATTCAGGTGCACTTGAGGTAAGACGTCATATGTCATATGGTAACACCAAATCAACCCAAAAGAAGTGACATCTTTGTCTCCTAGAAGATGATAGATACGCGAAAGGAGTCATGTTCTAAAGAGGTGTTCTATAAGACGTTCTCACTTACACTAATACTTTTTTTTACTCGTCTTGACTTGAGCATCAGGGAGCTGGGGTCCAAACTATATAGGACCCATATTATGTATGTACTATATGAAGTGATCATTAGATTCTTAGGCTGTTATCCAGCATCCTCTACGAGCTTAAAAACGACAAGGTATGATGTCCATCCAACATAGGGTGGTTCTCACCAAAATCTGTCATGTTTCCATCTTACTTCGTCCTACGTGGAAAGCAATTTAATTGTAACATGTTGATAGCAAGGGGTGATCCCTAATTGCTAGAATCATGTCATGTGATTTTGAAAAGATGGAAATGGTCATTCATAGATTACTAAAGTGAGTGAAGCGTACTTTGATTAAATATATGGATGAGAAGTTTTGATAGGGAATATCAAACCACAAATATTAAATGTCCTTTTCCTGTTTTCAGGCCATTACTCACCATGTGGCTTATCACATCACACTTCTATATTCTTCCTATTTGCTTGGAACTCCACTGAATCTTACAACATTATTTCATTACAATTATTACTCACTCTTCCAAACTTTGTAAATAATCTTAGTCATAACAAGATGAAATTAATAATTTTAACTTTGAACCTTAGCTCAAAGTCTGTTGCTACATTGGTTGTCGGGGTCGGGCCTTTGAGTCGTATGGACCGGATCTAGGCTTTTCTAAGCTTAAGATAGAGCTGCAACGATAACATTGACAAAACTAGTTAGAAGGATCCTGATGCCATAGTCTAAGACCACCATCATGTAAGTATTTTGTCAATAACTAAACATCTATACTTTTATAAGACTATGTAAATATGCATATATATATATATATTGTAGTATTGTAGTAATGTCCTAACGAGGAAATAATGGGAAGGAAGAAGTCTGTTTGAACTTTGAAGGGAGGTTTAGGGCTTTTTATTTAGAAGATCACATGGGCCAGTTTAGGTCTAATGGGCCGTCCGTACCTCGTTCGAACTAAAGCCTCATCAAATTTTAATTAGACCCTTGGATAGTTGGATAAGGGAACCTTGCATGCAGAGTACTAGAGGTGGCATAAAACCCGGGTTTGGACTCTACCCAGGCACGGGTAGTACCCTATGGGAGGTGTACTCGGATTGGAACCGATTTTAGATTTTGAGTTTTTTAGCGAATCCGACCTGAACCAAACCCAACCGATTGAGTCCGAGTTAAACCAAGTATTAAACACACACACAAGAAAAGAAAAGAAGAAAAAAATAAATAAATCTGGTATTGGACCCAACCCGGACATGACCCTACCCTACTAGAGTATAGCGAGTATGGTTTTCAAGTAGGTGAACACGACTTGAGTTCATACCCGGTTTCGGGTACGACTCAAAACCCGTTTTCCCCACCTCTACTTGTATGGAATAATGTGAACCGTTTGTTTGAAATCCTTTTATTTGTTAATACTTAATAGAACGGACACGAAAACTTTTATAACATGAACATACATGTGTCTTCTAATATGTTTCAAATATGAACCTGTAAGAAAATTGTTTCGTTTGAAATCTGTTAATCAACTAGAGGTGAAACATACCAATAAATCAATACTTAAGCCTACAAATTGTTTGATTAATTTGATTACAAGTTGATTTTTCTCATAATTCAGTCTTATTATTTGAAAAGTTATTTTCCAAACGTTTTTTTACCTTAAATTTCTTTAAATATATGATGTGATGTTAACTCTGAACAACACATCCATCATAAATGATAGCACACTATTGGTATGACAGGCACAATCCTATGATACTTTCAAAATTGTTAAACGCTAGTCTGGCGATGAGGTAGGAACTAGAGATTAATTGGGATTAATTGGATCAGACTTTTGTGTATTATTTTACAAATTTATGTATAATTTTATACTTTTATATAATTAATTTACAAGTTTGGGGATAATTTTTAAATTGGTGAATATTGAGAGGTTTAAATGTTAAAATTCACAAATTTATTAAAGTATTAAACCCTAAAGGTAAAAGCAGCCTTCCCCCTTCAACGTTTTAGTTACCGTCGCGGCATCCTTCCGTCGATCTTGTCACCGCAGTCGCAATTCCTCGCCGGAATGAAAAAAATCAGGCGGTTATCGTTGCCGGAACACTGCCGATTTGGGCGATTAGGTCCGGCCTTGACCAATTTTGACCGATTACTGCCTAGCACCTCCGATTTGGTGAAATCGAAGCGGCCAACCTCCGATTAGCGACTGATCGTCGAGTAATCGAAAGCTATTCGTGATTTTTGCAACATTAAATAAATTTATTTGTGAACAAATTATTTTATTCAAATAATGGGCTAAAAGTATTACTATTTTATTAAACTGATAAGTATACCTTTTTAAATATGTTCTGTAAAATATTCTGCTACCCCAATCGCCCCCAACCCGAATATAATAAATATATAATTAAAACTACACGTGATAGCGTAGCCGGTAGCCATATTTCTTTGACAAATTTTCTCCTACAGATATAAATGTACGGTCTGTTAATACACACATTTAACTTAATTTCTACACATTGATGCCATATTTGTTATACTCATGATGTTGGCTCGTAATATTTTTCAGAAAAGATCTTGTTGGAGGTCCGGTGAATATGCATATTTCTTTTGCCGGAGGTTGCCACCGTCCACGGCGGAGGCCACGGTGGTGGAGCCTCCGACGGTGGCCCACTTCTCAAGTACTGCCCCAAATGTTATGAAGTCAACGTTTGACTGCTCTTATAAGGTTTTTTATTTGAAATATTTCTACGGTTTTTGATAATTGATGATTTCCGAGAAAATCAAAAGTTATGTGAAAATCAAAGAAAATTATAGAAACCAATAACATAATTCATATTTTTTTTGTTATTTTTATTGTTAAAAGATTATTTAAGCTTTTGTTACATATGTTGAACATAAATACGAGAATGAAGAGTTTTACGTAGACGTAACACTATGTCGAATGAAAAACTGATACGTATACGTAACCCACATGTGACGTATATTTAAAATCATGTTACGGTTTTTCATTTGATCCATATCCTTATTTATATATACGCATACACAAATATAAAGAGCGGTGATAAAAAAATTGTAAATTATGTGGCCGGTTTTATTGGTATTGTCTAGCTCTTGGTTTAAAAAAGCGTTGTGAGGCGCTGGACAAAACGCGTCGCTTCGGTTGAGGCACCAGGATACATGAAGCGTGCTGAAGCGGCGTTTCAAGCTTGGAGGTCTAGGCTAGTGAGGTGGCGCTTCATGTATAATGATCAATTTCGGTAATAATTTTTGGTGATTCTCAAGAGAGGAGTTCCCTGTGGTTCTTTTTTAGGCTCTAGTATGTGTGCTTATGTATAAAATCAAATAAGTAGATGATGTGAAGTTGAAATAGAGGTGAAGTAGCGATAGGTGATATCAGACTTACAGAAGATTAGATTGAAGAAAGAAGATTTTGATGAAGAAATCTTTTGATAGAGAAGAGCTTTCACGAAGAGAAGAAGCGAAAGTTTTAGGGTTGACCCATCTTTTATTTTATTTTTATAAAATTACATTTTTCACTCTTAAAGTTATAATTTCGGTTGAAGTTTATATTAAACTTTTTTTATGTGTTTACTTTTTTTCTTTTCTTTTCCTGAAGTTATAGGTCTTGTACACAAAGCCTGGTTTGTTGTACATTGGGCATAACAATTGATTATGCGTTTCTTTAGGTTGTATTTATAGTTTTTTGAAGTTGTACATAGATATTATTTATATTTTTATTACTTTTTTAGTTTAGCGCCTCGCATACGTGAAGCGTTTGAGTCGCGCTTGAGGCGTGTCACCTTGGATTTTGGTACAAATCGTTTCCCCTTGCGCTTTTTCAAACCAAGGTCTGGCTTTTACATAACATTATGGTTTTATTATAATACATCCTTTAAAATACTAATTTGCGTAAAAGTTAGGAAACAGTTTTGCTAATTAATTTCTTGGAGTAACAGACTTTAAATGGAAAATGCAAAAATAAATCAGGTGTCCAACTCCAACCATAAAAATACCTCTTTTTATTTGCATTTATTTAAACTGGTAAAAATATCAAGACGGATTAAAATAAAAATTTTAATCCGTTTTGTTTTTTACTATAATAATAATATCTTGATCTATTTAGCTCGTTAGGATACTATCTATAATCGAAATAAACTAAATGGGTTTATTCTTCTTTTTTATTTTTTCATAATCTTAAACATCCACTCGAGTCCGCCCTACTTGTCACCCCCTTCCCACAATTTGCACTCCAATAAACCACCCCACCCTTGGTGGCAGCGGGGCGGTGGCGGTTGTGGAGGCGTTGATGGTGCGGCGGTGACGGGCAGTGGCAGGGGTAGCTATAGGTGTTGATGGGGACAATGGTGATCTTGAGGTTTGGTGGGTGTAGATGTTACAAGTAGCTAAAATATAATTGACTATCTGTCATATCATTTGATCAAACTGGATCTTAATAGCTGATAGCTTTTGCTACCATTTAGTTGTAAATATGAATTTTTGTTTGTAACACGTATGATTTGTAGTTGTATAACCACAAGGTGCAATGCTTCTCAACTAGCGCAGCAGTGGCTCTTGAACCGGCGGACACCATAATCGACATCCCCTTAGCACAAACCGGTGAAGGTATCGCGGAATGTGAACTCCTGAAATGGTTTGTCAAGGAGGTAAAATTTCTGTCCGTTAATTAACTTTTCGGTTTAGTTTCTTGGACTCAAACAGTAGACACGTGCAACATTTTTGTGCAAAACTTAGACACGTTTACACAGTTAAATAGACGCAAAAGTACTTTCACTTTTGCGCCAATTAGATTTACAAACAAAAACACATTGAAACGTATCATAACAACACAAAACTTAGCCACTTTGGCATCACTTGGTGCAAAGCTTGTCAAATCATGCACCTTTTACGCTTGTGAACCATTTTTAGACAGATCGAGCTACTTTTACGCCAATTAAACTAACAAATAAAAACACATTGAAACGTGTCATAATTGAAAGAAAACTTAGCCATTTTTGCTTCACTTGCCACAAATATTGCCAAGTTAACCCCTTGTAGCACAAGTTTTGTTGCATGTCATGTTGTGATTAGTTTTATTTGTCACTCAAATATGTGTTACACTTAAATTGATAATTTTTTTTTGAAGTTGATGACTATATTGACTAGTGTTGTAAATATCGGTCCTAGTCCGCGATTAATCGGGGACTAATCGGAAATCGGCCTTCAACATTGGCGATTTCACATAATCGGAGGGTTAATCAGTCCTAGTCGGAAAAAATCGGACCTAATCCGTTAAAATTGATCAAAATCAGTCAAAATATTTTCAAAATCAATCAAAATTACCCGGAATTCGTCAAAATTAGTCACATTTTGGTTATGATTGGTCAAAATATGTTAATGTTTGAATTTTTCTTGAATTTAATTATATACATGTATACATATAGATAGATATACATATAAATTACACATAAAATTCCAATCCGACTAATCCCTAGGCGATACTCACCGCCCGACTAGGGCATAACGATTTTTACAACCATGATATTAACAAACACATTTGGTCAAATGTTTAGTAATTTTCCCATTTTCTAACAATAGGGAGATGAAGTCGAAGAATATCAACCTCTTTGTGAAGTCCAAAGTGACAAAGCCACAATAGAAATAACAAGCCGATACCAAGGAAAAGTTGTTCAATTTCTTCATGTTCCTGGTGACATTGTAAAGGTAAACATAAAAGTCAATCATCTGTTTCCATAAGTCAAAGTGTATGAATACAACATGTAGCTTATTATTGATGCTTCTATGCTAATGCCACTTTAATCTAAGGTTGGAGAAACACTTTTGAGCATAAGTGTTGATGGGTCTCAACTCCCATCAGATGTTAGTGAGTCATCGCCAACTTCTCATCCCATTGAACCTGTTATCGAGAGCTCAGAGTCAAGAAAGACTCAAGAAGGCGAAACATTAACAACTCCTGCTGTTCGCAACCTGGCAAAACAACATGGTATCGATCTTAACAATG
Source organism: Flaveria trinervia (assembly GCA_025506515.1). NCBI lineage: Eukaryota > Viridiplantae > Streptophyta > Magnoliopsida > Asterales > Asteraceae > Flaveria > Flaveria trinervia. The sequence continues at coordinate 2,559,702 of CM046448.1, forward strand.
TCACAGGAACTGGGAAAAACGGTAGAGTACAAAAGGAAGATATCCTCAATTATGTTGCTAGCATGAAAAACAAACCTGCAGCCACTATTAAACCAACATTGGAATCAAAACAAACATACCAACCAATGACAGATGAATCTCTTCATCAAGACAAGACATTGCCCATAAGGTATCCAATCATATCGCGTGTTAGTTGTTTCAATCGCGTTATATGTGTTTTAAGAACTAACTGTGTTGGTTTTTGGTTCAGGGGCTATCAGCGTGCGATGGTGAAGTCTATGACCGCGGCTGCAACCATACCTCATTTTCATTATATTGAGGAGATCAAATGTGATGAGCTCGCGAAGCTTAAAGACGCTTTCCAGAAACAAAATTCCAATCCAGATATTAAGTTCACGTTTCTCCCCATGTTGATCAAATCTCTCTCGATGGCGTTGACTAAACATCCATTGCTAAATTGTACCTTCAATCTTGAAAAATATGAAGTCAATCTAAAAGGTTTTTACTTTTTACTCTTCATGTAACTCTGTAGAAAACTTTTTATATTAGTACAAGGGCAAAATACACAGACAAAGGTAACAAAGTTTATAAAAATTCCATTTTGATCAAGTAAACTTTTTTATGAATAGGTAGGGAACTTGTATTTAAGTTGACTAAAGGTCAGTATATTTGTTGGTAGATAAGTATTGTTTGAAAATGAACATTTTCTGCAAACGGTTAAATTTATAAAAAAAAGTGAGCATTTTAGAGCATTTCCAACCTATCACATGTCTGTTAATTTGTTCTTTAAGTCACCTATGTTACCAATGTTATTGAGACCAATAGAATTATTCTAGAGTTCCAATATATGCTAACCTAAAATCTGTTACTTTGTTCTTTTAATCACCTATGTTACTGTGTTTCTTGTTCTTCATGATACTGGTGTTTGTGGCAATTAGGTTCTCACAACATAGGGATCGCGATGGCTACACCAGTCGGGTTAGTTGTACCAACATAAAGAATGTCCAATCCCTTTCGATTTTGGAGGTTAGCTATAAATAAACTTTTCATCAATACACTTTAAAGTTATGGTTACACCATTTAATTATGAAGGTAGCTACATAAGTACATTGTTTATTATTTTATCAGATAACCAAGGAACTAGCACGACTACAAAAGTTGGCTAAAGAGAACAAGCTTAATCCTGAAGATATATGCGGTGGAACCATAACTTTGAGCAATATTGGAGCGATTGGTGGAAAGTCTGGTTCACCCATCATTAATGTACCTGAAGTTGCAATCATAGCCCTTGGCCGGACCCAAAAAGTCGCGTGTTTTGGTGAAGATGGAAATGTGTACCCTGTCTCACTCATGACGGTAGTTCATTTTCACTTGCTTTCTTTTACATTCTGGAGTTTCAATTTCGCCAATTTACTAAAGTAAGGTTGATTATATAACAACCAAGTGCATAATGATTCTAAATGATATAAGAATGTGTTGATGTTAGGGTTATTGTTACATTTAACAATCAACTTAAATTTTAAACAAAAATTGAAGGGATTTTGATAACCACTAACCCTAAGGCTTTAGTTTAAGATGTTTTTATGCCTAAATGATAACACACGACCAACCAAAATCTTTAACCATATAATACATAAAACATTATTTGCTTAAAGTTATCTTTATCAAAACTCAAAATAAAATATAGATCGGTTTTAACCATAAACTACCATGTGAAGCTGGATTCCAACCATCACTTGAAAATGGTAGTTATGGTTGAATTATTAATAGCTAACAACATAAAGTGTGTTACATAACATCATTCGTAGTGGATTCATTATATTTATTTATATAATTATACTAAAAATCATTATATTTTCTTTTTACTTTTTAATTAAATAATAATTTTATACCCTTATCATTACTTTTTTCTCTCTTCTTCACTCACAATCACTTTAAAAATATTAAAAAAATTATAGGGATTGAATATTGTTTCTCAAATATACCAATCAACAATAACATTTTCTTTTTGTTTTACTCACAACCACTCAAAATCATTCCATATAATATACCAAACGCATTCACATATTTTTAAAGATTTCATTATGAATGCTCTAACAAACTATAGCAAATCATCTAAAGATGGTTATGAAAAATTGGTTGTTAAGCACAACTTTATAAGCTATGGTTAACAGTTATTTTATTTCACGCATGATGTTAAGTTGTTTGTATGTGATAATAATAATAATCTGTTATTTTGATTAGGCAAACATAGCGGCAGACCATAGGATCCTTGATGGAGCGACTGTAGCACAATTTTGCAATGAGTGGAAGAAGCTTATCGAAAGACCCGAGTTGCTATTGTTGCATACGAGATAACCTACTCATTAATCCTCACAAGTGGTGGATTATAGTTTGAATAGAAGATTAAGGTGCTTTCATGTTGAAGGTCGAGAAGGTTTCAAGTTAAATGACTTAACTTGTATTAGCAACAACTATGTGCTGTTAATGACTTAACTTGTATTAGCAACAACTATGTGCTGTTAATGAGTTAATAAAGCAATTTCGTTTTGCGATATTTAAGCAACTATGTAATAGCAGTTATAGAAAACTTAAATATAAATTTTTAAAAAGAAGAATAAATGTGACAAGAAGTGCGTGATGATCACCATCCATACATATTCTCTAATGCATCATGTACGAAAATGAATTAAAACTTTAATATTAATTTTATTTACTTAAACTAAGCATATACAAAATCTATTAAATAGTTCATTTATTAATATATTTATCTAAAATTCTAGCATGATTATTAAAATTTTATATGTAACAATATATATATATATATATATATATATATATATATTATATATATATATATATATATATATATATATATATATTATAAAAAAAGTACTTGTTTACAAGTTAACTATAACTAGTTGACTTATATAGAATTTCATACCAGTAATAGATATGAATAAAACATAATGAAATTAAACAACTGAAAAATCTAACTTAATCTTTTATATTTTTAAATTTTCGTTTAATCTCTAACTTAAACAAATAAATTATTTAATTTTAATTACACGACTTCTCAAAATATTTTTTGAAAATAAAAATCTAATCTAATCTTATTTCATCAAATCACGTCATATCATATCATTCCAATTATATTTCAATAATGTACACGATCTCTCTTGCAAAATCAATATCGTATATCCTCCCAACAAACTAAAATATATTTGTACTCATTACAAATAATTAAATAAACGGTCGTTTTTCATTAAGATCGGTGATCATCAAACCCAAAAATAAATTTTACATACCACTAACCCTACACATTCGCCCATAACCGATTTCCCTCCATTTCCACCAATTTCAACTCATAACCGCTATTTCACTATGCAACCTCTTCATCATCTTCCACTAATCATCTCTCAGATCTCTCAAAAACTCCATCAACCATGGCTTCTCAATCGCTCTCCGTCATCAACTTCACTGTCATCGTCCTCTTCATGCTTCCTTATCTATCAGCATTAGGTACGCACGCGATCTCCACTCTATCTTATTACGCCGTGTTTGATGTTTCGATTTCGAAATTTGTATGCGAAATCGGTGATTATTATCTGATTACTAGTTGTATAGATCTGGTTTGGAAATTGATTCGAGTTTAGGTGTGAATTTGTACTGTTTATCCAATCGTTGCACACACACTACTGCACTAGCACATACGAAGTCGTAGATGTGAAACATGATTGAAATAAGATGAAACACTGATCTAGGTTTGAATTTTTATTGTTTCTATCGGAGCATTATCCGCACACAACTACACAAGCACATACGAATTCATAGATATGAAACACGCTTGAAACTATATGAAACACTGATTCAGAGAAGCTAAGATTTGAATTGAGTTTATGAAACACTGATTCAGAGAAGCGAAGATTTGAATTGAGTTTATGAAACACTGATTCATGGAAGCGAAGATTTAAATTGAGCTTAGGTTTGAATTTGTATTGTTTTTCGAAGTGGAGCATTGCACACATACAAAATTGTAGATATGAAACATGCTTGAAACAAGATGAAACACTGATTCAGAGAAGTTAGAGGACAACAGATCAGAATTTGTTGTTGATTTTATTATCGCTTTAATATCAAATCTTCTTTGTGAATTTAATAAGAGAAGTAAAAGAAGAGCAAACGGATAGAATACATCTGTTCAAAACTTCAAATTCAACAGCATTAACTCATAATTGGCTTATTTACTGTGAATTTTGTCGCAGATGATAGCAACTTACCATCGCCTACGATTTCTTTTCGTATGGAGAATTGGAAGAGAGACTTTAGGGCGGGTGAACCTGCAGCTATTCAAGTTAATGTATTGAAAGATTTCAAGACCAAAGAAGACAGACAATCTTTTAATCCAAGTGTCTCAATGAATGGTGTGACGGGGAACAGTAATCTTATTACTGGTCTTTGGTTTGACATCAACAATTGGAAGATTTTCTTTATTCCAATTATGGTAGGGAAGTTCTATGTGCTTATTGATGAACCTCGTTTCAGTGTTTCATATGCTGCTATAAGTTACCTTGTTACACCAGGTTTTTGTTACAATTATAGCTCTTTATTTTGCTCATTTTTTTTAAATTTAAAAGATTAATAACGTAACAATGCCCAATAATATTGTTGTTTTTGTCAAAATGAAGGTCCAATTTATGAACCTGGTTGCATTGTGTCATGGATGAATCAAGTTCATGATTTTGTAGCTGGGACAAAGACTGCGGTCTTAATACTTCCTAAAGATGCATTTGGGAATAATGTTACAAAAGAAAGCGAGGGACAAAATATTTTCAATTTTGAAGTTTCGGCAACAAGTTCAAATGGCTCGACTGTAAACCTGCTGGATGTAAGCAATAAAGGATGGAATGAATTTGGTTATGTCTGCATTGAATTTGTTGTAGTCACAGCAGGACATCACTTCATTCACATAAAACACAAGAACAATTCCTTGATTAGTTCCCCATTGCCCTTAACAGTTCACCAAGGTAATTTGTGTAACATACGTTATTCATGATCATTTGATTGTAGCTTCATTGGTGTTGATGTCAGATATTTGATGAACAGGGGCACTTGATGTTGCCAACTGTTTGGCACACTGGAGAACACAAACAAAATTATTTCAGCTGTTTTCAACGATGGAAACTTTTATAAGCCAGAGGGATAAATTTGGGAACCTTATTCCTGGGCTGTATGAATTTGATATTGAAATTGTAGAGAAGGGGTCAAACTTGTCTTTACCCATTGGTGACTTGCAGTACAAGGAAGTATCACCGGGTATTCTGTCATATTCTTTCAAGTTAGTTAAACCTGGGGACTTCAATCTCATAATCTCAGATAAAAATAAGAAGATGATTATGAACATGCCATATGAGTTTAATATCTACATAGGTAAGTTCTTATGAATTTGTTTTAATTCTGATCTATTTTTGTTATAATGTTGACACTTTTTTTTTCTTTTCTTTCTGTTGCTCTATATTGAATAGGGTACTGTGATGATAAGCAAAGTGTTGTGAATGGATCTGGCTTAAATGATTCTGTTGCCGGGGAAACTACTTACTTTCAAATTGTGTTAAAAGATGCTTATCAGTATCCTGCTCCTGTTGAGTTAGAAATGATTCAAGTAGAAATTACACTGCCTTCACTTTCTCTTAGTGTAGATCCTTGGATATATCCAAATGACTTTGTTAATGGTATAAGACACGTATCATTTTTTTAAATTTTATTTTTTTAATAAAATTTAAACATTTAATATTGAACAGGTACTCAGTCAACTGGTGCATTTGGTCCTACAGGAATGACTTATGTTCCATCTGTTTTCTTATATGACTACGTAATAAGTACTTTTTATATTGCTTCCTTATAGAATTGTCAAAAACGGGTAGGTTCGGGCGGGTTGGGTAACCAGCCAATATGGTATTGACGAAAATGAACTAATATTTATGTGCAGCTCAAGCAGGCCAGACCAAACCACCACACTTTTTTCATATTTTTTGTATATCTTTAATAATGAATGTATTACATATGATTACAAAAATTGTTATAATAAAATAATAAGAAGTTTCTTTAAAAATGATTTAGAACTTTGTAAGCATTTGAACACATGTTGGGTGAAAATTTGACCCGTTTAAATATCAGCTAGTTTCCAACATTTCTCGACGCTTTGTCCTACCTAATGTGTTAGACAACGTGGTTTGACTTGTTTCCACATAAGTAGGTTGAAAGTAAATTTATTTTCTATGCATTATGTTTTAGAAATTAAGCAAAGGACTGAAAATCCTTGTGTGAATGGTTTGAATCCACTTCTAAATGGGCCAAGGGTCCAAAGGACGGATTTTAAAATTCTAAGTGCAAAAGTAAATTTTCTTAATTTTTCGGTTTATTGTATTTTTCAGAATCAGGAAACAAAGACCAATGACTATGATGTTGTTTTCCAGCCTAAAAGTAGTGGGACGTATGAAATTCGTATATTTTGTGGTAACATTCCACTCAATGGTGGCCGTCCATTTTTAAAGGTAGTAAGTGCAGGTATTCTAATATATCTACACATTATTTAGGTGATTATTTTATTATTTTTAAGTATTCATTAACCCATAATAAGTAATACTGATAATTTGATCAATGACACTATTAACTTTCACATTTGTTGTGAAGGACAAATCCCAATAGCATGATCATCTTTGATTTCCACTTGAGTTTTTCTTTGTTCATAATCATGATTGTGAGCAAAATTAAGTGGAAATGTGTGATGATTATGCTACTGAGATTAATATTGACAAAGAAAGAGAAAGTTACGATTGTTACGAGTCATATTGCCGGAATCAATTATTATCGACCAATAGGTTTTAATTTTGATTATTAAAATTCAGTTTTTATATTTACATTAATGTATTGTCTGTTTTAATTTGGTGCAGGCCAGGTTGATCTATCCAAATCAGGAATTATAAAATGTGATAAAAACGCCTCATCAGGGATTGTAAATCATCTAACAGTGCAGCTGGTGGATTATTATTATAATCCAGTACTATTACAAGCATCAAAATTGAACTTGTCGATTGCCACAAAGCCTGGTTCATCTTATATGGCTTGTATTTTTGAAGACAACTATGATGGGACTTACTCGGGGTCTTACGTACCATTTAGTCCAGGATATTATGAGTTATGCATTTCATATGAGAGAAAACGTGTCTTGCCTTGGCCCTTTGCAGTCAATGTGATTAGTAGTAAGTCCACATTTGATTTGAATATACAAATAAATTTCTTATGATTAAACTGGGATAACTTTTATAATTTTCAGAGCATAGGTTCCCTGATGTCAGCAGTGATAGTGTCAATGTTTGGGAGGATCAGTCCACAGCTTTTAATCCTATTGATAATGATAGGACCCTCAGCAGGGTTGCAACAATTTCTGAATTTCAAGTGGTATGATTTGAAGTTTTTGATAAATAATCAGTAATGTTAATCCATAGGTTATCGTAGATTTCTTCTTGATGTTCAAAAGAACACAAAGAAACCATCTAAATGAACCTGAAGTGTTGACAAAGAAGAGGAATATTGTAAATGAAACTGATATTATTGTTATCTTATTATTATTTTGGCAGCCCAGTCATGGTTCACTTTTGCGGTATGGAAATCTCCTCAGATATACACCATATAAGGGATTTTACGGATATGATAGATTTCTGTACACAGTATCAGATGATGGTCATCCTGGTACTGGTCGGTAGAAATACATGTTCTCACTAATCCTCCACAGTTTATTTCTTATCCAAAACAGTTGCACGCAGTCGAAGATACACTCAGTCCTCAATTCAGGTAAGTGTCAAATGTTCTAGAAATTCCCAAATGCTAGATTTTACGGTCTTAATTAACTTACTAATCAATGTTCTCTTTTCACAGCGGTTTTCCTAGCTTTGAGATCAGATATTCAGATCCACTAGAAAACATTTCTCTTATGCTGACTGCACGAAATGGAACACCTTTTCTCTCTCCTTTAAATATACAACTTTGGGATCCAATGTGGAATGAACTTTCAGTCAGTAACAAAGGGAAAGGAAGGGATGACTGCTTGTATATAACTGGTCGTGTGGAAGTCATCAACTTTGCCTTAAAGTCACTCCAATACAAGGGGTGCGTACTAGATTTAATTAATTAATTATCAAGTAATTACCGTTTTGAATGTATGATTATTGGTGATAAAGCTGCATGCATATTGTTTACGAAGCAGAAATGGGAACTTCAGTGGTGATGATATTATAACGATCACTACCATTAATATGTATGGAGAAGGACATTTGGATGTTCCAATATATGTGGAACCAGTTAATGATCCGCCATTTATAGATGCACCCAAATTCATCATCTTGGAGAATGAGAAAGAAAATAAAGGATTCTTGATTTTTGATAGACAACGAGACAAGTTTAATTTCTCCATTGGGGATCCTGATTATCGTTCGTTTTCAGGTACATTTAAATAATGGATAACATGTGTAAAGGCTACGCAAGGATTCCACTTTTTTCATTACTTTATATAAAAACTGCTTGATAGGCTACCCAAGTACGCATATGTTTTCATAATAACAATCCTATAAAGCATCTAGATGACAAAAATGCCCTAAAACTGTAACCTATAACATGTAGACACCTCATCAAAGGTGTTCTTGTCATTTCAAAACATTTAAGGGCATTGTTCTTCATCTAACACGTTTCTTTTTGCCATATTTGTTATAAAGGAAACCAAATATCAAATATATATCTAAGCAGCATATAAAGTAATTACAATATATTAGTGACCTCAATAAGAAAACTTGAATACTTGGGTGGCCTGAGATATACACCATCCCTGAAAATGTTTTGATCAGATAAATTTGGGATTTTCAAATAAAAAGAATCATAATAATGAAACTTTATGAATCGTACTTAATTTGCCACTTCATAACACAGTAACTTTCCAATATATTATTGGGATATCTAATTTAGGCCAGTTGAGGTTGCAGGGAAAGAGACTACCTTCCAGGTCATGTTTTCCGTGGAAGTAAGTTCTGGGACATTCTCAGCCAAGCTGCCAGCTCAGCTTATAAGCTCAACTGAAGTAAAGTTGAAAAGGACCAAACAGTGGCAACCCCTTCAAACATTTGTTGAAATCTCAAAACGTTTTACTCTGAATAAAGTAAAAGGGATTAGATTTCGGGGAACAATTAATGATTGCAACACTCTTCTCCACCAACTTGTTTATTATGTGAGTGTCTTATATTAAATGTTTTTAGTTCTTACATATTAATGTATTAGCTATGAAGATAATTTTTCCTTATGACACATTTGTAGGGGGACAATCATGATGGAGTCCTTAAATTGACGGTTAATGATATGGGATGGTACGGGTGTTATCCAGATTGTTCAGAGATGATGTCAGTGCCTCTTATCTCTGAGGCTACTGTAAACTTAATAACAAGAACACCCATGAATTCATTGGTAGCTCATTGTAAGTTGATTTATTTAGCTTCCAACTCTTATTATTATAATTTGTCATACATGAATATTTAAATGTTTATAACATGATGTGCAGCTCTTGGATCACTGATTGTAATTGAATCCATTTTACTCTCTTTGTTGGCTGTAACTTTGATGTTTTTCACATGCAAATGTGTAATCGTGCTTTTACGTGAAAAAAAGAAACAAGCAGAGCCTCAGAATCTTCAACCTAATGAGCTGAAAAACTCCCATGAACAAATGGTAATTCATGCCTTCGACATCTGATTGTATCATTGTTAGTTCTTATTATCATCTTTTTGGCATCTAATGCTTTCATTTTGTTTGAAAAAACTTATGTGCAGTCAAGTGCAGTTTCAACTGAGAACACAATCCAACTTACTGGAAATCATTCTAGCTCCTTCAGGCAAAGTGAACAGCCTTCCAACTTACCAAAGCCGTAAGTGCTTGTTTGTTTTCATGCAATATATACCATATTTATTATTTGGCTTTTTATCCTTTAGTCATATAATATGATTACTTTGCATTTGATCATCTTTATGTGAGTATTTTCTTTGCTTTCTACTTGCTTAACGGTTTCAACTCTCCTGAAGATATTTGCATTTAGTACCATCATCAATTATCATAACAACCCATAGAAAAATCAAGTAAAAAATGCATTAACATAGGCATATGCTATGCATCTAGTTAAGGAAATTGAGCAAAAGGGACCATAAACATTTCAAGACTGATATTCATTGTAAGATGTCACAAAAATTTACAAGATTATCTTTCTTTAGGAATTTTAAGGTCATCTTTCTGTATGAACTTTTTTATCCGCAATTACTTATTTGCTGAAGTTGTCATTGTTACTTCATGTAGGGCTGAAGAAACCAATGTAGCTGAAGTTGCAACAATTATTCTCTAATCTCCTGGTTTAGTTAATCCCATGAAATTATTTAAATGTTAGATGTGGTACCCTTTATAGCAGTTTAACCCTTTTTAACTTTTTATTTTTTTTCTTTCTAATGGTTATATCCTTGATTGTTATAGCTATAAGTTTGTGTGCATCCTCATCTTGGAGTGTCAGTTGTATGCAACTCGTACACCCTTTCAGGTAACGCAGATATGGTTAACAAGCAAGGCAAACAAACAAGCCAAAATGGAACTAAGCAAAGCGGATCAGAAATATGATATTTATGATTAAAACACATACTGAAACACCAAGAACAACTACATGCAGCACAGACATGAAGTTTGATTGAAAAGAAACATGTTCAAGAACTGAATTACCTCGACACAGACCAACTTCTGTAAGAATTTACCATCAAATAGCTTGCAGAATTAATGAGGTTAGTTCAAAACAACTTATGATCTGTTTCTTGCCGTGTGTGATTAAATTTTCAAAGCCACTTGCCCCTTAGAGCATTCACAACCCGTTCCCCATATATACGTGAGTAAGTGTCCCATATTATGAGGGATGGTCGTAAGTAATTGTTAGTGAAATAGGTAGAAAATTTATGGGGATTGTACCGTGTTTTCTAATATTTGAGGAAACACGGTACAAACCATCATAAATTTTTTAATATCTTTAAAAATGATTGTGAGTGGACGAGAAAAAAAAATGTAACGATAATGTTATGAAAAAAATATTATTTAATCGGAAAAAAAGAAAAAATAATGATATTTTGTGATATGTTGTGAATGCTCTTAAAGATCCACTATTAGGGAGTTGCGTTCACAAATAAATAAAAAGATGCCCTTGGTAGCTGCAGAACCCAGCCATGATTTCTCACAAGATGTTAGTCATTTGAAGAATTCAACCTACTTGAAAGCTACCATCAACCCAAAGCACACCTGAATAAATTGTTACTAAAATGTCTTGAAACAATAAAAGAAGATAGCAACAAATAATATTAATCAATCAAGCATTTGAATACTATATCATCACCGGAATATGCACCTGATTTCGTCTTGTTTTAACTAGTGATGGATGGGAATGGAACACTTACAAACATGTATTCTCCTAAAAACCTGTAAAATTGTATATTAATTTCCTCAAAACACGAGTTCTTTATGCATACCTACAATGATTCTCGAGTGTGATTTGGGGAACTATGCAATTTTGCTACTGAAATCCGATGAAAATGAAGCCATACGCCCATACATAACAAGTGGACGATTAATTAACAAACATCTGGAATCAGAAGGTGAAAGCAGTAATGAGTTGATGATCGGAGTTTGCTAATTACCAGATGGATACAGCGGTTGGTACTGTTTGGATCAGTCATCAGTGTGAAGCTCTTCACCATTTTCTGCACGAGGGTAAAGTGGTTAGTGGTCCCTCTTTTCAAAACAAATAATAGGGTAAATTTCAAATTTACTTTTATTCTTTTAAAAATTATAAATATCAATTTATATTTAAAAGTGGTATAGTTCTTTTGACTCAAATGTTTGAAACAATTAATTAAATTTTTGGAGTTAAAATAACTTAGAAACTTTGAAACTAAACTAATGTTTTAATTTTTTAGAAAACAAATATTAAATTAATTAAACCTTAGCATTAAAACCGAACTTAATTCTAAATAATATTTATTGCTTTTAGTTATTCTTTTTTTAAATGTATGAACCTATTTAAAAAGGTATAAATGTTATTTTAAATGGACTTACGTATCCGTTTCTCTTTTGTTAAATTCAGTTCAACGTAATCATGAATTGCTTATATGTTTTCTTAGAGTACTCACAGTGGATTCTTTCAAAGTATGTGAGTATGTTTGGTATGTTATATGGAATGGTTTGGGTGGTTGTGAGTGAAAGATAAAAAAAATGTTATTGTGGATTAGTATATTTAAATAATCACTGTTCAATCCTTATAAATTTTTTAATATTTTTTAAATGATTGTGAGTGAAAGAGAAAGAAAAAATAATGGTAAGAGTATAAAAAATATTATTTAATTGAAAATAAGAAAGAAAATGTAATGATTTTTAGTATAATTATATGAATAAAAATATAGAAGCTACTGTAAATGCTCTTAGTTTAAATTAATTGTCGCACGATCAATGTCGGGTGTCATATATATTACTAATATGATTTAAAGATAATATTTTCAACCAAGCCCAACTTTGACAAATTATTTACCGTGGAAAAAATTAAGACATTTCCTAGCTATATATATTATTCAGTACCATGTACACATACATACATAATAAATCTCTACAATATTTAAACCTTTAACAATAATTCATACACGAATAACCTTCTAAATTAACAATAAAAATCGACCTAAATTTACGTCTCGCATGCCAAAAAAAGCTAACGTCTCCAATCTTTAACCCTGTGCACAATAAAACAAAAACTATTAATCACCCAAAAAAAATGTAACACAACTTATATGTTCTTATGACTATGTCTTACCTAAGACACACGAATCGCTCTTCGCGTAGACGGCTCTGGTAACGGGCTCGTAATTTCTGATGTACTACCGGTTTCCGACTCTCGAATAGCCTCTTGTAAGACATCGACAATCCTACTCATCGGCGGTCGTTCTTCTGGGTTCTTTCTCAAACAGCTATCAGCCAGTTTAGCAACTTTACGGGTGGCGTTGAGCGGGTATTGGTTGTTTAAACGAGGGTCCATTATCATCCTAAACCTCTTGCTATCAGCCGGGTACTGTTTCACCCATTCGATAAGTTTTTGTTCAGATGGCGGTCGGTTTCTGTCAATCGCCCTTCTTCCTGATAAGATCTCATACAGTACGACTCCAAAGCTCCATAAGTCACTGTTTGATTTAAGATGGCCCGTTTCTACGTATTCTGGGGCAGCATAACCGTACGTCCCAACGGGCTAGAAATGACATCAAGTTAGCATGCAAGTTTAAAGTGGATTCTACTTGTATGCATGTTAGCATATGTATGATGCATCTTATGTAAGTACAAATCAGCTTTGATCACACATTGTATGAAATATGTATGTGATTTAGGGTTAAGCCCATTAGGATTAAGCCTGTTAAGGTTAAACATTATGGTTAGAATACACTATCTCTATATATACTCGTGTACGTTGGTTCATTATATACGGTATTTATTAATACTAACCATTGTAGATACATGAGACCGGTCTCCTTGAGGTCCTTCTCTAGCAAGACCAAAATCCGAAAGCTTTGCGTTGAAATTCTCATCCAACAACACATTCGCAGACTTGAAGTCACGAAAAATCACCTTTTGAAAAACATAAACAAAATGTTACACATGCGTATATTGTACTTTGATGTATTGATTTGATACAACTTACAACAATGTGAGCGATTCATAAACAACACGATATACCTGGATTTCCAAGCCCTCGTGAAGATAAGTGAGGCCCTCGGCTGCACTAAGCAAGATTTTTAGTCTCGTGATCCAAGGAATCGGTGGCAATGCTCGACCAAAAAGATGAGCTTCTAAGCTCTTGTTTGGCATGTACTCGTAGACCAATAATCTTTGTATGCCCCGTTCTCCGTCTGCTGAGCAGTATCCAAAAAGCTTCACAAGATTCGGGTGATCCACGACGCCAAGAAACTGAACTTCTGCTAACCATTCTTTATGCCCCTAAATAGTAAAACCATAAGCACAAAAGAGAAGGTGAAATTAGTATTATCATATACCTCTTGATCATGTTCTTATGGATCATAATGTTGCTCAAAATCAAATGAAACCAACAATGTTGATCACCCAAATGGATTTCAACCCGACCCATTATAGAAATACGAAAACCCCATGAAACGTGAGATACTATGTATTAAAGTAAGCCTAATGGTAATCATAACTTCTGATTACAGTAAATCTTATTTACGTAATAAATCATAACTAATATATTTTCTATAATAATCATAACTTCTAATTACAATTTCATGTAATACGCGTTAAATGCTTCAAAAGAACAAATCTTTGTGCAATTCCTGAAATTCTTCAAGATCAGAAGTCCAATGTGAACCCTAAATCCCCAATTCATGGTGTCAAATGTGCTTCAAATTTAACCAAAATTATCACACAAACTTAACAGAATTCCGAAGATAATCTGCTATACAATACTACCTGCATACTATTTCGATTAAGCTTCTTGATAGCAACCACAAGAGGGTCCCCTTGACCATCAGGGGGTTTAATCGAGCCTTTATAAACACTCCCAAACCCACCTTCACCGATCTTCAACATCCTGTTGAAATTATCCGTAGCACTTCGGAGCTCCGAAAACGCGAACTTTCTCAAATGATGCCCTTTTTCTCTGTACAATTCGGGTATGGATCGGGGCGAAGAGATTGATCCAGTTGATTTGACTAATCGTGTGGGTGGTTTCGTTGATGGTTTTGTTCTCCGAGCTCCGGTGAAGATTTCGCTCTTCTTTTGGCCTTTGAGGTGAAGATATTGAAGCAATTCATCGTTGAAGAACCCTAATTGGTGAAGTGTGAATGAGAAATTGGGGTAATTTAATGCAAACAGAGGTGGGAGGTTGAAGATGATGATGAAATTGTGTGTGTGTGTGTGTGTGTGAAGAACAGAGAAGGTGTGTATGATGGAAACAGCAGTGAATATGTTTGACAAGAAAACCCCAAAAAGAAAGACAAATTGACTATGCAACTTTAATTCAAGGGAAGCTTCAAACTTCAAATGCATCCAAATCTAACCTCGAGGTTCCGGTTTACCGGTTTACCGTACCGTAAACGACCGTTTGTTTATTTAAAGCATTCATATTAGTTTTTATATTTTTATTTTTGTTTTTATATTTACATTAAAAACATTATTTTTTTATTTTATTTTTAATTAAATAATATTTTTCTAAATATTTATTATTACACGTTATCTCATTTCCTCTCGCTACCACTTTTAACAATATTAAAAATATTTATTGTGTTGTATCGTGTTTTCTCAAATATAATAAATCACGGTACAATTCTTATAATTTTTCTCTCACGTTCATTCACAATCATCCCCCATAAATTGTAGTTTTAAAATGTAATGTATATAATTTAGAACATGTAACACACTATTCAAACATATATGGTATATGTATATCTTGTGTAATCACTCACAACCATCTCTCATAATCTGTAGTTTTAAAAAGTAATGTATGTAATCTAGAACCAATAACACACTATTCAAAGATATATGGTATATGTATTTGTGTAAAGGTGAAACTTTTATTTTTAGAATACTAAGGGGGCGTTTGGTTGGAAAAAATGAAATAGAATTAAGAAACTAGTATAACTTTTAGATAAAATCATGTTTGAGTTGGTAATGTAATATAAAAGTCAAGGGAATGTTTCATCTTAATTTCTTTTGGTTGTGGGATTTCAAATTCACTCTCTCGATGGAAGGATTTTGAAATCATGTTTGAGTTGATAATGTAATATAAAAGTCAAGGGAATGTTTCATCTTAATTTCTTTTGGTTGTGGGATTTCAAATTCCCTCTCTAGATGGAAGGATTTTGAAATCCCACAACCAAGTGAATGGAGGTGAAACATTCCCTTAGTTTACTTTTAATTGCTCATTCAAACATAAATTATTTGAAAATTATAAATTTGACTAAACTCAACTAACACCATTAATCTTTTTCGGTAACTTTCCTAACATTAGGGATATTTCAGTCAAAATAGTTATAAAAATAAATAACAAAGTCCATGGGAGGGTTTTTATGCGTTTAGTCTCTTTTGGTAATTCTTAGTATGATTTTTTTAATCATAAATTACCAAAAGATGTTGAACGCATAAGATGTTTTTTATTCTTTACTTGTTTTGACTAAAATATTTCTAATGTAGTAAAGTTAGTAGAAAAAAGTAACGGTGTTAATGAAATATAGTTAAATAGATCTCAATGATCATTTTGGTGAAACATTTGAATACAAAGGATAAAATTTAAACCTTTGAATTCAAATGATAATTTTTGTAAATCAAAAGGAAGAAAAAACAATTAACTCAATATTTAATATTTTGTTTAAATTGGAAAAAAAAATGTTGTAGCGTTAGAAGAAAAATAGGGGTTAAAGGATGAGCGTAAAGAGAGTTGTAAAATAACGCGTTAAAAGTTTTATATTTGTAGCATTATGATTATGATGTTTTATAAGAGGTCAAATTAGGGATATACATTGAACAGCGGTATCCATCGTGTACGTCACCCTTGGTATACAACCGTGTTATCCTGTGTTTTCTTTTCTCCTTAATTCACCTTAAATAACTTAATTTCTAATTTTAAAATATTATAATATTATTATTGTTAAGAGCTAGAGACTAGTGTCTTTAAAAAAATCAATTGGTTTGAACAGGACGTGCTATGACTTTTCAATATGAATGTTATGTTTACATGTTTTTAAGGTTTTATCAAAATGTGCAATTAGGTAAGTTTCCCCTTAATATGATGAGTGATTTAAGTTATTAGTGTTGTTTGTGTTTGCAAGGTGTGGGTAACTTTTTGATCATTAAGAAAAGGTATTTGTAACAAATAAAAATATATTATTTATAACAGAACTAGAATTAAGTTCCTCGTGTTACGGCGGTGATGTAAAACTATGCCATATTGGACCAATGTCATATCACTGTTAGCGACTACCAATACTTAAGTTGCAGTGTGTTAATACGAAGAATTAGACCGAACGTAAAACATAGAAAAGTACAACTAATTCGATCTAGGAACCACGTGTTGTGACGAACCTATCAAAAAGGAGAAAAATAGACGTAAGAATGTGAAACCACACGCGCACGTTGGGGTCGTATTAACTAATAAAATTTAGAATGAAAAGTAAAGCAAAACGCAAAGTGTTGAACCACACATACATATTGCGTCGTGTTAGCTTGTAAAATTTAAAATGAAATATGGAACGAAAATATTTAAAATCTGAAAAGTATAGGGAAAAAAATTAAAAGAAAAAAGTTGCAAGGTTAAATTACAAAGATACAAAGTTTTGAGTTAAAACTAAAAAAATTAATCATAAAATACAACCTCAATGCATAATCCAAATTAGTAATTAGTATATATTAATGTTTATTCTTCAAACAACAGGTGGATTTAATATACATTTTACATATATATATTTCTCTAGGTTAAATAGCTAAAAATACATATATAGTTATCATAAGAGCCGCTATATTAGGCCAAAAATGTGTGGTTGTGCGGATATTGTTGACTAGAAGCGGGCCGATGTGACGAAAAGTTACGTAACATGCAAAACATATTTATAAAAACTTTGCATCTCTTGTATATTCATGTCATATATATCTTTCATTACAATTAAATTCGATTTTAGACATTATGTTCTTACGTTACATGGTAAAAGTAAATTGATATGCTTATCAAACACTACCGTGAGGAATCTTTTGAATCCTAAGCATGTGTCCAACATTGTTGAAAGTAAAAATATGATAAAAGATTGTGATATTAATGCTAACATACAAATTTACATTAATCGAAAATCTAATAAACTTATGTCTCGAGCAAAAACAAAATTATGTGTTAGATTTGATAATAATGATATGACATAGAATTAACATGGGCGGACTTAAAAAGGGTGGGAAGGAATCAACCGATCCCGTAGATTTCCCCCCTATATGTAACGTGTATTGAAGATTTTTTATTGACCACATGTATCTTTTAATACCGACCCCTATAAAAATTTTACAACCCCTAAACCTCATTTTATTGGAATGTTTAACGCACTGAAAATTAAAATAATAGTTCATTTAGTTAAGAAAAGTAATATCAGAATAATCATCAATAGGTTTATTTTGTATAAAATCTCTTAGCTTATTTATTTAACTAAACATCTAACACATATTGTATTAATCTATTAACATTCTTTAATTATCTCTATAATTTTTAAAAGAATACCTTAAACAATACTTGCACTTGCTACATTAAAAAATACGTTTTTAAAAAGGTTTCAATTGATGATGTAGTGGTTATTTTTCAAGAGACGAAGATAAACAAAACTATAAAATATAATGTGTTTTACTTTCTAATGAAATCATATCTTGTCAAATGTCTTATAATGCGATTGCAATTTGTTTTGTGTGACCTGACCCCTGTGAAAAATTGAAAACTAAAATTTCCAGCATTGAGTTGAGATATACACGTCTATTTGAAAACAAAAAAAAAATGACCCCCGAGAAAAAAAAATCCAGGTCCACCCTGGGAATGAATCATGGCGAAACTAAAGGAAACTAAGTTATCTATCAATCGTCGTCACTTTGTTACCATTTCACCTCCTAAATTGATTATATTGACACCGATATAGAAATACATCACGATCATGTTAATATACACTTGCATTGAATTGAAGTTGTATACTTGTATTTGATATGCTTATTCATAAACTGTCTAAAACTAGTCTTTTATAAAGTGCATAATGTAAAACATGTGGACTCAAAGCAGAGAGTTAATGCGAGTGTGAACATAAGAATTGAAATTTGAAATTCAAGTCTAGGTCTTTCAAAAGTCTACCTCCAAGTCTTTGCTAATGTAATTTCATTTGGATTCTTTTTGAACAATTATCTATTTAATATTATTTTCTTATAAAGTCCCGTGAAAATCGTTCAATTCGTAACACATTTTTGTCTTTTTAAAGTCCTGTAAATAAATAATTTGTTTAATATATTAGCAAGATGATGTTGTTTAAATCTTCAGCTTCAAAAACAATTTCCCGGCCCATATTTGATTATTTCAAGTCAATCACTTAAGATGTAAAACGAGTTTTAATATAACTTTATGAAAACTAACTGACTATCAATGGATTGATCATTTGATACAACCTTATGCAAACTAAAAACTAACATCTGTAATGATCGGAGGATGTCGTTCCCCTTGTCGACCGACACTTCTCCATCCCACATTTAATCTGTTCCCTCGCTCTCTTCTTCAACGATCAACATGCACACCTCAATACAGGGTATCGTATCACACGAGTGGGGCGGTATGTTTGCCTGTAAATTCCATCATGATTCCGCTTTCTCCGACATAAAGTACTTGAGTGAAGTCTTGTTCCTTTTTGACCCAGTTATTCGTGTCATGCAATATAAATAAAAGTAAAAAAAAAGACAAAACAAAGACCATTTGGTCTAAATGGTACTAGTGTCATGGTTTGACTTTAAAATCTTTCAAGTCTCATGTTCAAATTTGACTCAAGAGAGTTATCCTATACTCTGTAGTGGTGGATTTCTTCACTAATAGTGTTATTGGGTGGGTTAGGAAAACACATGGTAGAGCATTCATAATCCGTTTTTTATCCTTACATATATAGTTATACTAAAAATCATTATTTTTCTATTTTAATTTTAATTAATAATAATTTCCACACCTTTATTATTATTTTTTTCTTTCTTCTCCGCTCACAACCATTTAAAATATATTAAAAACATTTATAGGGTTTTGAACAACGTTTTCTAAAAATAAAGATGAAATAGTATTTTTTTTATAATCCACTCACAACCATTTGTTTTTCTTAAAATCATACTATTTAATATAAAAAATATATTCACATAAATTTAGAGAATGAGCTGTGAATGCGGTAGTCGACTTTCAAACCCGATTGAAGTAATATAAATACAAATGGATCAAATGTGCAAAGGTATTGGGCTTTTTTCGGCCCAAGAGTTCAGGATGTATGAGTGTAAAACAAAAACCCATTTGAGAACCCCGAGCCCAATCTCTATTGCTTTAAATCGCATACAGCAAAAAATCTAGGGTTTCTGTTCGTCGTCATAGCGCCGTGTTGTATTCCTCTGTAACTTGTGAGCTCTCATCTTCAAATCCCCCGAAATGGTACACTATTTCCCCTGTATTATCATGATTCTGTTAAATTTATCAACATGTAGATTCTTTAATCTGATCATAGGGTTTAGAACGGTTAAATAATCTCATAAATTTTGATGTTTAACTTGATTCAACGATTTTAATCGTTTGTGAATATTGTTTTGGTTGGTACAGTTACTACTGTATAACGTTTTTCTTGTTTGCTGCAATTAGTTCTTGATGATGCGTTAATTTGGTTGAAAAGAACTGTTAACGCTCCTTGGTATTTTTTGAATTTAAAATTGCTGATGTAACTAATTGTTTTTTGCATTTGATGTTATTTTTTTAAGTTTTATGTAAGTGTTGAGATTGTAGAAGGTGTGGATCTATATATTATAAGAATTAACTACCTTATAGGCTTAGACTTTGTAAGAAATACTGCAGGTAAGAGCATCTTGATATTCACTTTGATTCATAACTTGATTTTGAGTTTGATCCATAGCTTTCACCTTGACTTTGGTTGATAACCATTCGTGATTTTGACTTTTGATTCATAATATGGTATTTTTGGTGATTAATTACATTTACAACTCTTTTTATGTAAGTGGTGAATGATTTTGGGTGCTTCATGGATTTGAAGTATATCATATGACATTCTATATATATGCATATTAAAGAGGTTAAATGGTGTTTCTTTGGCTTAAAATGCCACTTTTATTAGAGGCATGATGTGCAGAATGCCAGAATGTGACACCCTAAACCTGTTTTCCTTTCCTTGTTTAGAATTTCAGATAAATTACTTTATCAATTTATCAATAAACTTTTAATACGTCTTTTTATACCAAACAAAGGTTGCTTATTTTCTTGCTAACTTGTTGTGTAGACTAAGAGGACAAAGAAGGCTGGGATTGTTGGAAAGTATGGTGAGTGTCTTCTTTCTTACTTTCAAACGAGTCTGCAAAGTTTTTAGATGATTTGAATTAACTTTTTATAGGCCCATATTTGTACAACAAACAAAAAATTGTTTCAAGATTACTTCTTTTGTTTTGTGCCTACAATTATGCATCTTTATCAATGAGCAATCTTATAGACATGTAGAGACTTTTTTGCAATTCCTGGTTATATTTCTTGTTGTTTACGCACTCTGAACTTTGTCAATTTTATTCAGGCACCCGTTATGGTGCTAGTCTGCGAAAGCAGATCAAGAAAATGGAGGTCAGTCAACACAGCAAGTTTTTTTGTGAGTTTTGTGGAAAGGTAATCTCTTATGTTTGTTATGCATAAAAATTAGTAAAAGGATGATTTCTTGCCAAAATTGTCATACATCTAAACTAAATATACTTTCATTGAACCATCACACAGTATGCTGTGAAGAGGAAAGCTGTTGGTATTTGGGGCTGCAAAGATTGCGGCAAAGTCAAAGCTGGCGGGGCATACACACTAAAGTAATTTTTCAAGTCCTTTGATTTCTTCATCACTTTGTTCTTTAGTTCATATTTTGTTAGCCTTACTGATATTTTGTGTGTGTGTATAACAGTACCGCTAGTGCTGTTACTGTCAGGAGCACAATTCGAAGGCTGAGGGAGCAAACTGAGAGTTAGTTATCAGTGTTTGAAGTCTTATCTTACTACTACTGTTGGTTTTGATCGATTTTGTTTAAGTAGTGTGCAATTATCTCAGAACTTAATATTTTTTATTTGGATTGTTTTGATATTACATTTTGCAGACATTAATCTATCTTGTTGACTGATGTTACATTTTTGTTTACGATCTTGCTGCAAGAAGCAATAATAAAGTTTATTTATCTGTAGAAATTTCACAAATCTAAGTGCAGGGTGTGCAAAGGTTCGATAAACTGTTATAACTGAAAATAAAATCAAAGTTTAAGTAAAATGATAATGTTGTGGTTTGGTACCAAATGTGTACATCTTAAAGAATATTTCAAATTATTAAAAGATTACAAAAATCTTAATTGTGTTTATAACTGATTGATCTATTAAAAAATCATCTTATTTAAGATTTATACAGTTTGATTGACTATTTGAACCGCTTAAAAAAATCTAGGTTAACAGATTAGATGATGGTTTGAACTTGGAAGTTGGAATAGGTCTTGTGAAATGAACAACTTGTTTTGTTTTTTGTTCTTACTTGCAATTCAATTATATATATTTATTAGAACTCTAGACTAACACGCATTCAATCCTTCATTCAAATTCACACTATTGTTCACAATGAGATTGAAAGTTTTGACTTCATTGGAGTAGACACCATCTTTTACACACCTGGGTAACATTCTCATGTATATACACCACATTCACTAGTCGTCTGTTGAGTGAAACATTTTGGCCGGTTTGGTTAGTCCTGCTTACTAAACCAATCTACCCGGTGTAGTTTGTTTTTTCAACCAATCTTTATGTAAAAACATGCTAACCCAAACCTTAAACCTCTAGTAAATTCATGGATCATTGATGTTCTTTTAGTTTTTCCTAAATGCCAATAAGAGATGATTTTTCTTTTGAAGAAATCCATAGTTTTTACTATAGTTTCACTAAGAAGTTATTTGACATCTGAATAATTAAATGTTGAATTAAAAAAAAGTTTGAAATATTAAATGTTGAATTATTAAGTGTTAGTATATCATTTAACTATTTAAAAACAAATGTCTGACCAATTCAAATAATACGTTTTAAGCATTCACTATTAAGTCTCTTAACTATTTAACATCATTATAATAATCAATCATTTAGAGGTAAATATCTTAACTATTCAGACATGTTTTCGCAAAACAAACAATCTGGATCATTAAATATTGAATCATTCATACATCTTGACCATTAAAAAACTGATTAAAAAACTATCAACAGCCCTTAAATTCGTTATATCAAAACTCACGAGTTATTAAATTCATGCATGGATTAAGGATCCAATGTGGCTTGTGGGCCCACCATCACGGACCACAAGGAGATTTATTATTAATAATCACCAATTATAATATATTTAATATTGTTGCACATGTAAAGAACACAAGACTCCATTAGAAGCCAAATGCAAACATACAATAACTACTATACTTACTAAACATATATTTACAGTTACACTTATGGGGATATAAGAAGAGAACAAAGTTACCCTAATTCTCATCAACCTAATAAAACCAAAGCACTTTAGTGCATAAGCCTCTAATAATACAGTTATCTTGTGGTTAAACAAAAATTCCTGACAGATTGTTCAGACAATGACCAATTTAGGATCATCGTGGTGGCGCACACGCCTCTGGACCGCCTTAACCGCCGCCACTCTTGCTGCATTTGCCGCTCTATTAGCAGCGGCCACCGCTCTATTCACTTTTACATCCACATTGGCTGCAGCCACTGCTTTCTCAGCTATTCGTCTGGCTTCCTGAGAAATCAACATTCAAATATAATGTAAAAGTCAGCACGAGTAATGCGATATAGGGGATGATTAGCATTGTATTTTGAAACTAAAATCTGTTTATGGCGTTTTTAGTTTGCATATGATCAGTGGTTTGTAGTAGTTGGGTATATTATGGCGTTTTACCTCAACTGCTTTAAGAACTTTGGCATGAGAAACCGACACAGGATACTGTGGATTAATGCTAAGAACACCATCTTCCCAGTGACCGGATTGTGTGTCACCATTTCTGAAAGTATACGAACCGAACCCTTGTCTCTTTCCTTCATGCCAACCACCTTCATATCGATGTCCATTTGCAAACTTGTATACACCAAAACCATGCATTTTGTCTGCAAAATACTCCCCGGCATACATGTCACCATTTCTGCATCACCATGTAATCACATAATGCTCAAATGTCATTATTTTTTCGTTATAAATATATATATGAACTTAAAAGTTAATCAAACTCACACTCAGATCATAAAAGTAAGACACTTTAAGCATTTAGTTGGTGTTTTTGTCACAGAACATTCTACTTTGTGTAATATAGTTTATGGACAAATTATGAGGAAGAAAATGGTAAAAAGAAAATAAGATAGTATTTGGAAGATTTTCTACACAATGTTCACCATTACAACATATATATTAAAACCATTTAAAAGGTATAACCTTTTAGGAATATAATGTGAATGGTGAAGATCAGGCACTACTTTATATTTTTCACAAGGACTATGAAATTTGAAATGTTAAATGGCTAGTGAAAATGATAGAAAAAACACCGAAGTTTGTAACATCAAGGTAGTTAAAACAAACTGCAAAAAATATAGATGCAAAAACTAACACAGTACTATGACAGTTCAGTAAAAGTTTGCTCATTTATTACAAATTTAGCATTTTTGTTGCATTTGAGCAGGAAAAATAATTTGTTATTTCGTCTTAAATGAAATGTGAATAAAAACTAAAAAGAGATCATTAATTTGATCTAGATCAAAAAGATCAGGCGTTGTTTCCAGTTTATCAGGAGAATAATACCTAAAATCACAGCTTAATTCCTCTTCATAAAACCGCTTATTGTGTCTTCATACAACATATAAACATGATTATATGTTTATTGAGGATTATATACAACAGATCTGTGTATCTCACCTCAAAAATCTTTTAAAAAAGGCAAAATTACCAAACACTCGAGCAAAAGATCATATCATTTTCATGTTTTGTTAAAAACTTGGATTGTGCTTTGCTACAGCTGATTGTGCTTATTCAAGATACACAAACAGTTCCAATGGGCATTTCAAACATCCCAATAATAAACATCTAAACAAGAATGCATTCTTATGTCACTATGAAGTATGAAACACATCAAAGAATCCCAAAATTTACCTGAAATGGTAGTGACCAAGCCCATGTTTAACACCTCCTTTGAACTCCCCAAAATATTTGCTCCCATCTGCACAAGTATGAACCCCATGCCCATGACACTGACCCTTGATCCATTCACCAGCATACATATCACCAGTATAGAACCTATAAACCCCAAACCCATGCCTTAACCCTTGCCTATATTGACCCCTATATCTGCTCCCTTTAGCCCATGTTTCAACACCATAACCATCATACTTCTGATCAACCCAATCACCTTCATATCTCCCATTCATGTTGTAGTAATACACCCCACTTCCTGAACACTTTCCTTTGTAAAATTCACCCTCATAAACATCCCCATTGCTGTATGCCTTCACCAAGAACCCTGAAAATGTGTTTTCCTCTAATCGGTTCTTTGAGCCAATTGACCAAACAACTGGTGTGTGTGTTTCTGATGTATTCAAAAGCTTCAAAATTGGGAGATTTCGGGCCACAAATAACCGAATTGACGGATGATTAACAACAGATAGAAGAACAACACAAAGGGATATCAAGAAGATCAGATAAAGATACAAAGATGTATGATGATTCAACGAAAAGAAGTAAATTGAAGGCAAACAGAGAACGATTACAACCCTTGAAGGGGTTTTGATCCAAAAGAGCTTCACATAACTAAGCTTCAACACTTTCAAAGCAACCGATTTGGTGGCTAAAAGTGCTTCAGAAGACGAACAACAGGTTAAAGACTTCTGATGAGTTCTCCTGTGGTGATTCATGAGCTGATGATTCGAAAACAGACGCATTTGCATTGTGGTTTGTGGGTTGTTTTTGAACTGTTGATCATCGTAATCTGATGCGATTTTGAGTTTGAAACTGGTGTTTTTTGAATCCGAATGCTGCTGTTCTTCACCGAATTGAACGCTTGATTTCTTCTGACGCATTTACTGAACAACGGCAACAACTTAATGGGTTTAAATTTGGTGTTTTTGAGACGTTATCATGTCTTGATCTGTGTGCGTTTGCAGTTCGTCGAGAAATTCGATCGATCTGTGTGTGTTGATGGTTTTGAGGGTGGTTTTGTTTAGAGACAAAGAGGGAAAAACACAAGGCATTATAATGGGTGATGTATATATAGAGAAAGATGTAAATGTAGGGGGTTTAAAGTCATTACGTAAAAGTTGACGGAGTCAAGTTTGTAAATTTGAATATTGGGAACAAGTCCACTTGTTTTTCAGTTAGCACCCTGATTTTCAAGTTATTGACTGAACATACCCTGTCACAAAGTTTGACATGAAAATGTAAAAATGTTATGTCTAGACGTCTAGTGGTAAGTAAAGGTTTGTTGTTATGTGAAAGGGTGGATAAAAACTAGTCTAGTTGATGACCAAAACATGAATCTAGCATGTCGGCAATCATCAATTTGATCCCGTTTGTATTGAATTTTTCTAGTATTCTAAACACCGAACAAACGGTTTTTTTATTTTACTAGTAGATTTAAATATCTGACTTTGTGTTGTGTCAAAAGATTGTTGATTATATTCATTATTATTAATATCAACACATGAAAAAGGAAATCAGATTTGCTTTGTTATAATTCAAATATAAAGATAAGTTTTTAATTATTACCTATGGAGAACATCATATTTCCTTTTTTTTATTTTGTTTTGTATCAAATTTATTTAGTGGAATTATATCTTCAATATTTTTGTTGGTAGTAACTATTACAAAAAGTAAAATATGATAATAATATTGCTTTTCATGCCTCTAGGATTTATCTTGTAGAAAAAAATACCATTGACGAATTTAATTTCGTTTTTAAATATAAATCAAAATCTTATTTTCTTTTAAACAAATAGATTGCTTGCTTAACATATATAAAAGATTGTTAGTCGTTTAGACTTTTGCTAAGGGCAAGAGAATGTTGACATGCAAACACTAACTTCTTTCAAATAAATACAACTTTTGAATTTAGGGGGCCTTTTTTAATCTTTCAAAAACACCATTAAAATTGCATTTATGTGTGTCGGGGTTCAATTTTCAAAAGTAAAACTAAACCTTAGACATTTTCAAGGTTAAAGATTTGTGATCAACAAACTTTGTCAAGGGTGGTTGGTTTTTTTATAAGCGAAGTCAAAGGTAGTTGATCATAATTAATATTTAATAGATGATGCCGTCCAATTTTTGAAAGCTAAACAAAGATTTTGTTTTGATATATCTTATGTTTCAATCACTTTTGTTGGTTCAAATGCTAAATTTATGAGTAAATTTGTTATGTTGGTAATTACCAAGCATTAAGTGATACAACCATCCCCAGCGACAAATGTGTACGTCCTCGCTCAAATAATATTGAGTTCAACTCTCATTTGAAGAGTGAAGTAGATTTTGATCGGAGGAGAGTGAAATTAGAACAATGCCGCTAAAAAACTATTAAATGATAAAATAAATCATTCCTAACGATTGGTATTTTATATATTTGAAGAGAGAATATAAAGTGATAGTATAAACCTAAATGTCATATAACAATTGTCAATTGAACCAATATACTGATCATGCATGTAACACATAAAAATGATTTGATTTTAATTAAATGTTGAATAAAACCTAAACGAACATAAACCAAACAATGTCAATTGATGACACCATAAAGGTTAACCAAATTGGCCTTACAGCAGGACTAGTATATTAATTCTATTTTATTTATATAGAACGACAAAGACATGTTAATGACATCTAACTCGGTTACAATTTAGTGTGCAACATAAATACACCCACATGCTGAATTTCAACATTGGTTTAAATGTTTAAAAAACATCCAAATGATAATAACTTGATCAGGATAACACGAATAATAAATTTAGTTTTGATTAAGAAGAATTTGATGTCAAATTGTGGGTATGATGCTATTATAACTAAAATCTTGAAAGCTACCACATGTTCTATTCATTAAAATACAATACTTATAATTCTGTAATACATTAATATAAATAATAAAAGTGTGAAAACTTTAATTCATTAATTTATAAATCATAAGTGTGTATTTACCTATAATAATTACAAGATAAAGTTACAAATTCAAAATACATGATCCTAATAAAACAGTATGGTGATCGTTGTATGTTGTCAATTAAAGTTAACTCATCTCATGCGTTAGTTTTTGACTTGGGAATTATAATAGTAAACGTAAAATATACGAATAAAGGCATCAGAAAAATTCCAAAAGTACTTTTACTTAAGAAATTTGAATGTGAGAAGTATGCATGAATATTATATTCTTTTTTCTCTTTTGGGGAAAAAGAAAGCATTGCTTTTAATTTGCAAAAAAAGAAGTATTGTTTTAATTTGAAATTTGACCCAAGTTTACTGAGTTTCAAGATGGTTGTTACAAATTTAAAATAGAAAAGAAACCAACAAAACCAGCTAATATTATATAAACCATACCACCTAATATTATATGTATCACCAATATATGTTTATTCAATTACTTTGGAAAATTTAATATCTTTCTAACTTTTTTAGTTATAAAGTTTTAACATTACATAGTTTTTAGTAATAGAAAATCACAAAATAACAATTTTTTATGTTAATAGGTTCATACTTGGTATACCATGTCTGAAAAAAAATCATGGCTACAATCATAAGTTAGATCACTTCATAGTCACATATCGATCTATTTTTGCTAGCATATCACATATTAATATCACAAACACATAAAGTACATTAATCCTTATGTGCATTTACTTTGAAATGTGTAGCACACTTTAACATGCAAAAAAAAACTTAAATTCACCGTCATCATTTCATATTTCAATCACATATTATATATCATTTCATATTTCAATCACATATTATATATCATGTCGAAATAAAATTTTTAAATACATACTTCATATTTGTTAGAAGTTGATTCTATTTTCGTTCAATATATATTTATTAGTTTTTTATCGTCAAAATTTTAATAACTTATAGTTTAAAAGACTACAAGATATGTTCTGTATGTAAAAACTTACGAAACAAAACCTACCGCCAGACACATTTATTCCTTAAAGATCTAACCGATTCAATGTTAAAAGAAGTTTTTTCCTATTTTTTTTAAAACAAAAGAACACCACCAGACGATTAAAGTTAGTTAAATTCAATCATATTTTTGCCCTTCAACTAATGATGCTTAGCTAACAATGATCATGAGAGTAGGCAATTTTGAGTAGGTTGATCTAATTTTGTTAGTAGGTTGATCTAATTTTTTTTCTTAGGATAATCTTATATAAAGTATCTCAATATTGTAAAAGTAAATGACATTGTGATAAATACTGAAGTAATTATTATTTCTTTTAGTTTATCATAAACAAAAAAGGTGATATAATCTTGAAAAACAATACAACTACCAAGGCAAGGACAAATTATTAAAAATATTATTACAAACATAGATGCAATCACACTGGAAAATCTGTCTTCCAAATTAAACTATTAAAACCTAATGAACATTAATTAAACAATCTTTGGTAACAAAACAAGTACGGACTCTTTATAAATGGAATATATAGAAAACATAAGTCTCTGACAATCGTCAACGTAGAGATCCATCTATCTAACAACTTAATTTTAATATATCCATCATAATACACCCTTAAAAGAGCCCGATATAATTTTAATTATTTTTTATGTATCCTAAGGACAATGAGCGATACCACATACTATTACGAGTTATATACAATTCGCTCTAAGTCGACACACTTCTAAACCAAAAATAACAAATTGGCACTAAGTAGGATTTTTAGCTCATTAATGTAACTAAAAATACATATTTTTAAAGAGTCAAGATCCACAATATATGGTGATGACCGTTTGAGATTAACAAGTCCTTAACATAAGAAGAATATTCCATTTGGTGTGATGTTTTTTTTCTTTAAAATCATCACGTGGCATACATGTGCACCATCCTTTGCCTTCATGATATACCAATTTTTTTACCTACTTGTCTATGTACAATTATCTACCAAAGTGTCATTCGGGTCAAGTAGGTTTCGGATTTCTCAGGTTTTTAATAATTGGATATTAAACCAAATACTGAATCATATTAATATGTATAGCCAGTTTTTATTTGTTTGGTTCGGGTTTTATCGGGCTTATTCTTAATCGATGGGTTGATTTGGTTTTGGTTCAATTAAATCTCGTGAAAAATGAAAAAAAAAACCCTAAATAAGTTGTGTGTGTGTGTGTATGTATGACAAACATAGAATGATAGTATGTTACGCTAAATATGGGAAGATTTACAAGCAATAACTTGTTTTTGTGTTCAATCATGATCAAAACTAAGAAATATAATCTCTCAAACGTGTGTGAAACTATGAATTGATTAAATTCAAATTACAAAAAAGTTCACAAATCACAACTTCATAATCAGTGTTTTAACAGTAAGGCTAAAGCCTATTTCATGAAAAACAATTAACAGAGAAAATAACGACGGTCAATGGAAAGGACTCAAGGTGTTACGGTACACTGATGATCGCATGTGTATGTAATTTCTCGAACCTAGTGGCCCAATACAGTATGGACATAGCAAAATGATTATATTTATCCGCTAATCTGTGTAATTTTATCTTGGATTTATTAACTAAAATTAGTTTGAATCCACCGCATCCTGCTAGTGGATAACCTAATTAACCAAACTCATTTATAGCCGATATAGGTCAATTATGAAAATCTAAAAAACAGAATATCGGTTATAGGTTCGGCTTTAGCCCATGATTGAGAAACCCGATAACCCATACCTTTATAATTTTCACTCGAAACAACACCCATATCTAGTAGAATACAAGTTTGAATGATAAAGATGGTTTGTTTCACTAATAGATAGAATTAATATTGAACTTATTGAAAAAGCCATTTTTTGTGGGACACTAATTTGGGCATATAGCTTTTTGTAGAAGAAGCCAAATAGACATGGGTAGATTATGCGGCCTCAACACATGGTTTTGGTCTCTGAATATGGTCAATATGGGGCCTCATAACACCAACTTATTACTAAAATCACACCTCAAGAAATGATAGTATTTTGTTATCATGCCATTTGATGTATTATTAATAACTTATCATTAATATAAAAAATAAAAATTTATTCAAATCCATGACTAAAAAACTAAACATCATGATTTCGATGCCGTTTTTTAAGAAATAAGAAATAATCCGTTCTACTCATGTAGTTATCAAACATGAATTACCACTTTAGCCATGTGACAAGCAACACTAATGTCTTAATCTGACTTTATTTCCATTAATACATGCGTAAATGCATGTTTACATGCAAACATCGGATGTGTATCATCTTTTCACTTATGTAACACTAAACTCACGTAGTATCAAAAGTATAATTTATCTAGTTCATTTTTTATCTAGATTTTTGTCACTTTTTTTGTTCCACTATCATTTAAACAAAAATATATATAATCAACATCAAAACAATGTAAGACGACCTTTATAACTATGATAAGCGACTATTGGCCACATATAATATGTATTTATGTATGCATTAAAGAGAATAAAGTTTGGTACGTGTTCAAAAGGTAAACAAATGACATTTAAATGAAATAATCATTACTATAGAAGTACATTATTATATAAGTCTATAAAACATCCACTTACGTATGCCATTAACATACATAACATCTTTTATTTGTTATTATATTAACTTGTAATCCTTTTTTTAATATGAGAAAAAGGTATTATTATTGATATGCAATGAATGAAAAAGTGATTGTGAAAATTGGAATGTTTTTTTTTTCTGAAACAAAATGATGAAGTAGACAAGTGACAGACCAATTGGAATGGCTTTTTCTCTCATCCTTCTACATCAAAGCTGAGTAGATATCCTCTTCATTTCACTTCCATAAAGTTGTCATACTTCTTCAGATTACTACCTCTATTTATAATAAGGTAAATTATTTATTTACAAGGTTTTATTTTTTTGTATCTTTCTTAAACACGAGAAAATATATACACACAAGACTAAATTCTGGTTAGTGCATGCGTTGTTTTAATTGGAAATAGTTGTAACAAGTTTAACAATAACTATGAACATATTTATTTGTATTATGATGATATGATTTCTTTATGTTATCCTATTTGATTTGGAAATTATTTCTATTTTTTATAGATAATACGAGCGAACTTTTCTTTCTCTAGAATATAAAATGGAAGATCTTGGAATGTAATATACTTTTAAAAATGCGTAATATTGTTTTACCAGAAAGACATTTATGTAATTAACTCTATAAATGTTTTTTTAAACGGCCAACAAATATATTATACAAAACAGAACTTTAGACTCTAGTTTTGTTAACTTCTATATAATTTCTTTTTCTAGATAATAACTACAAGTTTACACGACGTTCAAAAGTAAAACTAGAAACCATAACTTGTATTATTGATACCTTAAATTAATATTAGTTTTAGCCCTATGACTTTTCAAAGTGAAGGTTATGGTTAAAGTCTCACTAGTTTTAATATGTTTTTAGTAAGCCAATGATTTTACTACAGTGGACCTTTGAGCAGTGGGTTTCCCATGGAATGGTGGGCGTTGTCTGTGTTCGCGGGCGTGGGTAACCTTTAGTCAATGGGTTTACCCGGATGACCGGACTTAATAATTATTCGTTGGCCGTTCAAAAAATATATATTATTTGTAGTATTTTAATTGATAACTTGACTCTAACAATAAATGAATATTTAATTGTTTAGTCTAACATTCAATTTTATATTTGACTATTTAACTTAGCATTTCATAAATACTATTTAACAATTATTAGTTTCTTACGGTTTATGTATTTTTAATACTTTGATTTGATGTTTGATATTTTTATATAAAAATAATGACTGAGTTCAAAATTTAATATTACAACAAATTTACTTAAATCACTCTTAACAAAAATTCTAATTTAGTTATTGCATTTAAGTTTTTAATGACATGCTCAATATAGTTAAAGGTATAACATATATTCATTAAAAATATATAACGTTTAAAATCAAAAGGACAGATGGAAAATCCCAACCACTACAACTCTGTAAGAATTATTAAAATTTTAATAGAAATTTTGAAATTCAAGAAGATGGAAATAAAATCTCGACCACTATCACAATCTGGATTCGAATCCTCATCTATCAATTTAAAAAGAAAAAGGCTCATCAAATTGTCTCGATGTCAACAAAATTCTTAAAATATCTTCAATAATCAGAAAAGAACAGTAACACTTTTTTTATTCCATCTTATACAAAAATATCTTCAATAATAATAAGAAAAACTACATAATTCGAAGATTCCTGCACACTAAAAACAGTTTTAGTGGAGGTTTACCGAATTGCTGATGTAGGTAATACAGAAATCATCGTTCAACTTTACTCAAACAAATAAACTACAACAAATAAAAAAAGTAACATATTCTCTTGTTCTCAGTCTTTAACAACTTGAACTTGTTTATGTCCATGTTTGTTTAAATCTGTGTGTTAATATGCAAATCAAATAATAAATGACATCAATAAATTTAAAAACACAAGTCTAATATTTCTAAACCCAAGCATTAATACCCAAAACTTAAAGAATATGAATAACACCATCAAACGATTTTACTAATCCCATAATTAAAGCAGCTATAAAAGAATGTCTAGAGAAATACTTGAATAAAAGTTCTGATTTCATTCAATTCAGCAATATAATAACTTTTATATATTATCTAATATTTCACTTATAAAGATTTAAACCATTATCACTTTAAAATCATCAACAACACTGGACTACAAGCCACGTTTATATATCTTCTCTATTACCAGCTCGTATACCAACTTTATTTTACGAATAATATCTTAATATTTATTAGTCTTAAAACCTTTAATAAAAGCATGAAACATATAGACACATGTAAACGAACCAAAAAACACCAACCTCAGTGAACAAATACAAACAAACATTGAAAAAGTTGCTCATGCTCGTTCACTTATATTAGATAGACTGATAAAGTGAATATAAACAAGCTTTCAAGCAAATGTAACTACAGTAGTATTATATATGGCATTAAGAAAAAGAGATTATAACCTTAGCTTTCAAACATCATCAAAATACTTTTCTTCAGCATCATAAGTAGCTTCTTTCACCCAGTGATCATCCAGTGTCACATCATCATCAATACTAGAGTAATTGAAATGCTGATGATCTTCACCTGCAAGAAACTTTTGTTGCATCACTTGTGTAAATTGGTCCATTCGATCTTGCATCTCATCAGCTGCTAAACTAGTACCCTCGTTAGACTGTTCATTTACTAAAATACCCTTTTCACCCGGGACATGATCAACATCTTCCACATCATCATCGTCATCGTCTTCTTCTTCTTCTTCTTCCTCCTCCTCCTCCTCTTCCTCATCATCATCATCATCATCATCATCATCATCATCATCATCATCATCATCTTCTTCTTCTTCTCTTTCATTTCCGACCCACTCCCGCTCATCAACACCCAATCGCTGTTGTTCCCGCCTTATCTTCTCTACCAAAACTGCTTCCTCGGCCCTTCTCAACAGGGTCTCCGACCACCGTTCCCCGGGCC
Organism: Flaveria trinervia; assembly: GCA_025506515.1. Taxonomy (NCBI): domain Eukaryota; kingdom Viridiplantae; phylum Streptophyta; class Magnoliopsida; order Asterales; family Asteraceae; genus Flaveria; species Flaveria trinervia. The sequence goes on from CM046448.1 coordinate 2,594,331, forward strand.
TAGACATTTGTCGTCCACTTTGGTCTTGAAATTTCCCAACAAACTCATGATGCAAGTAGGGTTCTCTATCCCTCATTGAATCCTCGGAGAAAAAATTCCCTTCCAACATTAACTTATCCATGAATGCGCGCCTCCGATTCTTAACCTTTGCAGACCTTGACTTTAAATCCTCAGATGTTGGATTTATTAAGCTTCGTAGATGGTTTAGATGCCAATTGATTTCATAATCGTCACTTAGTGTATCAAATTCTTTAAGCTCCTCCAATGTTAGTAGCGCTCCATAGCGCTCTGGATGTGTATGTGATTATTAGCATATATGAATACTAGAAAATATAAGAGTTCTTACAAATATAATAAATAAATAATAAGCTTTCAAGCAAAAAAAGAAAACCAAGACAGATCAATCAAAGTATCAAACCATCCAACACAATGCTGCTCTTAGAATATCATTCTTAGTTAATGTGTTTAAGTAGTTGATGTATTTAAATCTGACAAGGGGATGGGTTTTTAAATGAATTTAGTTTAGCATTCATCATCTAGAACTAAGTTAGAAAGGCAAGATGTGGTTTATTATAATATCTCTTCAAAAAGATCATCACTCTGAAACGAAATACGCCAAATGCATCAATGTTTGAATAGTGTAACGGTGAAAGAGATTCTAAGAATATAAAGGGTCACTAACTTACAAATCAAGTTCCCTTCACAAGCACGCCTACAGTTGATTTAATGGTTGCAACCAAAAATCAACCGAGAAAGGAACTTGATCCCAACAATTGACATCTTATACTTCTAAGAAACTATCTTTCTGATCCAGTAGATATTCTATTTAGATAGTTCGAACTGCTTGAATCATTCAAGAAATCAAAACCATTTTGAGTTGTTAACTTAAGTAGGTTAAACAATGAATAATCCCAGATTAATACTCTTAGAACAGCACCTGATGGAATCAAAACTAGCACGCCTTACATATTAAACCACGGTGCTCTTCCTAATTTGAACACCAAACCCTAACACTTGACGCAAGGGGATATACATTGTTCCTTTTCAATCCTGCCAATAACTGAACTAAAAACTCTACCTGGATCATCAATGTCTATCTATCTCTAATAGCCATATACCAACTCATAAATTTCAGTATACTGCCATGAATTTCCCTAGCTTATAGCTCCAAATTCAACACTCTTCACAATCCAATGACATGATTAGAGTTCTATCCAAAAACCGAATGATAACTATCAAATTCAAGGCAACCTACACGAATCAGTCATAAACACAAAACTCATACTGTTGCGGGCTATAAAAGTTAATCCGTGAAGAAAACGATTGCTAATTGGTAATTAACTAATTACCTAAGAAACTAAACGAAACAAAGCTCTCCATTAAAGGATACTGAAACAGAAATCTATAAAGAGATAAAAGTGAATTAGAAATTACCTAAGAAAACAGGGACGTTGCGAGAGTAAAGATCTCGGAGGATAGATTTACGTTGAGACGGTAGAATAGCGGACGATTGTTGAGCCCTAGGAAAGTAGAGGTTTTCGAGATGAGATAATCTCTCCATGATCGACTCCATAGAGATGCTAACACTAGTATCCATCTTCTCCGGTACGGCGCCACCGGTCTCCGCCATCGAAATCAACGAAACTCCGCCGTAGACGGTGGGGGAACGAAAAATAGAGGTATTGAAAGTCGGTGTGGTGTTTCTTGAAGAAAAAGTCGGTTTAGGGCTTTTTTTTAGTCAGGTCAACTGCGATTGGTCAAAAGACGCCTGCTAATACTTTTAACACGTTGTTGTGTAATTAACAATTTTATTTGTCAATTTGACGGGAAGTTTGTTTATTGAATGAACGAATAATAAATTTTGCTTAACTGAATAAAATGTATAAAGGTCGTGTTTGTTTATTTATGTTTATTGGTTTTTGATAATGTGTTTATTTATGTTTGTTTGTGTTTGAATTTTTATGAACTTATATTTTTATTTTGTTGGTTTTACTTTTTACAAATATATGAAAACATTTCGGTAGAAAAGAAAAACTATTTTGACTTGAGTCTTTTAGTTGTTATTTTTAAATATATTATACTATATCTTTAACCAACGAATTTTTTTTATTAATAGGGTAAATTTTTAAAATATATTATCTTAAGGGGTTAAAAAAAATTGCTGGACATCAAGGGTACCCGCCGGTGCCGCCGGTGCCACCGGCGGGTTCTCCCTCTTAAAAACCGAGCCTGCCAAGGCCTGCGAAGGCTGCCAACACCGTGTCTTCTTCTTCAGAACCCGCCCTTCGCACCGGCGAGTTCTGGCATCGGTCAAAGCACCCAAGAACCCGCCAATGGGACCGGCGAGTTCTTGGGAATTTAGGGTTTCCCTTTTTTGCAACAACCCGGTGCTATCTAATCCACCATTTCCTTTCAAAACCCACAACTTCATTTCACAAAACAAACATTTTCACCATAATATTCTTTCTTTATTTTGCAACAACCCCACGTATTTGATTCAATGGCTAATTGGGGTGTTACATCGGGTCCTTTGAAAAGGAATTGTTATTTTTGGTTGGTGAGCATAGAGCTGCTCATTATTTTCAAAATCCAACGAGCGATGCCGGTGTCTTGCGTCCTAGACGGGGGGATACCAATTTTTGGAGACTCATCAAACACAAGCCTATACCCAGTAATGTTATGCCTTATATAAGGATGGCGGGTTTTGGTGGTATTATTGATTGCGGTTATCGTAAGCTTGATGGTGGTTTGATTACGGCTTTGGTGGAGAGATGGCGGCCTGAAACCCTCACGTTTCATTTACCTGTGAGAGAATGCACGGTAACCCTTCAAGATGTTCAAGTCTTATGGGGTTTGCAAGTTGATGGTGATGTAATTACTGGCACTGATGTGGCGATGAACAAAACTGCAATAATAGATTTGTTCGAGCGTTTGACAGGTTGTTTTCTTGATCCCCATCATATAGAAGGCTTAAAAATAAACTTGGTTGCCATTTTAAAAGAAATAGAAAAAGATTTCCCTACAAATGCCTCTATTGAGCAATGCAAGCAGTGTGCTCGATTAATAATATTATACATGATTGGGGCGACTTTATTCCCTGATTCATCTTCCAACTGACTCCATGTTAATTTTTTAACACATGTAGAAGATTTAGAGGAGTGTGGCCAACTAAGTTGGGGGAGTGTCACTTTAGCATGGTTGTACAGACAGCTATGCAAGGCAACAAAAATATCAGCTACTGATGTTAGTGGACCGTTATTTTTGTTACAATTATGGGCTTGGGAAAGGCTACCTACCCTTTCTCCAATTAATGACCGTAGTCTTGACCCTAATACACCATTCGCATTACCATATGGTGCACGGTATGTTACAATCATGTTTATTCTATTTTTTGAATTATATTTATTAATTTTGTTTAATCGATATTGTTTTGAATTATATTTAAAGATGGCAGGGAGGAAAACTTAGCTATATTTCAACCACTCCGAGTTGCTTGAGCGCATATAGATCATCATTACATTCGATAAATAATAACATGGTATTATTTTTATTATTATTAATCACAAAATGTATATCATGAAAAGTTTAACAATTTAAATTTTGTTTTTGTATTAGTTTAACTTGAGGCCTTATGATGAAATTATACACTGTCTACTTGAGATTTGTAAAAGTGGTAATTTATGTTGGAATAGTGATACATTCCTCATATTGTGGGAATATATTGAGCCACACAATGCTAGCAGGGTAATGAGGCAATTTGGGATGATTCAAATGATCCCTAGAAGTTTACCAATTTCACAGCAGGAACATATTCGACTTCACAATATATCACGTAAAGGGGGGAGAAATAGTAATTGGGCACAGAAACATATTGTGTATATCCAAGCGTGGCATAATCGACATACTACTGTTGTGAATGGAACCTACACAAATTCTACAGTTGCTTCAGAAGAATACATGCGGTGGTATATGGATCGTACAGTCAGATTTGTAACGAACCCGGCCCATCAAGCCCCAAATCCGCATGGTTCCAAAACGATGGACAAAATTTGACAATGATGGTATTATTATATTATTATTATTATTATTATATTATTATTATATTATTATTATTATTAACTTTTGTAGATGCAAGGAATGAGTCAGTTTTCTCAAATGGTTGGCAATGAAACGGTTAGCAACTTGGCTAGCCAGTATTTGAATTTATCGCATGTTGATTATGGAGGTTATCTACCAGCTCATGTGATGGAAAATCTAGTTCATGTTCAACTTCCACCTGTCACTCAACGTTTACGTAGGAGGGGTAGAGGACAAGGACGAGGAATGATGGAAAATCCAGTTCATGTAGAGGAACAACAAAATATGAGCCCACAAAATATAGAGAACCAAAATTTTCACGTGGGGCAAGACTTGGATCACCACAATTTACCCCTCCCTTTCAACATAACTTTTTTTATGAGGGTAATTCAAGCAGTCATTTTGGTGAGGCGGGTCCCTCATCTAATTACTCATCCCCGCAAACAAATTTTTTAAACCTTTTTGACACTGCTAGTCCATTACCATATTACCGTCAGTTCCAAGAGACTGGTGATGTTGTTGATCGGTTTTCAAATAATCCGTCAAACCGATTCGACTTAAATGATGAAGCAACGAGACAGATGAAGAATCCAATGCTCATAATCCTACTCAGCCATCACAAGGATTTTAATTATTGTATTAATGTTATAATTATTGTATGGATGCAAGTTTTATCTATCAAATATTTTATCCAATTACTCATGTATTATATAACAACAAACACAATAAACACAATAAACACAATAACAATAACAAGTAGTTAATAAAAAAGATCAAACAATAACAAGTACTTAATAAAAAAGATCAAACACAATAACAATAACATGTATTCTACGGTTGTGAGTTTCGACACGTACTCATGTTATGACCCGGTTGTCACATATGGAACATTTACGTACAATGGGTTCATCTGGATGGTGACGAACATCCATCTCATTATGTATCCTACGGGTGCGTCTCCTACCTCGTTTTGTTGTAACCTTTGATGGGTCAGCTCTAATCCTCCAACCTGGGTTTGTCCAGTAATCAGGATGACGAAGTGGGTAAAAATGTCCACTATACTGTTTTTGATAAGCTGCAGTAGTGTATACCTCATGCACAGTGTAAAAAGGTGACACACCCTTGTGTCGGCAAACAACAATCGCATGTAAACACGGGAATCTCAGCATTTTCCATTTACCACAAGTGCATGTTCTATTATTGAACTCCACAGTATAAACATTTCCACCAGCTTGATTATTATTTATCTTTGACAACACCATGTATCTTGCCTCGTGGTGATCAAAATCTGTTATGATATGTTGCTGCCCAATAAGATCACGGGATTCAAACAAACGCCATAAACGGGGGGGGGGGGGGGGGTAAACCTGTGTTGCAAGTTGTTGCAATTCCCTGGTGTTTTCTATATTGCTCAACTGTTTTCTCAAACGTGCAATTAATAATGGCTTTAATTGGCATAAGCCTTACTCCCCGTAGTGTGTTGTTAAAACTTTCAGAAATGTTTGTCGTTAGGTTACCCCAACGACGTTGATTTTTATCATGTACAATCGTCCATTTTCTTTCTTTGATAGCTTTTAAATATTCCCAAGCTTTAGGCTTAAGACTTTGCATTTCAGCTACAAATAAATCATACTTCCTTTGTTGGGAGGTGCATCCAATCAACCAACAGATCTTTTTTAAACTAGACACCTTGAACTTGTGCATCATGTTACTACGCACATGTCGAAGACAAAATCGATGAACCACATTGTTTACCATATCTTCAACATTGTGCATAGCAGTGATAATACCTTTATGTCTATCAGAAATAACACACAATTTTCCCCCTTCCAACAAAATCATGATGAACTCCAATATGGGACCACAAGTGCTGCAAAAACCAACTCCAACTATCTGTCGTTTCTTCGTCAACGATGGCATAAGCTACAGGCACTACGTAGTTGTTTGCATTTTTAAAAACTGCAATTAACATCTTAGCTCGATACGATCCCTTCAAAAACGTACCATCAACAGATATCACAGGTTGACTATGCTTGAATGTGTTGATTACCGGACCAAATGCCCAAAACACATACTTAAACATATGATATTGAGATGAACTAATCGGATGATGTAACCATTCCACAATAACTTGGTTTGTTTCTTATAGAGCATTGACGTACCTTGGAAGTTCTTCAAAATTACTATCCCAAGTACCGTATATTATCTCAATGGCAGCCTTTCGAGCTCTCCACGCCTTATTATACGAAACATCAACATTCAACGTGTCTTTAATGTGTGCCTAAATTTGCTTGACTGGAAAAGTAAGGTCTTGGCGAATAAAGTGTACGATGCGATTTACAATATCTCTAGATTTCAAACCTCTGTTGTTGTTGCCAATAACACTACCAAAGCAATTGTGTGCATTGACCCATCTAGATATTCTCCACATGTTGTGATGTTTAGGCTTGGTAGCGTACACAAACCAACTACATTGAGGACCAATGGGAAGATCACTGCTATAATTGGGGCTAGTTGTGTAGCATTTTGCTCTATACGCATCACTTTTACTTTCAACAACAAACATTTCTCGGTTACGTGCAACATTCCATAATCGCACCGCATGCGTTAGATCATATTTTGATTTAAAGAACATGCCGACATGGATTTCTTTTGTTTCTTCATTCCATACATCCATGTAGTCTTCATCATCAAAATCAGTAGCTTCATAATCTCTTAATTCTCGGGGATCTTCAGAATAGGTGCTCTCCCCGTAAGAGATTCCTTGATTAACCACAAAATTATGGTGCTCACTAATTTCATACCCATCTTCATTATCGGTTGATTCATCACGTGACGGAACAGATTCGGAATCTTCTCTTCTTTGTGAACCATCATCATCCGAGTTATCAAACCCTCCGTGTTCATCATCATTTAGATCAACATTTGATTGATGAGTTGAAATATACCCCATGTTAAAATTGCTTGACGAACCGGCTTGATGATCACGTGAACTTGCATTGCCTGGAAAGGTAGTAATTGTTTGTGTAGGTGATTCGGATACAAAAAACCCTCGTAGGAGATCCATACAATTTGATTGTTGGAGTGACATTATTGGATCCAAAATTACGTGAATATTTCCAATGAAATTTTCCACATAATCTGCCAATTGATACAATACTTCAAGACTCGAGTCATTAAAAATTTCCGATGTTTGAGAAAAACCACCGTACGTGTAAAATAGTTTGAACCTCAGATTATAATATTCTCGTGAAAGTTGAAGATGATCGTAAATGAAATCAACAAACGCTTCATACGAAATTTTTTGAAGAACAATAGTGGTACTTCTGGTAGAAGAATCACACATAACATTTCCGTTCACAAAAGAAACATCACCACCCCAGTATATTTGGATAAAATAAGGTCTAGACATGATGAAATTTGTTGGTATGAAGAGGTTTTCGTTTAAATTGTTTGAGAATTGGGTTTTTGAAGTGAAGATAATTTGTTGGTACGAAGAGGTTTTCGTTTAACTTGGCAGGGGTTGATGGGTTTATATGCCAACCGAAACCCTAAATTACCCAAGAACTCGCCGGTCCTATTGGCGGGTTCTTTGGTCAAGTCAAAATCCCAGAACTCGCCGGTGCCACCGGCGGGTTCTGAAGAAGAAGACAAAAATACTTGGCAGACCTTGGCAGGCTCGGTTTTTAAGAGGGAGAACCCGCCGGTGGCACCGGCGGGTACCCTTGATGTCCAGCCTTTTTTTTTTAACCCCCAAGTTAATATATTTTTAAAATTTACCCTATTAATAAAAAAAATTCTTAACCAACATATGTCAAAACAAAATTAACTTAAAATATCGTTGGTAACTTGACATACTATCCATGATTGGTTTCTAGGAATAGATTTTTGAAATCATAATATAATAATTTAGAATATAACATTTAAGTAAGCTTTTTTTAAATCCTCACAAAACTCTTGGAATTTCACTAAACAAAACCCTTAAAAGGCAATGTTTAGGGAATAAAAAGATAAATAAACTTTCAACAAGAGTGATTAAGGAATGAAAATGGAAAATCACCTACATAGTTCATATTAGACCACAAATTTTACCTAAATGATCATTTAATCAAGAAGTATTCTTTGTAGCACTTTGAAAGCATCAATATATAATTATACGTGTATCTCTGCTATTAGAAAACTAGAATGCAAACAATTCATTTACTCGCAGAAACCCCGTATGAACAAAAGTTAAAATTGATTGTTACAAGTACATTAAAATGTTCAGATATTAGAATCTCCATAACCCGTTAACCTATACGTATCTATCCGTCCTGCTAAAATTCAACATGCCCAGAACTCTAAAAAGCCATTTGGCGTCAAGACGTTATTCGATCTACAGTTATTTTTCTCCAATGATATACAGTTGCATATGGTTCCAACTACCCTTAGGTAAAAACTTTCTTCATCAGTCAAATTCAATGCCACGGTAACTTGCAGCTCATGCATTAAATGTTGTACGCTGCTCGTATCTGTTGATGAGAAAGACCAACCCGACACAATGGGAGAAGTCATAGTTGCTGAACATGATCAGTTATTTCCTGTGGGCAAGATTGTGCCTGTAAGAGCTCCAAACGAGTAAACGGTGCAGCAAATTGCAATATATAGTCTTCATCTGTGATGACAAACAATACGTTAAAAAGGGTTCACGAGAAAAGATATGAATATAATGTTAGGAAATAAAGAAATCTTACTCTCTTTAACGGTGCCATAAAGCCAACATAAAACCTCATCTGCAAATGCTAAACAAACTCCTCCCTGTTCATCAGTATTGAAATCAAAACACAGATGAGAGATGTAGTCTATAGAAGCACAAAGTATGGGCCCAGACTAAAGAGCCCGATCCTTGCGGTTAACGCATCTGGGCCCACTCTTAATCAGTTTACTTTTTCTTAACATGTTGAATTATTTTTATAAAATTTAAAATACTCTTACCTTACAGTTTCATTGCATAACATGCAAAATTATTCAACTCATAAAAAGATTTAGTAGCATATTATAAATTTATACATACACACGAAAATACAATTTTATATAGCGGCTTGTGACGCTGGGCTTCAAAACTGGACACTTGGTCCTGAAACGGGCTAAAGCCTAGCTTGGCGTTTGGATCAAATGTCAGGACCTACTGCACCTTTCAGGCCAAACTGACCATTTCAGGATGGGCCTAAGACCAGCCTCAGGCCCAGGCCCGTTACTACACCTCTATGATCTAAATGAAGAGCTGGAGAGTAGATCAACAAATGCTTACCTGCCAGTAATTTTTCATTTTCACCCTGTGAGTTATATCTTTTGTTCTTAATCTCTCTGTACGTACAAGCCGACCTGCATCATCCCTACAAGACAATATAAAGTTTTAGCAACTGTTGGTACGTGTTATCTGACATGTGTAATGTTTTTTTACGGATGCAACTACACACATAATCATCAAATCTTGCATGAATTAGTGGAACCATCTGTAGAAACATACTTGCAGAAAATTTAAGCTAAATGTATTTTTATTTGAGCAAAACGTACCTATATCCAACGACGATATAAGGAACACCAGCAAGAAAAGACTGAATCTGTAATGAAATAAGTAGATTCAATCGTTCAAACATGCAAGTATTAGCAAACCATGATAGAAGTAAAAATGCCAACATTAAGAATTTTTTCAACTATTAACCAAATGTGTTAAATACACCTCAATAACGATTACAAAAGGCCAAACTCAATATAATCAACATTTTTACTGATGACTACGTGAAAGTAATTTTAGCTGCAAACGTTTCTAGAATATTTCATGATTTTCAGGGAAGATAGGAAACACCATTGCAGCAAAGATTGCTACACATACTGATTTTCTTATTTACAACACACATGAAACATTCTTTACAGTAAATTGTATATCTGACTACATATATTAGTACATAACTACGTATTCTACCACACTACCAACACGGCAGCAAAGAGTGTCTATTTGGTGTAAATCCTACCATCCATTGCAATGAAGAAGTTGATTTAGTAGCAATATACCCAAAATGACCCTAAGTTTACACTTTACATTCCTTATACACATATGCAAAGGTTTATCAAACTCTATTCCTGCGCTCGTAGGGAGTCATAATGCTAAAGGCACGCATAATTTGTTAAATAATCACAGATGATTGTGTGAAACATATGTGATGTAGTGTAGGTAGAAGAACGATAATACCCAAAACTTGAGCAATTTCTCCCGCTCAAATCTTTCCTCAGTGTGGTAATCCAACTGTAAAATGATATTGAAAAGTTCAATAATCGCAAGCCCAAAAGAGAGGATATACCTTCTGTTAAATAATAGTCAGCTAGAGCTACAAAATTGATATAGGCTCTTCACCGTTTCAATATAATCTTTATAACTATATTGAACTTCATTAAAAAATAACACAAATAAAATATTAAGGCTATCTTAAGTTCAAAATATGCAAAAGTGTATCTTCTCCCTTTTTACGATTTTGAGAATAGTTAAATTTTAAAAATATATATATTAAAAATGATTTACCTCACGACTTGTTTTTAATTCCACATAAAATCTCCTTCCATCATCAGTGGAATCACAGCAGTCCATTTCAGCACCCATTAAAATACGGTGTGCGCCTAATTTAGTTTTAATTACAGCACAATATTCAACATTAGCATCAACATGATGTATTCCTTCTCCATCATCTCTTCTGGGATCTTCAGTAGCAAGTGTCTCAAAACAATATCCCCAGTAACACCTAAATCCAATATCAAATTAAAGACCATAAACAATTAAAATCTAGGAACTAAAAAAAGAATGCAATTTGCCAATCTACCTTTTATTTATGTTTATCAACTAATAATAGCCTTTATTCTAACATGTCTAGCAAGTGTAAAATTAAGCAAAAAAAAAGTATGAACATTAAAAAGATTAAATTAATAAAGAGACCAAAAAATCAGTTTTAGAATAGTACATTCGACGATCCCGCTCACTTTTTGGTCTTTCGGGCAATTTATGTACATCAAGATACACAACACCTTTTCTTTTATGGACCCCCATTCCCAAGGTTCGTGCCTCAAATAAGCAGTAGCCATTATCTGCCATAAACAATTTAAAATACAAACCAAATTATTGTTTTAAAATTAGAATAAAACATGAAGTTCAAAAGTAAACAGATATCCACAATAAGTGGTATGATCATACACTTCGATCAAGGTTATGTCATAAGGTTTATAGAATTCTTTGATAAAATAATACAGGTTAACAAAAGAACTTACCTTATTGAGATTGTTTCTATAGGTCTGCAATAAAAAGGAACAAGTAATTACATTTAGAGTCTGAAACATATAGTGAAGAAGATGAAACTTAACAGAAAAAAACTCGCCACAAAGTGCATATTCTGTAGGGGGATATTTTTGTTCCTTATGCAAGCCAAAAGATCACCAAAGCCCTGGGAACCCAAATCTAATGCAAGAAAAGAACAGAAGGCATCAATCTAGTTTTTTTTGCCAAAAAGTGGCTATTTATTTACTTATTACAAAGATAGAGCATACCTTTCTTCTCAATAAAGGTATCAAAACCTTGGTTCAAATCAGCCCCAATATCTTCTGTAATAAGTCGCTTGAAAAGCCGCTGATAATGTAACAATGTGTAAAGTGCTAATATAGATGAATGAAAATTAAAAAATACAAAAGAATAATGACATGTAAAAAATTCTCACCAAACTACTATCATCAAAGTATACTTCTCCGCCTTCCACACGGCTATAGCAAGCAAGTTCAGATGGCTAATTGACACCATCCAGGAAATAATAAAATGTATTACTGAACATTGAACATATTTGAAGTTGAAATATAATACGAATAAAGAAACTCAATGAATAACCTGAAGCCTACTTGAGACGGTACACTGCACACAGTTGTAATATTTTGCAGATTCTGCTTTGAGGAAATGATATTTTATCTGAAACATTTTTTGTCTGAATTCATAGAATGCAACAAAATCATAGCTACACCCAAAAACGTAGTTCAACTGTTGAAACGTGCAAATACTATATTTTGCAAATACTATTGTACCCATCGGTGATTAACTCATTATGACTTTCACAACAGTCTTAATGATTATGCATTCTGATTTCAGACCTAATCACTAAAAAACAACAATCTCATGTCCATGTTTTACCTCTTGAAATGTTATGCACTTCCTTGATAATGTTTCTTCACTCTTTGAAAACTTGAGTTCAGAAACAAAACGCTCATCATTACGAGGAGCATGAAACTTAGACCCGTAACCGTAATTTTGCCTCTGTGGCATTGCACCAGGCCTAGGAAGAATGCCAGCTCCCCCTCTGTCATTTTGCCAACGCCCTCGCCCGCCAAAATCTCCCCTGTTCTGGTTGTTGTTTGTATTGCGTGGTGGAGGTTGGGGCAAAACTGCAAATCCAAATAGTTTCAAAAGAAAAATAAGATAAAGTAGGATAAAACAAACAACCACTATACAATAAACCCGAAACAGTTTCAGAATAAAACAGAAACTAAACATAAAAAATCACACAATCATGTAGCAAGATCAAATGTCATTCTGATGCATTATTCAGACTCAAAAATACATCACTGGCAAAAAGAACAGCATTGCAACTATAGTTCAACTCAAATAGCAAGAAAATCAATATTTTTTGCTTGTTAGCGTACAATTCATGCTAATTCAGCAGGACAACATCAAATGCATCAGAGCAATTACATTTACACACTCACACCAATTGTATGATCATCAAAAGTAGAATCGAAAATAACTTCATATGTTTCGAGTTCTACGTAGGCAAAGATCAAATGCTAATACTATACCCACTTTTAATGCTACAAAATGTTATCTTTCATCAAAAAATATGCAAAAAGATAAAATTAGATGAATTACCAGGAACAGGAAAAGGGCTAGAAACTGGGGTTTTAACATACTCTTCATTATCAGACCCAAACAAATCTTTATCGTCTTCAACAACATTATAATCCTCATCATAACCAGACAATTGATGATGATCATCATCACCATGATGATAACTTGACCCAACTTCACCATTATCCTCATCTTCCCCTTCTTCACAACCACGACCACCACCGTCGCCGACACCACCACCGCTGCCGGAGCCACCGCTGCTATCACTGCCACTGGCGCTAGCACTGGGCCCACCTCCGCTACTGCTTTTATTGGATGACGAACCCGAAGACGATGATGATGACGATGCTGACGAAGAAGATGATGACGATTGTTGGCTGTCGTCTTCCTTTTTGTGGGTGTTTTCGTTTTCGAATTCTGAATCACCGAACAAGTCGACCTCTTGCTGTGTGAAATCCATCGAGAAATCGGGGAATTTTGAAGTGGTTTTGTACGTGTTAATCGATCTTTTATTGGGTTTTCGTGATGTGAATTTGGGGATTTTGATGTGTGAAGACGTGAAGTGATGTTGTTGTTATGGGGGAAAAGAGGTTTGAAGAAAGGGGAAAGAGGTTATATTTCACCCATGTTTGGGATTAATTTTCAAAACTTAATTCTATAAATATAAAAATAATTTACTAACTTTTTAAAATTAACTTTTTAAGTTTTTGTCAAACATATTTATTAATTTATTAATTTTTCAAATGTTAATCAAAAAGTTGGTTTGCAAAATATAATCTTTATATTGGGCTTGTGTATGGATGTTTAAGCAAATAATAAAAACATAATTTAAACTTTAAGCCCTAAACGGGTTGGCGGGTTAAGGATCTGAGTTGTTTGATCTAGACGCGACGACCCGTGTTTTTATTTAAAATAAACAAATTAATCTTAACTTGTACACACTTGAAAATTGAAATTATATAACCGGAACATAATATGGTTAACCTATTCTTTAAATGTGTCAACCATTTTTTAAAAGTGTCAAAAGATTAACGGGTTGTCTCTTATAATCCTAATGAACGTGTTAATTGAGTTGATGGATTGTGAAATGAGTTAGATGGGTTCAAAGTGAGTTAGATGGGTTGAAAGTGAGTTAGTGGAAGGCCTAGTTAACTAAATAAGTTGACGGATCCACCTATTTGGTTAATTATATTAAATATGTCTAACATGTATGATGTATAATGTATATTACTTTAAAAACAAGATAACTTGAATACGGGCTTTTTATTAAATGGGATATATATCACAATTAAAAAAAGTTGTATTATGTTTTTAGGTCATGCCATAGTATTTAGAATTATAATTTGATGAATAAAATTAGTTCTAAATATGTATAAATCATTGATCACAAAAATCAGTATATATATATCATAATTACCAATTTAGTAAGTGTAGTGTTTTACATTGTTTTCTTTATAAAGCTTACACGTCCCTCATTTCTACTTTTGCACTTCATCGCTTCACTTTTTCGACGCTCCAAACGCTCTTCGCTACAGTTGTCTCTGGTAATCGGTTGTCACAGTGAGGTCATTGCATTTTACTCCGGTTAACCCTTTTGGGCTTTCAAATATAGTTTCATCTTGGTTTCCAATCGTATTTCCAATGACATGATTAGCCCTTTGGGGTTTTTTAATTAGTGATAGATTTTGATGTTGTCTACAATTAAGTTTTTCGAGTGTTGTTAGTTGTTGACAATAATGTAACATTGGTGTTACTTAACACAGTTTTACGGCCCAAACCGCAACACAAAAGACTCAATATTAAAAATCAAACAGCAAATCATGCATTACTTACAACTTTATAACAAACTATAAACTTTCTTAGAAAACCATATACATTATAAATGCTTAAAAATAGTATTTATAAAAATTAATAATCTATAGGATAGGGTGGTTATCGGTCTTATTTTCACTAAAAACCAGCCAGAGCAACTATCTACGTATGAATTTTACATGTCACAATCAATAAAAGAAAATACATTTAAGACACGTATTACATTACATTATACATATTTTTCTGTTCTCAACTTTACCATGATATATACATTTAGATAGAATAGATGGAGTCGTATCAAATCAAGATATTCTGGAACATTGATCACGATTTGATAATAATAACAATAAAGGAAGAAAAAAGAATATATCATTCTGAACATCATAAACCCTAAAGTTGTTTCTCCTCGTCAAAGCCAAACCAAAACAGGGCTTAACAAAAGAAGGCACAAATCTAGTTAATCTTCAACACATGAATTAATTTATTAAAACAAAAAACAAGATCAATCAACAAAACAATATATCATAACCCATTCTCATCATGTAGCAATCTCTTCAACTTCAGAATTGAACACGAAACTTGGGAAAGTTGTTGTAATATCCCTGCATTTTACATAGCATGCTGTTTGTTAATGCATTGGGATGCATTTTATGCACAACAACTAAGGTCATTCAATGACAGTTTTAAATAAAGAACTACAAGAACATATGCATGCGTGAACATATGTGCATATTGCTCTAGCTGCACCATATAAGACGGTAATGTCATAAATCTAATCAACATTACTTACAAGTGTTCATGTAGTTCTTTTTAAAAAAATCAGTTTTGTATTAAATGTATAATATACCTTAGATATGGAAGAGTCATTATCTTGAGCAAGGAAGGATTTTGGGTGACAAAATTGTGCCATTCTGATTTGTCTATCTTCCCGTCTCTGTCTACGTCTGCTTCTGAAAATGTCTGTTCAAGCAAAAATGGAATAATGAATAAGGCTTTAAATAGTCGTAAATCGTAATGTATAATATAAATGACGAGTAATAATGGTTGCTCAGTAGGTCTTGCTTTATGATAGTACATAAATAAAATTCGCATAAGTGGCAAAAGGATAATTCCATCTCAAATGTGAGTCTGAATTATAACCAAAAAACAAAAGAAAGATCACCTTATCAAGTATGACCTCAATAGTTTCATCTGCCAGCTTCAGCTCGGACTCGCATAAAAGGGCAATCAACATTTGCTTAACCTGCAGAAAATATACATAATGAAGCTGTTATAATGGATAACAAAAAAATACACAATATTTACATGCTTCCATAATTTGCATATATAAACGTATGGATAACAAAAAATACACAATATTTACATACTTCCATAATTAGCATATATAGATGTTAGTTACTATTTTATAAAAAGGAAGTTGTTTAGAATAAATAATGTTTTGGACAAAGAAAATAAAGATAAACTAGTCGACACATACCTCGTGACGCTCTATGAAGCCTGTTCCATCCATATCATAAAGCCTGAAACAAACTGAAACACAAACATATCAGTATTAAAGTATAAGAACATTCATGGAGACTTTCATAATGTCAGTTTTGACCACCATGTTCAACTTACAACTGATTTTGTCTTCTTGAGGGGCATTAGGATGAAAAACATTAAGTGCTCTAACAAAGTCACCAAAATCAATAACCCCCTTTTGCTTTACATCAAAAAGATCAAATATCTGCACATGGAACCTTTGAAACTTCAAGAAATGCACAATAAATATGATAATCTTGTTTTTCATCAAATTATATAGTGTACGCTGCTTCCAAAATGCATGCAAGTGATGATCATATCCATGTTGGTGCTATGAACTCTATGTATAGAACACCAATTCAAATCGAATAGGGTGCGTTTATTCCTTTTCGCCTTTAAATGCTTTTTAGCACCTAATCTTAGGTAGTCCGTTAAAGACAAAGCATAAAATTTGTTTCACAAACTTATTTTCATTAATGATCATATACCATAATAGGTATAGACGAAAAAGGTAAGGCTTTTTAGTTATTATGGTTATGCACGAGAGAAATTTTTTTGGGAAAACGTATGGAACTTTAGTTTATTATGACTATGTACCAGAAAAAAAAACTTAGCTGGGAAAAGCAGGGTGTTTTAGTTATGAATCATTCTCATTATGTTATGTGATTTACATGGTTAGGAGAAATGATGTGATTAAGGGTCGTGTGTACTTAATATAAAGTGAAAAGAAATGGAGACAAAGCTCATAATATGAAGAATATATGGATGTTATTAGTGAATGAACTGCAAATTAAGTAATTTTATTAATTTGACCGGATTAGAAATTGGAAAACCAATAAAAAATGTGCATATTCGTCTAAACTGATACCCAAAATAAGAGTCTAGCATGAATATAGTTATAGCATATCCAAAAACATCCAATACTCGAATACTTTTGCATATATTAGGTTCAAAGTAATATTATTGACAAAGTGAAACAAAAACAAACATGCATATTCAATCATTTGTTGGAGTGCCTTTTTGATAACTAAAGAAAACTAAATGTCTTCCTCAGTTATGCTCTTTACGACTAATAAAAATACCTTAATTGTAGTTCTCACCAAATAGTAGATGACATGAAATGCATATATGATCCCACACAACCTGTTACATCACTCACCATATGGGAAAATATTTTTAAAAGATGAGGAAGTGTGTTACTTGTGAGTGTAAAAATTCTAACAGCTATAAAGTTCCATACTTGATCTTGAAATTCACCAAATAGCTTTTACTCTAATACAAGGCCTTACCTAGTTATTGTTATAAGAAACTAAATTCGGAAGTAGCATACTCCTCAATAAAGAAAATAATGAAGTTATCATATTACATGACTGAAAATAAAAAGGGAGCAGCATACCCTGTTTGCAAAGAGATTTTCTTTCTTTCTGTTTTTGAACAAAGCTAGTTGAAATTCTTCCTGTTAGAGGTAAATAAATAAAAGGACATTGAATTAGTTATCAAAAATGGACCCCACTGTAACATAATACAAAGAATAACAAAATGAAGAAAAAGAGTGAAGGACTGAAGGGTAAGAAAAACAAGTAATACTTCTGTTGCCTCATGAAAGTTGAAAGAGTGACGGGTAAGTAAAGTGTTTGATTGCTAGTAAAAAATCTATAGTATTTATAACAATAATGTATCAATAAATTTGTAATGAAAGTTCTCTGAAAAGAAAATGTTTAAAATTTTGTGGGATGTCCCAAAAAGAAAAGTATGGTCACCTAACCTATTGACCCAGTAACTTGTTTTACAAATAGAGATAACAAAACGTGAATTACCTATTAATTAATCCATCATCAATTACAGAACTGCTTATGCTCTTGAAAAGCTCAAATAGAGCTTCAACTTCACTGACACTAACTGAAATACAAAAGAAATTCCAGGAGCTAACTTAGCAAAACTTACTAACATAGGTGGATAAAGTTAAGCAACAATAACACCATGATTAATAAAAATAGTTCATCTTACATGCTGTTTGGGAAGCAAGAATAGTCGGATTCTCATGCCCAGGAACTGGTTTTCTTACAGTAGAATTAAAGCAGCCCATTTAGAGACAATTACCAAGGGCATTACAGAACTAGAATCATGAAAACCGTCTCAAACTTTGCTGCCACAATTGCAAACCCAAACTAATCAGTTTATCAATAGATATAGAAACAGAAAAAAGAATATAACAAGTTCACCATAAAACTGACATAATGAGAACTAATAAAAGGGTATATCAAATCAACATAGTAGAAGATCACTATACACTATAAATGGGTTAATGGAATCATGTGAAAAGGAAAAAAATGAAAAAACAAAGATGTTAACCTTGTTGTTGGTCTGTAATCACATAACATACACTTCTAATTTAAGGTATATCCATAGGCTAATTGCATAACCTTAATAATTAAAATCCTTCACATGTTTTCCAAACAAAAACCCTACATACGATCAACATTTGATATCTCATTACACGATCAAAATATGACGAATTTTCAGCACAACTTTCTCCAGAACGAACTATGTCAATCCCAGTTACAAAACTGAAAACAAACTCCCAACTACAAATTAGAATCTTCCAAGCTTCAATTCTTCACTTAATTTCACACCACAAGCATATAAAACCCCTAGATCTAAAAAAACCCAAAACCTAAACCATCTAAGCACAAAACCTCACAAACACAAACAATCCACACAAACAAATCATAATACAACTACAAAAAAATCAATCACAACAAAAATCAAAGCCAAATCCAGCTAAAAACCTCAATCCTCCTCTCCTAAACTACTCTACAAGATCAAACTCACCTCCAAACCACAAAATCACAACAATCCCCAAACCACACGATATAACCAACTATAAACTCATTTAAATCACTACAAACAGAAATCGAACAAATGCATACCAAAGGATTGTAAAATTGTCGATTCAGATAGCTTTAAAACTTCGATTTCTTGAGGTTTTGATGGAGAATTATTGCAATTTCGTTGAAACACACAGTGAGAAATAAGGGGACGCGGTGAGAACATGATGATCGACGGTTCGTATTATATGGATAGGGGGTCACGTGAGTAGCACGTGAGGTTGGAAAATGGTAGAGGTGACTAATGAGTTCTGTTTACTTCGAGTTGAATGAAACGGATTAACGGAATATACCTTTGATCATATTTGACGTAAATGTCAATGGTTTGAATTAAACAAGACTACTAATCTTTTTATTTTGTTCAAAGAAAAACGATTTTCTAGAATTGAAAGTAAAATGTCAAGATAATGATACTAATAATAACAATAACAATACTAATATAAATAGTATTTTAGTTTATGAAATACATATTAAACGGTGAGTAATGCATTTGTTTACTCCAGAAGCGGTGGAGATGTGCATTTGTTTAAAAGACCACTTAGACGCGATGGATCGTATACAAGACAAAACAAATCTTAAAGACGAAATTGCAATCGAATGTAAAGTACACGATGAAGAGGTAGAAGAAGGAGTATCTTCTGGTATATCCGACGAAAAATTAGCATTTGATGAAGACTCTCGAAGAGAATAGTCGATTAGTTAAATAAAAATTTAATATTATTTTTTATTGATTCGTTAATGTATTTTTTCAGTTATTTTAATAAATAAATAATAAATTAATGAGTTATAGATGTTTTTTTAATGTTGTTATATAATAATAGTAATAATAATAATAATAATTGTAATAATAATAATAATAGTAATAGCAATCATAATATTAATAATACTACTAATAATATTAATATTAATAGCAATTATAATAGTAAAAAACCAGTTGTACCCGGTTCTGGACCCGACCCGGTCCGGACCCGACCCTAACCGGGTAGGCCGGGTAGGGTTTTAAGTAAGACCAACCCGACCCGTACCCGAACCCGGGTTCACCCATACCCGGTTCCCAAAAAAACCGGCCGGCCCGTACCCGGTTCCGAGTCCGGCCCAATACCGGTTTGTTCAACTCTAACTCCAGCTAGTCATCTAAAAATAAAGCAACCATGTCATTATATTGTAATCTTGTCCTTTAAACTTAATAAAAATACCTAGTTACAGAGAGTAGACGTAGGTCCGAACCACTATAAATTATCGTGTTCTTATTGTTACCGTGTGCGTACGTGTAATTGTGTGTGTTTTCGTTGCGTAAAAATATCTAATTCAAAGTCACAACATAGTTCCAAATGCAAAAATAATTAGAGAAAACGTGTAGAAGTTATTATTTGTTATTCAGATTCTCCAACATTGTAATATGTCTTTGTGGATAGATAGAAAACAAAATGACGTGAAAGATTGTTTCTTGAGTGGATTTAAACGAAACGGTATGGTGGTTTATTAAGGCAAGAAAACAATAAGTTCGGCAGAAAAACTTATATGGATAATTGCTAATTTGTTAATGGCATATGTGTATTGAATATGAAAAAATATATACATTAGTTTATTAGTTTCTATGTACTTTTAGTTCTCTAAAACCGAAATTAATTATAGGAAAAAGAATAAAAGAGAAAGAAGAGCGTTTGGTTTAATAGGTGTTATAATGATTAAAAGTCAAGTTATTAGCAACCAAAATATGAAGATGAGCTTTTAATTACAATAGAAAGTTGGTAGTGGTAGTTTTTATACGACTCCACATACAAATATAAACATTTTATGGCTTTGACGTGTTAGGTTAGAAAAATAAAGTAAATTTTCTTATTATGTTCATTAGACGAATCTTATGAAAATAAAAACTTGACAAGTGTAGAGTTTGTCTATGATCATATGATATAATATGATTATTTTTGCCATAAACCACCCATCTTAGACATCTTTAATACGTATGAAAAATGTACCAATAAAACAATTTCAATATGTAGCATCCTCTTTGATTCTACCCTTTTGGAACAATTCAATGTAGCATTAGAGTAGGTAAAGATTTAGCGGTACTAATGTTTATTCATTACTTATATTTAAAATTTTAAATTTCAATTTGAGGGTAACTTTTCTTTTTTTACCAAACAGACGGGTACAAAACATGAAATGTTCATACGCGTCCGATACATCTAAACACAAAAAAACCATTTGATTAGTGATGTAAGCATACATGACTATGAACATAATCTGAAAACCAAACAAAATTAAAACATATAGAAAAATAAAAGATATGTTAAACAAAAAATGATTTACAATGAAAATGCAACACACGATAGCTAAAACAATATCAAAACATAAGAGTTAAAGGTGAACACGAAGCAAACTTTGTTTTATGTAATTAATTCCATTCAAAATAAAGATTGATTGTGTCTTATTCCTTTGTCAATAATCACATTTTGGGTTCATTAAAATCAACTTTCTTTTTGTTTGTTTTACTTGTTGTTGCTTTTGCTTATTTGTTTCAGAATCAAGTTATGGTTTACAACGTTCAATGGGTTTTTGACACCATCACATATTGCATACACAATTTACACTATACAATCATTATACTTCTAAAATTTAACATACATGTGTCCTTTGTGATATTTAAATATACAATGGTTTAATTGTAAAACACATCATTTTACCACCTTGCTAACATAAATATCATGTACCATGAATATCATTTGTTTCTACAAATATAATCTTACAGGAACAAAATTGAAAAATTACTCTATATTCCAATAAATATTTAATATTTTTTCTAAAATAAACCACGCACTATTAGACGCAATATAATTTTTAAAAATTTAACTTGTTATATTTGCATAAAATAAATTAAACTAATATCATTTGTATAAAAAAATCAAAATAAGTAGATTAAAGTGTTATATCATAAATTAATTTTGTATAAAAGATTTGAAATTAAATTTTATTAAAGAGGATAACCCTGAATAAAAAGGTAAAGAGACGTATTCTCAAAAATTTAATATGAGTATATAAAATTTAATTAAATAATCAAAACTATGATTCATAAAGAAATAATAATAATAACAATCATTCACTTGCGTTGCTAAGAGTGATTCCAGTATTATAGTTTAGGTTCTGAAATCTTTGGCTCACGAAAATCGGCTAAAATTATAATTCTATCGGAAGAACATTAGCCTAAAAGTGAATCTCATAGTCATTTGGTTTTCATATTGGCCTTTAAATTTTGATTCTTTAGGTACTTTTAAACTTTCAAACGTTTCATATAGACGTTTTAGGTGTTTTTTTTATTAGATCATATTTATGACTTTTGGCATCCCTCTAGCTGGTTTGGTTTGGTGGAACAGAACGATTCGGTTTTGTGAAACAAGACGGTTCGGTTTGATGTAACAAGAATGGTTTGGTTAATTTTGGTTACGTTGATCGGTGATAAAATTGGTATAATTTAAATCGAACCGTAAAATTCGGTTGTAAAATAACCATAACCGATATGTCGGTTCTTTGTTTGAGTATGTTATTTTTGTTTCGTTACATTTAGTGGTGGAGCTTGAAAATCTCCGTGAAAGTGCGGGGGCGAATTTAAATTTTTTTAGGAGGGGTGAATCGATATTTATATAGAAATTTACATTACCGTGCCAAAAAATTAACTAACGAGCTAAAAATTAACACTACCGGTGAAAAAAAAAAAGAACCGCCCCCACCACCAGACCCTCACTATCATCCACCACTGATTACATTGGTTTAACCTGATTTTGGTATGACTAACCAGGCTTTTATTGCCCTAACTGAATTGACTCAACATTTTACAATTTTCAAGTTCAAACTTACAAGATAATACAACCTAATTATGAATAACAATATGTTTTTTTATTATCACGAAGTACGGTGTTTACGAACTGTCATGAGTGGGATTGCTTTTATGGTTCTATCAACAAAACCGTAATCATAAGTATCAAAATTGCCTGTATAAATTATATTACTGTTTGATATGATTTACTGGTTTGACGTAGAGGTGTTCATGATCGGTTTGGTTTGGTTTTTGCCTAAAACCGAAACTAAAAACCGATATTTCGGTTTCTAGGTTTTAAAACCGTTCGGTTTCAGTTTTTTCGGTTTTTGGTTTTCGGTTTTAACTTCGGTTTCGGTTCGGTTTTTGTTTTTTTTCGGTTTTACCATTTGTGTTTCAAGTTTTAGAAAAAAAATGTTTTAAAGTAATGAATTTAAACAAAAAACTTTGGCCTTACATTATTTTGTTGATCTTTAAATATAATCTATATATTTTTATAATTTAGTTGACATTAAACTTAAATACAATACATAAAATATAAAAACAATATATTCAATAAAACATTTTAATCTATCAATTCAAATTATAAAAAAATTAAATATTATTCTTGAAGCCTAAATATTTAACCTCTTTTAGATAAGACAATTTAAATAAGTAACTAATAGACTAATAATTTTATAAGTATATGAATACACCTCTAAATTTACAAATTTGATTATGTAGTTTCGGTTTAGTTTTTCGGTTTTTGTTACAAACAAAACCAAAACCGAACCGAAAAATTCGGTTTTTGAAAAATCATCAAACCAAACCGTCGATTTTCTAGCGATTTCGGTTTTATCGGTTCGGTTACATCGATTATTTTGATTACAGTTCGGTTATTTTAGTTTTTTACTCACCCTAGCTTGATGTTAGTAAAAGTTGTATAAATTAAAGTGGGCTTTGTGTGATAAAAAAAATCAATCGGCATAAAATATTGATCGTGATCCGTGGACCATCTGTATATCTCTCAAGTCAAAAAAGTATAAAGGACTCATCATAAATCGACACGTGTTTTTATTCATTCATACCCGAGACAATAGTGATCATGTTAAATTTAATTTAAATGGTTTAACTTATAATATCGATTATTATAATATATAATGGACGCTTAACTAATATAAATAATTTTTTAACAACAAACGGATGATTATGTTACAGAAAAATGTGTTATCTTAATTGATATCATCTATTTGTTTTTCACTCGGGATCACACCCACAGCTGCAAAAACCATATGACTTAACATATTTTTAAGCCCAAGTAAAACTCGAACTTAAGACATTTTAATTTGTAGTTGTCTTGGTACTAATATAAATACTTTTATTATTAAAACTCAGACTATCTTGATAGCTGATACAAATATTTTTTATATCAGCGATAAATTTTGAAAGAATTAAAAAGGATGATTTAAGTTTAATTGAACATTAAGTTCACTATTTTGATGGTCGTGATAAATATTTTTATGTTAGCGATAAATAGAATAGATAAATTAAACAGGTTGATGTGAAAAAGAGAATATAGCATTTGTTCCCCACAATCATATTGTTGAAACTCATGTTGGTTTAAAACACTCTCATGTCAACATCCTAAATTTCCATATGATCTTCATATCACGTTAACTTTATGCATCTCTTTCAATTTATTTATTATTTATGTATCAATTTAAAACGACATAAACATTACATTAGTCAAAAGCTAATTATAAACTACATAATAAGGATATAATAATTTAAAATTACAATACTTATAAAATAATGACAACACAACAAGACTAAACTTATGACACACAAAAGTTAAATAAACACAATTTTATGTTGTTAATTAACGTTCATATACGTGGCACCACCACAATGGAGATGCTTTCAACTTAACGTGCTAGTTGCCACCTAGATGCTTTAGCCTCACCTATCAACGTTTGTGGGGCTTAACTATTTAACAATATTCCTTAAGAGTAATATTACATGTTTAATTCATTTTAATTTATATAATCGTAATCTTAAAAAAAAGATTTAATGATTATTCTTGACGTCGTCAATTCGTCATAAAATATGTAATCTAATACAAAGTATCATTGCTAGTTGATGACGTAACACCCGTTTTAAGTCTGGTAAATAGTTTTAGTTTAACTAGTGAGTTACGCTATTTTATAAAAATGTATTCTCTTCTAGTGATATCTTAATCTACATTCTATTGTTTATTTTTCTATATATACCACACACGTGTTTGCATCACATAAAACATATATTTATTCATCATACTAGTTTGATCATAGAAGACGCCATATCACAATATAGTAGGTTATTTATTGTTGAAACTCAAATTGCAACGCAAAAGTTATAACAGCTCCATATGACTGGTTACGTGGTTTTACAAAATCTTTGGCAACATTTGCATCCATAATAGATACATGGTATTACTTCGCTTGTTTCAACCAATGTAACATTTTAAACTTGATCGCATATCATATATCGTGATTTCTCATTCTTCTAATCTTAAAATTTATTCAAATTTATAGTAAACATTATAAGTAGTTAGAAGTCCTTCGATCTTAATAGGTTTTAGAAAAATGCAATCTTAATATATGGTTTGTAAACAACTATATATACTTTAATCTCTAACATTAGCTAGGATCCTAAGGACATATGGTACTTTTATATAATTACTAAAACAAAACGTTGTTTATTAAACACAAATGTTATATTAGTAATGTTGATTCGACCCAATTTAACACACGGGTCAGGTTGCTACAATATTCTCAAGTTTTAAATCATTAAAGTCTATATAAACTCTCCCATTTAGAGATGCTAAAAACACTCAACAATATCCCTAACTAGTTTCCACAACAGAAATCTAACCACCATTCAAAATCATATATTTTTTAATTATCGTCAATCATTTACAAACATTTTCATGTTTTCATGTCATGAGCATTTGAAAATTG
This sequence comes from Flaveria trinervia, assembly GCA_025506515.1. NCBI lineage: Eukaryota > Viridiplantae > Streptophyta > Magnoliopsida > Asterales > Asteraceae > Flaveria > Flaveria trinervia. The sequence goes on from CM046448.1 coordinate 2,620,332, forward strand.
CACCTTTCGAGTATAATCATAGAAAAACTGAAATTTTAATATTTGCTCTTTTATAACCTTTAAAATCTGAAATTTGGATGTAAATTTTGTAGCTTTTATACATAATAGATTGTATTTTCGATTCTAAAATTCAAAACTTTATTAACAAATTTTTTTTATAGTTTAAGAATACTAAAAAACAAAAATCAAAAGAAATTATTTAAACTCAATAGTCTCTCACCCAACTCCCATCATTCTGTACTAAGACACCCACAAACGCCACTCGAACAGAACGACTAAATGGTTAAATGCACATAAAAACGCTGCATGGGTTCACCAACATGATCCAAACAAAATAACTAATACGCAAATAAAACATATAAAATCTTATATTTTTTTAAAAACAACTTTTTATCTACTACTATCAACTAACTAACGATATCTTATTTGATAAGATTTAAACTTTTAACTTACGGACAGAAAACGCCTACCATATGGTCCAAGCTTGGGTAAAGACAAAATTAACAGAAAAATCCCAAGAAGGATGTTTCCACACAGGACCCACTTTAAGTTCTAATGTATTAAAAACAAATATGCAACATCTTCAATTACCACTTGCTATTTGCCAGTGCCTTAAGGGCACCTCCCTCTTTAAATGCATAACTGCCCTACCATTCTTGTTCATATTCATACGTGCATCTTCTTTACTTCAGCAATTTAAAGATTTTCTTTAATTAAAATCTTGAATACAAACAAGTTCTTTATTCAATTCCCTTATATATCTTCCACTTTTGAACTCAAATTCTTAACTTTCATGGTCTTTTTCAGGACCCCAATTCACAATGACCATTTCTCTTCAATCTGTATAGAAAACTACATTAAAAAACAGTCTTGTGAGTCTTTATTGACATGGGAATTGCTTGATTTTCTTGTTTCTGTGGGTTTCATGCTAAAAGATTGATTTGCATTAGTATGTTATCTTGTAGAATGGAGGATAAATATGAGCCATTGAAAGAGCTTGGTGCCGGTAATTTTGGAGTGGCAAGGCTGGTTAGAGATAAAAAGACTAAGGAGTTGCTTGCAGTCAAATACATTGAGAGAGGAACAAAGGTATGTTATTCGATTTATCGAGCCAATTTGGTGTTACATGTTAGCATTCAAATGAGCACATTATGTTAGCATTTAAATTTCATAGTGTAGTGATGATAAGGGCCATATAAGTAATTCTAACTTCCTGTTATAGACAATGCAGTCGATAAGTGCATGTTCTTGAATCTTGTTTCAGATTGATGAAAATGTTCAGAGGGAAATCATTAATCACAGATCACTTAGGCATCCAAACATCATTAGATTCAAGGAGGTAAGTTTGAGCTTCTGCACATAACTTTCCACTAATATATTATGACCCGAGAAGATATTAGCAATCTACTTTGCAAGAAAATTATCCAAAGATAAATAAAAATCCAATCTTTATAAAAAGAACTATGCCTTACCAACGATTTAATGTTCTAAACTTTTCCACCATTTTTTTTTATTGCGTAAACAAACTTTCCACTCATTTTTTATGGCAGAACAATGATACTGTCAAGTAGTTTGCTTGGAAAAATTAATCTTTGTACAAACCTTTGCCTTAACAATGGTTTAATGTGCAAAAAAATTTCGCCGTTTTGCTGTTTAGAGACAACCTGCAAACACAACTTCTGCTATGTAGTTTATGGTATCTAGACCCTTTTTCAAGGAATCAAAGCGTGTGCAGGTCTTGTTAACTCCAACACATCTGGCTATAGTGATGGAATATGCAGCTGGCGGTGAACTCTTTGTCAAGATTTGCAGTGCTGGCAGATTCAGTGAAGATGAGGTTCATACACTTCATAACTATCTCTCTTTGTACAAATGGGACCCTGAAAAACTAACACTTATAAATGATGTTTGTGAGAGCAGGCTCGGTTTTTCTTCCAACAACTTATATCTGGTGTTAGCTACTGTCATTCAATGGTAAAGATTGTTTCTTTTGCAATCTAATTCATTTTAATAATTTTGTGCTTTTTTGTGCTGTTTCTGCTTCATAACAAGTGTTTCTTTTGAACATTAGGAAATTTGTCACAGAGATCTGAAGCTTGAGAACACTCTCTTAGATGGAAGCCGAACCCCACGGGTCAAGATTTGTGATTTTGGTTATTCAAAGGTTTAGGATTACCCTTTTTCAATTAGTACAATTTTATCTTTTGATGCAAAGTTATTACTTCTTTATCATGCGCTTTTTTGCCATTTTTACAGTCTGGCTTATTGCATTCTCAACCAAAATCAACAGTGGGAACACCAGCATACATTGCTCCTGAGGTTCTATCTTGTCAGAAGTATGATGGCAAGGTACTTTTTTGCATCTTGTAATTAAAGTGCTTCGTTCTTGTGTACCTGGTGGCACAATCGGTGGGTCAGATGGATTCGGCGGTTGGGTCATGGGTATGGGTCACATCTAGTTGACCTAAAACACATTTAATCCAAATTTATTGAAATCACTAAAAATCATTAGTGTGTCTAATGTGATGATAACAAGTTTGTAGTCTCAGTAATAATATAATTCAGATGATTTGGGATGTTTAATGCATTATAATACACTTAAGTGACTTTCAACTTTTAACTATTTCTTTTAAGGCTTAAGTTTTCCTAATTGTCTTTTTTGTGTTAGATTGCAGATGTTTGGTCTTGTGGGGTGACTCTTTATGTTATGCTTGTAGGAGCTTACCCTTTTGAGGATCCCAGAGAACCTCGAAATTTTCGTAAGACTATTGGGGTAAGATATGTCAACAAATTATTTGGTTATGCTATATTTGCTGCTAGAAGTACAGAGATGCATGTTGACTTAATGGTCAAAAGTCAAAACTTGCAGTTTCTTGACTCTGAGTTGATATGGATCTCATGACAATATGACATAACTACCACCAACATTTCATAATTAGTTTTATTTGATTCAAGATTAAAAACAGGCATCATATATTTCACTAAAACATGAACAATGTCTCAAAGATTGAAGTTGGAAACTAGTTTGTTTGACCTTTTAACAATCGGTTGTTTCTGTAATATGCAGAGAATCATGAGCGTTCAGTACTCGATACCTGATTATGTGCGTGTTTCCAAAGACTGTAGACACCTCCTTTCTCATATCTTTGTTGCCAACCCGTCCAAGGTAACACTTCTTTCTAAATAAAGGTGGCGTCATCTGTTGCAAAATTAAGTTGGTCCCACCACATAAACGCAATTTGCATCATAAATCACATTATATAGCGCTATCATGTCTCTTTGTTTAAAAATAAATGGACAACTAAAATAACAACTTCGTTTATTCAAGTCTTTAATCATTACGATTGTTTGGTTAAAGGGTATTACTCTAATGGATTTTTGGCATCTTTTATTAGACTCATTCCCTCATGCTACTAAACCAATACCCAAGTGATTCTTAACTGCAAACCAAACACTATCATTGTTTTTGTCACCTCAATGTGCTGTTTTGACTTTAACCAACTCGAATATCCCATTATTACATCATTATATAAAGAAAAATATATGAAACTGAAGTTATAAAATTCTTTGTGAAGAGGATCACCATGGCAGAAATCAAGAAGCATCCATGGTTTAAGAAAAACATGCCGAAGGAGCTTGTGGAAGGCGAGAAAACGAATTACGAGAACACAAGTCGCGATCAAGCACTTCAAAGTGTTTATGAGATCAATCTGATTATTCAAGAGGCTAAAACTCTTGGGGAAGGATCCACCAAACATGGAAAAACTGCCATTGGTGACGGGTCATTGGATCCCGACAATGATGAGATTGCTTCGGAAGACGAGGATGAATCGAGCGGAGATTATGTGGGTCAAGTTTGAGGATTTGTAATACTATGATTTGTGCTTTTAAAGATGTGTTCTGGGTTGTTAATGTTAAGTTTCTTGTTGTATTCATATATCAACTGTTGATTTTCTTATATTGCACCTTGTTTGTGTAGAGTGCATTTGGTGTAAGATGTTCATGTGCAAAATATGTAATTGACACATAATTATTGAGTTTGAAACTTGTGAATCATTTAGAACATAATTAGGAGACTTTATTATCACATCAACAACTTATTCAGCTTCTAGACACGTCGGTGAGGCAAATATGAGACATATAAACTGGGGCGCGGATCTAAGCTTCCGATTATAGACCCGAAGAACGCGTACTTCTACAAATCATCAAAACAACACATACTACACTATATGAATGCTAGATTTATATGGCATAATAAAAAGTTTTACACAAACAGTCCTCATGTTTAATCATATTGCAAGTTTGGTCGCTAAATTTAAAAAAATTATAAATTTAGTTCAAAAATGTATGAGATGGTTGCAAGTTTGGTCTCCACTTACACAATAAATAAAATGTATATTTTGCAAATGATATTAAAAAGTGTATTTGAAAAAAGATGCAATGTTAAAAGAAAGAATTACCCTTCTGAATAGATGAGTGCGACTATAATGTAACAGCTGACGTGATGCGTTTGTGGGTATTTGAATAGTTTAAAGTTGTGAATTCTTATACCGTTATGGCTTCAACAACCATATCATTTTCCACTGCTCCTGATTAAAGTAAGTAATCTTGACTTACATATGTACTACCTTACCAAAATTCAAAAAAGGTGTTTAATTTTCAAAAAGGTGTGTGGTTCTCCTCTGTTGCTAACTACCCACTACCCATGAAGCCTTTATATGTAACAAAAAAAATCACTAAAACTATAGCATATGCTAAAGAGATGGGTGGTGGTGCTACTAATATAATGTTGATCATGGTGGTGGTCTTGGCGGTATCATGGTTGATACCGGTGCATGCAGGGCCAAGCACGGCCGAATGCCATGAAGAGAGGCAGTAGCCGTGAACGCGTGCAAGTCAGTTTTGTATAAGGGGACTCCTAGTCCAAAATGTTGCCAACGTGCAAGGGTTAGCCACGTTGAGTGCATATGTCCTGATGTCACACCCAAGGTGGTTGCGCTCATAGGGGATATCAACCGAGCCATTAGGCTAATCGAACGATGTGGTAGACGAGTTCCTCATCATTTCAAGTGTGGATGTAAGTGTTAGCTTTCTAATTTTGTTGTTTCATAAAGTTTAAGCAGATTGTTGGGAATTATATTTATGCATTGTTAGTTTGTATTTCAATTTTTGTAGGTGTAACTACTCCATGAAAAGTTGATTGGCGACTTGATGTGCTCCATGAATAGTGCATTGACTATTTGACTTGTCACAGTATGACTTTCTATTTAAGTCAAATTAAAATATATGTAACAGCTATTAAGTATGTGGTATGGTTTCAGTTTACACCTAAGCTTCCAATTTAATTTGGTATATTTATGCAAGTGTAATTTTTATATTATATGAAATGGTTGTGAGTGGATGAGAGAAAAATATTATTGTTTAAACTGTAAATTGAATGAATTATTATTCAATCCTTATATTTTTTTAAATATTTTTAAAAGTTGTTGTGAGTGTAGGAGAGAAAAAGTGTAATGATAAAGTTATAAAAAATCTTATTTAGTTAAAAATATGAGAGAAAAGTAATATTTTTAATATAATTATATGGATAAAAATAAAGAATGAACTGTAAATGTTCTAGTGAATAAAAAAATTGTCATTTTAGTTAACATGATAAAGGTGTATGGTCACCTAAAAACTAATTAATTCATACATCATGCATAGTTGTGTTTAGTTTTGTGTGGTGAACAACGGTGGTAGACCTGACACTTTTTTTACTGTTTGCTCACAAAACTTTTTATTGTTTTACTATCTTTTAGCTGGTTACCATATCAGAAGTTAAACCCTAATTTGTTACACTTTTTTGCATACCTAATTAGCTCTAAGTTAACAATCAAGCTATAAATTATCACGTAAGATTCTGAGTTCTAACAAAATAACAAATAATATAAGAATACATGAAGAAACAAAAGGGAGACATTAAATTCCCCACGTCTAATCAATTATCCAAATAGCAAACCATAAAGAACTAATTAACCACTTAATTAACGCAACTTTTCAATCCCAAATAGGCTATCAGGATTAGTGAGTATGAGAAAAAAGAAAGCTACAAAAACAATGACACTGAATAAAAAACGAGATGTTAAAATATGATTGGTCTATTGTTTGTGTCCACCTCTTGCACACAAAGACCACCCCGAGAGGGTGGTGTTCGCTTTCGTGAGTAGCATAATTTAAATGCACACCTCACACCGAGTACAAATACCCTTAGGGAAAAGAGGTATTTTGTTTTCCCGTAGGACATATCAATATCACATCATCTTCTTCATTTTACTAAATTCTCATCAGTTTTAAGGTTGTCATCCCATTTACCCTCGTTTCCCCAAATTCACATGCCCACCAACTCAACCACAAAGTACTAGTAAATATGATTCGGGTCGGGTTTCCCCGCGGGAGAGGGGGGGGGGGGGGTAGTTTAGCTACGCTGAACCTGGCTTTCATTATCTTTTTCCAGGATCCACTACGCCTCACATCAAGAAGAATGAAAAGCTATGCATCACTAAACATAGAAATTCTCGGCTTATTAGGGAAGAGAAATTATTCCAGCTGCGATATTGATAGTTAGAAACATGACAATCTTTCCACTCCACATCTAAAGAGGAACTGCTTATTTGACAATTTGGTTCAATAGGCAAACAGATGTTGAAAAACACTTGTAACTAATGAGCAACCTCGATGTCTCCAACAATACCTACGCCACACATTTTCATCAATACACATAATGTGTAACAACAGTTTATTTATTGATGAAAAAAAACTATTGTATTCATGATTATACACGTAAAGCACTAGAAGCAACCAAGACAAGACCAAAGTCAATAGTAGTCAAAGTAGTAAAAAAAGCATCATAGATACAGATCAATACTTAAAAGGACAATAGAAACAACCTAGATAAGACCACACAATGCACTGGTTAGAACAATCACAAAGAAATACTAAGGTGTTGTTTGTTTTTTCTGCAGTAATACGTTTAGAGTCCATGGACCACAACTACAAACATTTGCAAAGAAGAGGTGGACCAAACAAAAGCGGATGCAAATCTGATAATCTGCGCATGGTGTGTTCAGCGCAGACAAAGGAGATCAGAAAAAACTTATCTGAAAAAATCAAACACCACTTAAGTTCCCTAAGTTAAAAGATGGATGCAAGTCTATGGTTTATACTAAAAAGCCAATCAATAAACCGTTAAATAACAGTTCACCTAACATAATACACGTAAACAAAAGCTCCACTCAAAACAAAAACTTCTCAATGATAAAGAATGTCAAACCATGACAAAGTTCGCTTAAAATCTGGTAATCTTCTACAAAAATTTCATGAAGGTGTTCAAGCAATAATATTGACGATAACTTCTATAGAAGGAAATCATGTTCAGAAAATTAATGGAAGAAAATGATGAAAAAGAAGCATTTAACTCTTGCTTAGGCACCAATAACTTCAGTTGCTTCAGGAATTGCCTCGTCAGCAGGCCTTTCGACCTTCACACCTACGTCTTCAGAGTAATCTCCATGAACCTACATATAGGAAAAAAAATCAGAAACAAGATTCATATCAGAGTATACACAACCATCTTACTCTAGGACAATCTGATAAAACGAGTATCAACAACCAAGATGAATAACTAAATGTTAAAATAAAATCATCATTTTACCTCCATCAATTTCCCAATGTCAAATTTGGGTGCCTTCAAGATCTTGACTTTGCGGATGAACACGTTCTGCAATGGGTAGATGCTTGATGTTGCCTTCTCAATATCTCTACCAATTGATTCAGGAATGAACTTTTGAACCAACTCCTTCAAATCACAAGATTGGGCTTGGGTCACCATGATCTCCCTCATCTTCCTACGAATCTTTTATAACAAAAAACACACAAAAAATTAAAATAAAAAACATCAGTATTACTACAGGACGACAACTATAATCGTCGAATAAAAGCCTCAGACAAGTTTCATACCTGTTTGATTTGGCTAGATTGTGCATAGCAGGTACGTTTCACCTGATTGGCCCGCTTCTTGGTGAATCCGATGCAAAACATCCTCAAGGTGTAGTTGTCAGTTGTCTTGACATCAACATGTGCTTCGATCAAAGACTGCCATTTCTTCACAAGTGACCTCAGCTTATCTGTGGTGAAATCCATACCCTACATATAAAAGACACAAACTTTAACATTAAAACACAGGCCATTATATATACAAAAAACAGTGTGTGTATATATCATATCATACCCAAAAATTAGTCAAAACATTCTTTCCTTGAATGTCTTCAGCTCTCAGGCGGATCTTTCTGTAGGAATGATCCTCATCATTTTGAAGGTCAGCCAACGAAACCTCAAACACACGATGTTTCAATCCCTCTGAGGCAATCTGATATAAAAGACATAACATTTTGCTATCAATTTCTAATCATTGACATTATAAACTACATAACATTACAAGTAGCAAGCTACAACTAACAATACATCAAAATCTACATAAAGTAGCTTCGATCGGTTATATATCAATGTTAATCACAACCAAATGTGATTAACAGTAACAACTACTAAAACAAAAGCAAACAAACATGTAGTACAGCAACATATATGACTTCAATCTTACCTTAGTACCCTGAGTACGAGTAACAAGTGTTTTGCCAACGTTTCTGGTGTTGAATAGTGATGGAGCTTTGATATCGTACCAATCCTTCTTAGAAAACGGATCAGCTCTGTAATCAGCAATATCATATCAAGTCACTAACAACAATCTCCAAAATCCAAAATTTTCACACAAAAGGTCCATCAACAATAAACAATGTCGAATTTCATATATTAAACTCACGCTTTCTTCTTCCCTCCCTTCTTTCCCTTGGAAATTCGCTTGTTCTTCCTGTTCATCAAAAAACAAACACACACAAAAGTTAGATACACGCGAAAGTGAAATCGATTGAATGCAATCGAGAGATTGAGTACCCGACGGCCATTATTAGGATTCGGAGCTCCGATCAGGTGATTGATGCTGCCGGCTGCGAGACAAACCCTAGCTTTCGATCTGTAAAGAAAACCTAGCATGGATATTAGGTTTCATATATATGCAAAGCAAAGTTACAGAGCATAAGCTATACAGAAAAATTGAGGCCCAATGGGCCAACCACTAATGACAATTGGGCTTGGGTTGTTTCTTTCTGTATTATAAGCAAAATCTGAAAAATAGTGTGTTCAGAGTAGAATGAATAAAATTAGGTATTTTTAAGAAAAGAAAGACCGTAATCGAATCGTCGAATCCTTTAAATAATGCAATGACAGAACGATGGTATTGAGAAATCATGTGTGATGCAAGTTTTCTGAATTTGAGATTGAGGTTGATTATGTGGAAGTCGATTTGGATAGAGGTAATGCTTATCTTTATTTCCTAAAAAAATTCATCTAACACGTTTTGATTTATCAAAATCTGATCCAACACACGTCGATCCGTACAAAATCGACATTTATGATCAAAGAAGCTAGTTTGGCTCGTGGGGTTAAAAAAAACAAGCTGTCAAGTTTTTCGTTCAAACAACTACTTCCTTTGTTTTGGAAAAATAACCCATCTCGGATATTAACTTTGAAAAGGTGCATATTTGGGTAACAAGTTTCACTTTTTAAAAGGGTTTGAGGTTGAACACTAATAGCCGTTAAATTTTTTGTTATGTTTAAATAAAATAACTAATATAACCTTATGAGTATCCATCTATACATATAACTCAAAAGTTTTGAATTACGTGGACAACTTTTGTTATATCCATAAAACCAAAAGTAAAAAAATCCAAACAATTCAATCCCCCTTCTCCTCTTGACGTTGGTTGCCTCCTAGTTGTCCCCTCTCACCCCAAATCTTATTTTATTATTCTCGGCAAGATCGTTTGTTTGTCTCATACTTGTGATTTGCGTCATAAGAACACTTACCACACACCTATAACTCCATAGGAGGTGGTGTCCAATGTGACAGGATTGCCACATAAGACGCATAAAGGCTCGTCACGTATAAACCGGTATTAATAAATCACTCGTGAAAACTATTAATGTATCATCTAATATTCCGTAGGAGTAAAGTGTATCAAATGATACAAACTAAATGACACTTACGGTTTACCTTATTGAGTAATAGAATTCGCTTTCTTGACCACTTAATGTAATAGATTATATTTACAAATAGATGCTTTATTTATTTTTCCCTCCTTCTAGTCTTATAACCTTTTTATCTTTTAACAAAATCAACATCTTATGCTACAACCGTCAATATATGAATGGACAACATTCATTAATAGTAACGTTTTGGTTTTTTACATTTAACCTCAAAACTTTAAGTGTTTATGTTTGAGTTAGTAAATTTTTGGTATTTTCAATTTAATCCCAAAACTTTAACTATTTCTGTTTGGGTTAGGAATTTTCCTTTCAACTTTTGTTTTTGTTGCTTTTTTAAATTTCATCGTTGCATGTACGTTTGTATTCAGGTTTTTCGATACAAACTTTTACAACGGAGTTTGTTTTCGGGTTTTACGACGGAGTAGCATTCGTTTTTATGATGAAGTACAGTTTTTATAATGAAATACACTTTTGGGTTTTACGACAGAGTGACGTCCGATTTTACAACTGAGTACGCGTTAGGATTTTACGGCGTCGGGAACATCGTTGCGAAATGCCTTTTATTTGTGTTTTGATACTCAGGAACACATCCCTGACGATGGCTCGGGTTTGAGGTTGTACCCAACCCAGATTTTTGTGCTTTTTTGTTTTGGTTTTCTCTCTCGTTTTGGGTTTTATAAGTGTGTAGACATTATTGTGATTTGGGTTCGTAATTAAATATCTTGGTGTCTTAGAGTTTACAGGAACAACTGTCACTGCTACGTGTATTGATGTTAGCGTTATGATATTTGAGATCGTGACTGAATTATCAGGTGTAAATGTGAAAAGTCAAGTTATTATATACCACCATGGTTCACATTTCACACCCATGGCGCACCCAAAACCACCGTTGCCCATTATTTTATTTACCAAAGCCCATACGACTTTCATCATTTGCAGGTGGGGCGGTGACTATCGGTGACCCGAGTGAAGCTGTACGTCACCCACCGGCGCACTCTAGCTTCACCCACTCACCTCACCTCAACCCCATCGTCATTATCACCCACCGCCCCCCTATTCCCCATATATTCACCCCACCACCACCACTACCACCATATCGCCACCGCAAATCACCACCGACGGCGGCGGAGATCCACCACCAACCGCCGTTCCTCAATATCACCACCGATGTCTTCCGCCGGAGGACAAAAGCCTAAACGGAGGTTCCCACCGCCGTGCTGGACAAGTGATGAAGCTCTAGTGCTGATCGGAGCTTACCGTGAGCGGTGGTACGAGCTCCGCCGTGCGTTCCTCCGAACCGCCGATTGGGATGCGGTGTCGGAGAAAGTCGCAGCCGCCTGCCCCGACGTCGCTCCGCCGAAGACCGCCGCGCAGTGCCGCCACAAGATGGAGAAGCTCCGCCAACGCCACCGTGTCGAGAAGCAACGCGCCACCGCCTTCTCCGGCGAACGCTTCTTCTCCACCTGGTTTTACTATGAAGCGATGGAAGCTGTGGAAAACGGGTCCAACACTGTACCCGATTCGAACCCGGGTCATGGAGTTCGGGTCGAACCTTTAACGGTTCGAAATTCTGCAGCTTTAGCCCCAAATTCCACCAAAAAGAGGACGAAAACAAGCCCTAATTTCAATTCAAAGGCTTCAAATCGTTACAATTCAAATCAAGATGACGATAATGAGGATCGATTAAAAACCCCAATTGAAAAGCCTTTGATTTCGACTTCATACAAGGGTAGAGATTCAAACAACCACAAAAAACCACAAAGAACTTCGATTAGAGGTGGGATGAACTTCAAACCCTCGATCAACCCAAAGAAATTCAGCAAAGTCGTTCGTGACGATGAAGACGACAATAATGGTGAAAAGTGGGTCAAAATCCCTAAAAGCGCAAGATTTCCAATGGGAAAACGGCGAAATGAGCAAAATTCGATTCAAAATGGGAAGAATTTGAAGAGAAAGAAGAAGAACAATGGTGGGATAGCTGATATGGTGTCGTCGATTAAGCTGTTGGGTGAAGGGTTTATGAAGGTGGAGAAGATGAAGATAGATATGGCTATGGAGATTGAACAGATGAGAATGGAGACTGAGATGAAGCGAAATCGGGTGATGTTAGAGTCGCAGAGGCAGATTGTGGGTGCTTTTGTTGAAGGTTTGATTGAATGTAGGAAGATGACGACAATGGCGGATTTGTAGGTTGTGATATGAATATATGATCAGCAGTTATTTGGTAGATGTATAAAGTTGTAAGAACAGTTGGTGGTTTTGTGTTTTAGTTGTTAACCATGTTCTTTAAACTGTTGTTTATGTAATCACTTGATTAGTGTTGTTACTTTTTACAGTTAGGTATTTTAAGTGTGTTGGACTGTTGGTGAACCTTAAATTCAAGGTGTTTAAACTTCAAACTGAAGTAATACGAATGCGTTGACGTTAGACATGTTTGAGATTTGATGTTTTGTTTTTACGGTTTGATATGGGTATGAGATTTTATGTATTGTTTTAATGGGTATGAGATGTTTTCTTTTGATGGTTTTAACATAATAGCAAGTGTTAACAATTTGAAACTTGAATAGAATAACTTTATAATCTGAAACTTGAATAGAGTATGCCTAACAACAATTACAAAAAGATGTTGTAAAAGGACTAACAAAAAACGACTAGTTACTAAACTCTCGTTTAAAATATTGGCATTTCAAATATTCGTTTTAAACTTCTAAATTGTCATATTTATGTTTAAATTATCATATATTCATATTAATCATACTAAAATATTTTTTGCTAAAATACCTCTTTTTAAGAAATGCAATATTTTGTAAGTTTAGATAGACTTTAGGACCATCTCATACATTGTTATAAGGTTGTAACTTTTTTTATTATACCAAAAACATTTTTAATTTAAATAACGTATTATTTATAAAAAATGATTTTTTTATAATTAAAAGAATGGTAATTCCTTTTAAAATAAAAATAATAATAAATTGATACCTAAAGGTAATTCCTTTTAAAATTAAAAAAAAATTAAATTGATACCTATGGAGGCCTCAATGCAAGGTAAATGAAAGTGTTGTGGTTGGCCCCTATTCCATCTCTGACGGTGAACTGGAAGCATTCTCTAGCGTCTAGGTTAGAAGCATCACACTTACAAGCTCTAACCGATTTGATTGAAGGGGCGTAGAGAAATTTGAATAAGGATAAATGGATATGGGCAGGGGATGAAAGTGGAGAATTTTCGATGAACTCATTGAAAAATGAGAAAAATATTTTAAATATTAGACGGTTATCCTCGGGCTCATCCTCGCATGAATGGCATGGGCCCCTTTGAAGGTTAATTGTTTCATATGGAGATTAAGGCTTAACATAATTCCTACCAAGGAGTGTCTTTCAAAAAAAAAGGTGATGATGAATTCTCCTGATTGCTTCTATTATGATGAAATATATGAAAGACATACCATTTGTTTGTGGAATACTCGTTCGCAAAACAGGTATAAGCTTTAATTTTAGATTGGTGTTGTAAATTTCTAGTGGAATTCCATTATGTTTTGGAGCTGCTTGATCCCGTTTTTATTGCCAATTCATGTGAAACAGAAGAAGGCGTTTTATTGTGTCGTCATGGTTGTGTTATGGTTCATATGGGAATCAAGAAATGAAAAGATTTTTCATTGGAAGATTTCGTTCGTGATTGGGATGCTAGACAAGGTGAAGTATCACACTTTTTCATAGCTTAGATATAGAGCTAAACTAGATTATTTATGTTAGCAAAATTGGTGTAATTTTTTGATTTAACACTTGGTTGTATTTGATCATGTTTTGGTCTTAGCTTCTTGCTATGTCCTGTTTTAATAAATGTCGTTCCAGAAAAACCTATGCATTATCATGGTATATAGTTCAAATCAAGATCAAAACCCACTGAGTGTGGTTAATTACCCGCTAGCTCATGCTTCATTTATATATTAAAAAAACTTACTAAAATGATTGTTTGTAGTTATAGTATACAAAAATTAGCATAATTAGAAGGTTAGATTAAATAAATAAGAAATATAAATAAATCGATCACTTTTGAACAACCCAAAGTGGTTGTTTTGTTCACTAATCAACTAGGTTATTTGACAGGGCTAACAGACCAATAAACTAACTAACCTGTGAACTACCCACATGCATTATTTATAGATGATATTATAGTTATGTATTATCTATAAATAGCTAATAACTTGTCACTTCCATTGATTTTTAAAGGAGATGGAGAGAAAGATGGCTTGAATACAATTTTTAAGTTCAAATGAATTCTAAAACTTCACAAAAGTTACTAATAACATGACCAAATTAAAGAAAACATTTCAATTAACCATGTATTTATTATTTCACCTATATTTTTGTATAATTGTCTTTAACTTTAAGAACAATCGACGTGCTCCTTTCTGAGTATTTGAATTAAATCCTTTCATTATCAAACTTGCTTTGTTTGACGATGAATTAGAGCTCTTCTCCTCCTTTCGTTTCATTTTCATTTTTCTCTTGGCATGCGAAATAGCAAAACAATTGAAGATGCTCGTATCCACACGTTTCGATTGCTTCTTTAGTTTTTGATCTTTTTGAACATCATGTACCTACTTGATCACATATCATTAACACTTGATTATATATCATGCATTCACTTTATTTATGACATTTTTGGTAAAATAAAACTTGCAAAATAATTGTAAACCACATCTTACTATAAAACTTGAATCTCTAGAGTAGTAAAATGACAAACGGGAGGGTAAATATACTAAAGGACGATAACAATTCATTTAGAGCTGATTCACAAAAATCAATGAATTTTTATAGTTTTATGATCTCATATTTGATTAATACTTTAACTAAGTTAGGAGTGTTTAGTGTTAAGCTTAACTTTAAAGTTTTTACCGCATTTAGAGTTGTGAAATGACAACATGACCCCGTACTTGTGATTATTTTAAGTGTCATTATGTGGTTGATTCTTTTGTTTCAAAAACATACTTATGACATGAATTATCTACCTGATTTTTGGTTTCTTGATCATTGGTGGTCAAAGCTACTAAAGACTTTTGGCTATGAGGAGGCGCGGATGCTTTTAGTTTTAAAGACTCTCGAAGATGTTGCGAGTAGCTAAGAAGCTCGGCTCTTCTATTCCCTTTGTTGTTCTTTGACTGATGGATGTATAGATGGTGGTGCTCGTGTTTGATGTTGTCATTTCTTCTTGCTAATCTTCTTTTCCTTGGTTTCTCCTCGTAAACGCTCACCAAAACAACCTTTTCTTTGTAGCGTGTTATCTACCTTGTCAATCAACGACCCTTTGTCAACACAATCAAACCCAAAATCCTATACATGAACGTATAGAAAGAGAGGGGGGGGGGGGGGGGGTCTTACCATTGGTAGAAGAAGCAATCATAAAAGATGAACACATAAAATCTTGATATGAACTATGCTCACTAATTAACTTATATGACATAAACATATATAGAAAGAATTTAAAAGCGGTTTTTTTTTTGGAAAAGATAATCCATTAATAATGTTTTGTCAAGTTACATCAAAATAGAAGGTAGACGGGCAACAAGCTGCGCCGCCACCCCTTTCTGAATAGCAAATCCTAACATTCCAAAAACAAATCCTTGCCTCCCCAGGGTTGAGCAATGGTTGTCTATGACCCGTTAGATCCTGGTCAAAAAGTTGATAGCTTCTGGCGCTAGGGAGCCAAATGTATCAAAGGCAAAGGGAACAAAAGCGTGTTGGTTCTTTACGCAAGCTTTAGCATGTTTATCCACTTTCTTTGATTCTGCCTTTCTTGCCGCTTGACCAGCTACAAAACCGTTTTCCCGTAAACCAACCAAAGGGGAAACCCCTGTGAGGTCCACACAAGCATGTTTGCCCCTAGCCCAGCCAAAGACGAGCAGATCCGCTGGTCGCAAAGTAGACCTCCTCTCCATAGGGTCCGTGAGAAAATTCACAGGGGCTTCTTTCTTAACAGAAATCCCAGCTCTTCTTAGGATGTCCCCCAAAACATCTCGTACCCAGTCATGCCGACAATTTTTGAGTATTTAATTAATAATACGTGTATTATTTTTAGCATAAAGACATGTAAATTAACATATATGAATCATAAATGGTCGTAATATATTATAATAAATTTTAAATCAATTTTATTACGAAAATGATCATAAAAATATTAGAAGATAGTTTATTACAAAGTTGCTGGCCAGGCGGCCAATGTTGCATAAATTCTTTGGGTTGATCGTTAATCGAAAGCACAAGCTTACCCATATAGTTCCAAATATTTAACAATTAACATACATATTTCTCTAACTAATATACATCAATAGATTTTACTGTGCGTTCTAATGATAAATGGATTAAAGATAAAAAAAAAGTAAGGAACCTGAATTGAATGTAAAACTGGCATGTTATTGAATTTTAAAATATAAAAATAGTATATTATATTATATTTGACCCGATTCGGTTGTTGGAAGTTTATTGATAATATTAATATTGTTATTAATATTTAGTTAATAATTAATGTTGAATCGTTTTTTAGTGGTCGAACCGGCTGGTTCGTCCCGAACGCTGGTCGGACAGGGAAACCAGACCGGTTTTGGTATTTATTTTTAATTTTAATGGGTAAAAACGGGGTGTTAAACCATAAATTAGTATGTTGGATATACAAATATAGTTAAATTTTATATATAACTATAAAATACACATAAACATATATAAATTACTTATATTTAATTACATATATAAATATAGTTAAATCCGGTCCAAACAGTCTGACCACCAAACCAGTAAGGCGTTTGGTTTGACGTCCAATCCGGTTCTGAAAACATTGGTGTTGAATGAAAATTAATGTGTTTAATGACATTAGGAATCATTAGTGTGGAAAGTTGTCCTACATTTGAGGAAATAAATAATATAAAATGGTTTATATTATATAACCTATTGTCTATATTGTTTCATAATGTTTCACACTAAGTGGATTCGTGAAGTTGAAGGTTGGTTCGAGGGTCTGGTCAGACGCAACTAACCTTGGTGCGCGGTCAGAGTCGTGACTCGTAACAGCTTCCGTTACACGTTGACCGAAACCAATGAATGTTAATGACGAATTAAATGAGAAGTTATAATTTCGGATTAATGGTGGGTGACTGTTATGGTTCGAATTTCGCTATAAATACTAAGGGTACCTCATAAGAAAAACACACCAACACAACTCGAAACCTGCAGCAAAACAGGTTCTCTAATCATCCTCAATCTCTCTGGTTTCTTTTCTACAAACAAGTTCGGGTTCTAGATCAATCCCGACAGTACAAACTGCTTCAGCTGTTGTACACTGGGAAACAAAACAAGTTCTTCTGGAGGCTTGGAATTTGTTTTAAAGATCACGTGTTGAACACGATCTTCAGCTTTTACAATTCTGTTCATCTAAGTCTGTTATTTTACTATTGTAAAAGAGATTTATAATCGTTTATTTATGTTCATTTGCATTGAGTAAATTAATAAAAATTGTTTAAACTTTTATTTTATATGAACGGTTTCTACATCGGTTTTGAATAAAACTTATATCTAAAGATAAATATAAATAAAAGCATCACAACTATATATTCAAATTTAAGAATAATATTATTTTTATAAGCCGTAGGAGGAAATGTGGTTGCATAAGCTAGAAAGTAGAACCGGCTAAACTAATAAAAAGAAGTGTTGGTGTGTCAACTTGTGAGTCTCGAACTAATAGTCTCAAAGTTTTAATGGTTATGCACCGACCACATTAGTTGCAACTCTTTTTTATTAAAGTCTTCACACAAAGAAAAAAAAAATGATAATTTTGATTCATTGAAGTTGCTATTTATAAAGTTGGTTTTTGATATGTATATATTAAAACTAAAATTTAATATGCTTTAGCAATTGTTACATTGTAATGTTCGAATTAAGTTTACATGTAACATTGAAAATAATGTTAATGACAATTAAGTTTTGTTATGTCAAGAAGTTAGTTATATTATTTTAATTGGCAATATATGTATGATGATTTTATCTAGGAGAAATAAACACACATTATTACATAAAGCTATAATCAAATTATCGTACATAAGGTTTTTGTATTGTAACAATAACAATTTATATATGACAATATGTCTTATACGCATATAAGGTGTCCTTTATGTTAATTAACAACAATATCTTTAGTTTTTTCATGTAACTTTGTTTTCTTTTATACATACACTCGATGCATCCAAATCACTTCCTTCCCAATCCAACCAAGTCCTCAACCACCAAATCCACCCATAGAGAGAGATGCCGAAAGGGCCACCCACACCAACTGATTCAAATTTAAATTTAGAATGGTATGTATTGAAAATTAGGATGAACGAATTTATTAATTCTGTTATCGTAATTCCGTTATCGGTTTTCTTCAATCTCATTAGCACTCAATATCACATTGTGAAAAAATCCATGTAAGATTTGGTATCCCAACGCTCGTATAACCACCCCAACACCTCATGAATAAATTATTTGTGCCCTTCGCCTTGTACCACCTCACGACGACGTTTATAAGTTGCATAAAACATGACACTATTCTCATAAAACTCTGGTGACATGTTTCATTGTTTTGGTTCGATCAAAGTTAGCTAAATCTTATAAAACTACATTCCGGAGGTTATTGCAAGAATAGAAGAAACAAAGGGTCAAATATCATATCTAAGTGACTAAGGGGTTGTTTGATTACCGCTGACTCAGTATGATCTGACTAAGTTATAAGCTACCCAGTTAGAAGTTATGACATAGTCTGCATATGACTGAACTTAACTGTTTGATTTAGTATCTGACTGACTCTACTGAATAATAAAAATAGCTATATTGTCTCGTAGTTCTTAAAATTCAATACCCACAAATTTTAAAAATCGAAGGGAGACCGGAGAGATGGGGTCACGCGGATGGGGTTCGCGGTGGGAGGCCTTCGGAGGGGATAGGGGTTCGCAAAAAAGGTCGCGCGGTGGGGAGACCGCCGGAGAGATGGGGGTCGCAGACGGGTGGAAGGCCTCGCCTAGGGGGTGGCGCGGTGGGGGTTATGAAGGAGGTGGATTGTGGGGGTTGGCGAAGGGAGGGGGAGCGTTCGTTTTCTTGGTCAAAATGGTTTAATTTAAGGTCTGGGTCGAAATGATTTAATTTAGGGTCTGGATTAGAACCCGGTAAGAACACAACGCGGATTAAGGGCATGTTTGGATAAGCCAACTTTTTGACTTTTTAACTTTTGGAAGGGTAAAAAGACCAAAATACCCCTCCAAAAAAATTAAAAAGTTAAAAATTTTAACTTTTTAATTTTTCTAGAGGGGTATTTTGGTTTTTTTACCCCTCCAAAAAATTAAAAAGTCAAAAAAAATTAAAAAGTTAAAAAGTTATCTTATCCAAACATGCACTAAACACACCCTAAGTCCACATTATAAATTCTATTAAAAAATGAGTCGTACAACATGAGTACCACTAATAGTATTAATTATAAATGAACCCGGGAAACATCCGATCCATACTAACCGGGTCAAATATCGGATCTGATGTTATATTGTTGTTCAAGCAACTACTTCTTCAAACACTGTCGTTCGAGCTTTCCCTTATTGAATCAACGTATCAACGATCTGTTTTGTTCTTCTCGATCACAAGGTATTATCTATAATTAATTATCACGTTATAGTAGGTCTTCAGTATGATTATTCGAATCGTTATATGCATTTTTCGAAATTTGATCAGAATCATGTCTTAATATTTAGGGTTTTGTTGCGAAATTTACTTTGGTGTTCTTGTACTCTATGTATTCCTTATTGTTGAATGCAATCACTGATTTTGGCATACAGCATTTCTAATATTGTAGGAGCTTTAACTAGAGCCTTAAAATCAAGTAGTTTGGGTGCGAGAGTTAATGATTTAATGGTTTGAGAATAGTCATAGCTTCTAGATTGGCGATTTGTAATTTGATCACTGAGTTAGCTTAATAGTTTATTTTGGTTTCTTGGGGCAAGCTTAGGTCATGCAAATTTGAACCAAAAATGATAAAAAAAAAGCCTAGGGTAAATGAATATTTGGGATTTTGGAGACTTCAGTGTGTTTTTGTAAGCTAAAAGGTGGTACAAGTTTACAACGTTTACAGATAATGATCTCTTGACAAACATACCCAGCAAAAATGCCGCTTGTTGAGTAGGGTACAGAGAGGGTGAGATGAAGAAAAACCTTACCTTTAGCTCATATGTTGAAGAGGCCTCTCCTCGGATCTCAGAAACAAATAACAATCACTCGTGGGTATGACTGTCAAAATGCATTTGTCAGAGCGTAACTAACATCTTTAGCCATTGTACATTTGTACCAACTTGAAATCCATTGTAGTTGCAGAAATATAAAATATCTATACATGTGAAACGAGTATTTCCCCATGTTTGATTTCATAAGTCAAGTGTAGCAAATATTATCTAGATTTTCGCTTAGTTGTTGAGTGGATTAAATTCTTTTGTTTATGATTGAAAGTATGCAGCTTACATACGGAACTTGAAAGTAAGAGTTTATTGATGTGTTGTTGTTTCTAGGTGGAAATCATGAAGCTTGACTTTAGTGGACTAGAATCGGTGCACCGCTCTGCGGGGGAAATAATGAGTTGCTATGTGATGAGTTCTCAGCTGCCCCTTCATTTGACCTTCCAGTTACATCAGATGTGAGTTTTTTTAACTTCATTGTATCCTTCAATAACCGCCTCTTCTTTTAATTTAGAAAATGGAGAATGCATTAACATGCTAAAAAGTATCTCAAATCTCTTGCTTCAGTTTGATGAATTCCAGAAGAATTCTATCCAAATGGTAAAGCCAGCAAAGGGTACAACAACCTTGGCTTTTATCTTTAAGGAGGGTGTGATGGTTGCCGCTGATTCCCGAGCTAGCATGGGGGGCTATATTTGTATGTACTTCTTTTTCTAACTGAAGATAATTAATTTTGTAACTCTATATTGTATTGTGCAATTGCAGCTCTTACATTAATATATTTTAATTTTAATTTTTAACTATTTTAACTAGACTTAACAGTTAACATATGGTTTTATTTGATGTTCTTGAGCCATTGGGTTCCGTTACATAAAACGTGTTCCAGCTTGTTTCTAATATGCGTTTGGACATTTTAGCTACTGTGATTATCCTTTTTTACACTCAAAGAGATTAAATGTTCTAGCTCCAAAAATGATATTTACCTCATTGTATATATCTACCCCCAGTAGCCCAAGCTTTAAGATACACAGTACATAATAAAGGCAAAAGATCATTCTTGATTAAGATGGAACCATAAAAGTTGATGTAATATAACTGGAAAGGTTCACCCGGAAAACTTTTCTATGCTTTCCATATTTCTGTTCAAAAAGAAACTGATATGTAACTATGTTGGTGATAACAAGTTGATGGTTAATGATAGCAATATTGTTACAAGGTGCTGCTGTAGGCCTGTGGCAGTAACTTAGACACAAACATCCTCTTAAGCCCAATCCCGGTCTCTCTCTTTCACATGTAGCCATTATCTATACTTTTGCCTGTAGGTGGCAAAATCGGCCAGTCATGCGGGTTGGGTAAAAGGTGAGAATGTGTTTGGTTGAAATGGGCTGTTTTTAGTTAGAGTTGGGCTGGGTTTACTCACAAGCCCACAAACATGTTCTTTTTACATTTTTATAAACAGTTAATTAGTTAAAAACACCATATAATTACATTTTAACATACCTTTCCCTTTAGGCTATTATTTTCATTTGATCTATTAAGAATAAACCATAACCCAATTATGTTTATTACTTTATTAACAAACGGGTTGAAATTGCCACCTCAACTCTTAGCTGATTTACTTTTCAGATAGCCTTAGAGTTTTCAGCTTGATATTCTTATATAAAAGTGGTGAAGATTCTCTCTCAAATAGAACACTAGGTTATATTGTAACCAGTGTTCGAAATTCCATAAACTAACCCAATTATGTTTATTAACAAACGGGTTGAAATTGCCACCTCAACTCTTAGCTGATTTACTTTTTAGATAGCCTTTTAGTTTTCAGCTTGATATTCTTATATAAAAGTGGTGAAGATTTCCTCTCAAACAGAACACTAGGTTATATTGTAACCAGTGTTCGAAATACCATAAACAAGGCTTTTCATTTCCTCAGGCTGCAGGTTCTAATTACCAAGCATTAAACGGTCTAATCATCATTCTGATTTTACTTTTTCAGCATCTCAATCTGTGAAAAAAATTATTGAAATCAATCCATATATGCTGGGTACAATGGCTGGAGGAGCTGCAGATTGCCAGTTCTGGCACAGAAATCTAGGCATTAAGGTAATCCATATTTACGTGTTTAGATTTATTTTTATTTACGTTTTGCCCTTCTTGAAGTATGTCTGGCCGTATCATACAACATACCATTTTGTGCCACATCATCTCAATATGGGAAACCTTGATGTGGCTTTTGTGTCCTTAGAATGTCAAGTTTGCTAAAATTTTGGATAAATACGTAAATTTTGTATACATTGTGGGCTAAACTAATACTTGTTTTTTGTTTATTATATTTCAGTGTCGTTTGCATGAATTGGCAAACAAGAGAAGGATTTCAGTGACTGGTGCTTCAAAATTGCTGGCAAATATCTTATATTCTTATCGTGGAATGGGTTTGTCTGTTGGGACAATGATTGCAGGATGGGATGAAAAGGTATATATGCACACAAACATCCAATTGTTCTTTTGTGTACTTTAGCTTCTTGTTTAGCATGTTTAAGGTATTTCTAAAGTTTCGCAATTCACATATTCTACATTCTGTAGGGTCCAGGTCTTTATTATGTAGACAGCGAAGGAGGACGCCTGAAGGGAACAAAGTTCTCTGTTGGGTCTGGTTCACCGTATGCTTATGGTGTACTAGATAGTGGGTGAGCACCCCTTCCTGAACAATTACACATATTTTACACAATGTGCTGTTGATTTGAAAGATTAAATAGCTTCACAGTGTATAAATTGCCATAGCTTTTGAAGACTTGTTTTTATTTTCATATGTTTTCGACGTTTCGTGGCATCAAGATTATGGTGGTTTCATTTTGTCTGAGGTTTTTCAATTTGGTAGGTATAAATATGACATGACAATCAATGAAGCTGCTGAATTGGCTAGAAGAGCAATTTATCATGCAACATTCCGTGATGGAGCTAGTGGTGGTGTTGCTAGCGGTAAACACTCTTTCTCTCTACATGCCAATTATCTGTACTATATGTATTTAAGCAGGCAGGTTGATGGGTCGTGTAATGGGTGAAAACGGGTTTGGGTTAGATAAATAATAAAATGGTATGGCTTAGGTGACTTGAAACATGTTTTGTCCAAATTTGTTTGATTTTATTTAAACAATTAGCCAATTAGGTCAAATATATAACAAAGTTATGTTATTTCAGAAATAATCTAATATCTTTTAATAGAATTACAAGGATGCCACCCGAATATTCATCTTTTTCACTGAGGCCCCTTAGTATGTATCTAGTTCCCTTTATACCTGATCCAGGGAGAAACAGCTTCAATGACGCATTAAAATGTTTGAAAAAGAATACCAGTTGGTTACTTTCCCTACTCTATGAAGTTAGCGTCTTTTTTACAATTTTCACATCATTCCTTATGTTTTTTTGTGATATTTCTTTTTGACAATTTAAGCAGTCTATAAAGTAGTTTCAAATTCCAATAGGCCAATTGACCTATTTATACATTATCCCTAAAGTTATTTAGAAGGCTTTAAGCATTCGATGCACAATGGACATTATACAATTTGGACAACTTTCCATCCGCTGGACCTGTTTTACCCATTTAGCCTGTTCTATTTTAAGCTGTTTTTGTGGAGTGAATTACATTTCATCTTTCTGGTTTGTTAAACATTACAAAAATGGTCCCTGATGTGACATAATGACCAAAATCATAGCCATAACGTACGCTCAAGGTGCAGGAAGGACCAAAAGTATAAACAGCTCAGTAAAAGCAGCGACGATTTTGGTCATTGTGTGACATCAGTGACAAATGTCCTAAATTTTGACAAACTGGGTCGAAAAATACGCAGTTATACCGCCGGTTTGAATGTTTGATCGATTAGAGAAAATTTAACCTTGAATTACAACTTCTAATATCCACTTCTTTGATTTGATCTATTGGCGTTTTTGTTTTAGTTTATCATGTGGGCCCAACCGGATGGACAAAGCTATCAGGCGATGATGTTGGTGAACTTCACTACTCATACTATCCTGTTGAGCCCGCCATCATTGAACAGGAAATGACGGAAGCTGCAGCTGCCTGAGTCCAATGGGTTGCTGGTAGTTTGATATAAAGAAATCAGAGCATAATGTACTTTTGTTATCATCTGTTTTTTTTCTTGTTAACTACTGGAGTTTGACTACCTTATTGTTCATTCATCTAAAAATTTTATGCATGTATTAGTACTTTGCTTTAAAGGGCTAATGTCATAAATTAGTGGCGTACTTAAGGTTGGTTTATCCATTTAGTAATTAACTGTGAGTCTGTATAATTCATACATGATATCATATTTCTGTAATATATATAAATAACCAATAACTTGTCAATCCCATCAATTTCAAACAAGATTTGAATGGGACTGTAATATCACAAAAAAGTAGTGTTAATGTAACCAAATTACACATTCCACTAAACAATCTTAAATATATCATTTCACCTGTGCTTTTGTATAAATGCATTCAATTTTGAGAAAAATCGAGCTACTCCTTTTCGTGTTCTTGAAGCAAATCTTTTCATCGTCACATTGCTTTGTTTGATGATGATTTGCTACTCTTCTTCTTCCTCCTTTTCATCTTTTTCTTAGCTTGTGACATAGCAAAACACTTGAAGACGCTATTCATATCTAGACGACTCGATCCCTTCTTTAGTTTTTGTTTCTTTCGATCGTCATGCACCTACTCGATTACATGTTATTAGCACCAGATGACATAAAATAAGCGTACGTCATACATAAATTTCGAACAATATTATATGTAACACATCTATCCAGATCATTAACTTTATTCACGTCAATTTTGGTTTAAAAAGGTTTTGTAAGGAAGGTGTTAAAAATGGCTCTTGCTTTAAAGTTGTTAACTTGTTATCACATTTAAAGTTGTAATATGACAAGCATTACCCTTCTGTTAAAACATTTCAAAAGTCAATCTACATGTAGTTCAAAAACATATTTGTGACATGAATTACCTGAGTGCTGGTTTCTTGATCGTTGGTGGTCGAAGATATCGGCGACCTGGGATGACGAGGAGGCGTGGACGCTTTTAAATTCGAAGATTTTCTAAGACGTTGCGAGTAGCTAAGAAGCTCGGCTCTTCTGTCTCCTTTGTTGCTCTTTGCCGGGTGGACGTGTAGATGGTGGTGGTGGTGATGATGATGGTGTTTAATATTATCGTTTCTACTTGTTAAACTTCTCTTTCCTGGTTTCTCTTTGTAAACGGCAACCAAAACAACCTTTTCTTTGCAGCATGTCATCTATCACATCAATCAATCCCCATTTGTCACACAATTAAACCCAAAATACAAACATAAATATAAATGTATAGAAAGATCTGTGTGTTGTGTGTTACCATTAGGAGAAGCAATCAAGATATAAGATGAACATAGAAACTCCTGATATGAACTGTGCTCAATAATCAACCTAATTGACATAACATATATAGAAAAAAACATGAAAACGGTATCTTCAATATTTACAACATAGAAAGATATTGAAAAATAAATTTTATATTATTTTCTAATGCGTGTTTTCTAGCAAAACGACATAGAAATTATGTATGCTAATATACATTGTCGTAATTAGGTAGCTGTTAAAAGAGATAAACAGATATTAATCATTAATAATATTTACAAAAGTAAACAAAGAAATTTCCTAAGAAATAGTTTATTGTAAGTATGCTGGCCAAGTGGTCAATGTTGCATAAGTTCTTTGGGTTGATCGTTAACCGAAAGGACATGCTTATACCCATATAATTCCAAATATTAACATACAAATTATTTTAATATATATGTGATTGATATGTTCGGACGAGTTACTAATATAATATTAACTGTGATTTTTGATGTGTAAGATTGAAAATAGACGTATATCATAATTAAGTTTTATTCTGCCAAGTGTCAAGTGATTATTATAGCTTTCTTTAACAATAACGATGCTTTGAGGTTGGTTGTAAATTAATTAGTTTGGGAAAAAAAGGGATATGTATTTAAGATAGTATATTTTCACTTAATTTTTAATAACAAACAAAGGAATACTTTAAACTAGTTTTACAATACGTGTAGTTATGTAAAGAAAATATACACATGTGTGTATATGTATATGTATATAAATCAAATCTAGTGGTGAATAGTAGAGATGTGATAATTAAATCATAAGTACGAGAAGTTTAATATTTTTGTATGTGTCAAAGAGAACTTAGTATCACGCCCAAACTTTTATTAAAATTAATAAAAAATACTTATAGTATTATAAAGAACCAAAATACCCCTTATGCCAAAAAGTTAAAAAGTTAAAAAACATAACATACACAACACTCGAAACATGCCAAACATTAATTTTTAATACTTAGTATTTTAACTTTTTAATTTTTTGGAGGGGTATTTTGGTCTTTTTACCTCTCCAAAAAGTTAAAAAGTAAAAAATTACTTTTGTCAAACGTGCCCTTAGCCTATCCCTTAGAATAGCTAACAAGACTCGTGCCACGACCCTTGGTTGGTTCAATTACTCGAACCATTTATGATTTGACCCGATAGGTTAACCATTAACCAAAAGAACCCATGAAACAGATTTAACCATTCAATTGCTGTGATCTTGTAATCAAAATATAACATAACATACACAACACTCGATCATCAAAACTTAAGCTACAAGAAAGATGATCTACAAGAAACATAAAAGATTCAAACTTTATCATTCGTTTGATTGTTCTAACGCGTTATTCTTTCTTCTCGTCTTGCCAAGTTGCTTGCCACTGCCTGTCATAAAACGTCGTCTCATCAATCAATTTCTTTAAGGTGTCAATATCCTCATTCTTACGGATCAAAAGAACACCAGCTACTGCTACAAATAGAAGTGTTTTGCAGAAGAAATTGCCCATTTGGTCAACCAGACCCACACCGGTCAAACTATCCACAAAGTAAGCCATGAAGAACCCCACCATTGCAGCTCGACCTGCAAAATAGCATAGTAACACCAATTCATACGAAGATGCAAATTACATCATAAGGGGCTCCACTTTCGATATCTCCCCAAAATTCCAAGATGTTTTGTAGTTTTTATTTTTGATCCGATCAAATCACGTAAGATCTAGAAGTTCCTTCTATCACGAAATTGTGACAGCAAGGGCTCTGTATTTCTTCTTGTTTCTTTTTGATAAAAACACATAGATAGAATGATGCGCTAACCATTGAGTAGTTCGGCTTCAGGAAGATGGAATCGTTTCATCCATGCCCACCAAGGAATAATAGAGGTGTCAAAAACCACAGGGAAGTCATTGTTGGAAGATTCCGGATTGTCTTCAAGCCATTTCCTCCTTTTAACCTCTGGAAAGCAGTACCAAAAATGTCAATACAATCCAATTAAACGCATTATCGTCTTCATTGTCATCAAGTAGTAAAAAGAACGTCAAAAGAAGGAAAATTTGTCAGTTTGCATGCTTTGAGTCCTTAATCCTTTCGTTAAAGTCTTGTATTGTGGAAGAACAATGAACATAATTTTCAAGAACAGTAAGCATATTCTTGCTTGATAATTGATGGTCAAGTGGGTAAACCACCAGAAATGAATTTTTGAACACATATGAAGAAACATCAATTTAAATGTTTTTCCCCTTCCATTAAAGGCAAACTTAAACCCTATAGTTCTTGGTGTACTTTGCTAATTTTGCATCATACAAAGAAAAATTCATCTAAAACAGTTAGAACAGAAGTTTAGAATTAAGATCGTTTTAAGAAATTAAACTATCAGATAAAATACGATTTAAACAACTACTACACTTTATCAAATAGGAAATCTAAGACAAATTAAATTTAAGAGAACATTTTAGGACCATCTCAGTAAGTCCAATTTGCAAACCTTGAATTGTAACTAAAGCTAATTGTAGTTGTATTTGGAGCACGAAATTCGTCGGGTTCTCAGTGGTGGGTGCAGCCTCTCTATCTCATGAGACAGAGAAATGTTTCCGCTTATCTCACCCTCCCGAGACACCGCTCTGAATGAGATTTTACTGGTTATGTTTGTTCGTTTTAGGTGCATGAATTCAATGATTTGTCCATAAATTGAAGTTATTTTTTTGTGTATTTCAAAAGTTTCATGGAAATGCATTGAATCAGACTTCACAAATGAACCCCAATTACATCAAATCGAGATCTAAATCCCAAATTACAAGCACTATGATATTAATATTATCAGAAGTCATTATAAAATGACATCATCATATGGGAATCTCATCAAACACATGGTGTGCAGAATCTCACCAGCATCAATAACAGCATCCCAATCAGTAGCTCCATCTTTCTGAAACTGCTTCAAGTCCCACGTCCCCGAAACCCATTTCGGATCTTCAAACTTCACCACCGATTCCTCCGCCGTCTCCGCCACCGGAGCTCCGTTGCCCTCCTCCGTCGCCTCCGCCTCTGAATCTTTCTTCTCCTCCACAACAATGGCAGCTCCAGACCCGTTTTCAGCAGCTCTAACAGACGAAAAATGGTGTCTTTGAGGCTTCAAACAGTGAATTGAGTTAATTGGAAGTGGGTCTTTGAAGAAGAGAAGAAAGAAGGAAGATGTGGTGTTGTTGAAGAGAAGAAAGCCATTGATGACGTCATCTTTTATGGTTTTTCAAAGGGAAAAAGCTCAGAGCATGATGTGTGTGTGTGTGATTGTTGAAGATAACTTGAGGCTGAGATTTGATGGAGTATTGAGGGTGTGTGTGTGTATGTAAGCATAGGGGGGATTGGGTGTGAAGATATTGGGAATTTTGTTCATTAGTTTGGAATGTTTGGTGAGAGTAAATCAATGCTCACAAGAACATCTGGTGGGGTTAAAACATATTTCTAACTACTTGTAAGTTGTATTTATTAAATTTATAATCTATAATTTATAATTTATTTTTATAATTTCTAATAAAATAAAGTTTGTTTTGTTATTCTTTTAATTCATGTTTTTATATTTGTTATTTTTCTAGATATTTACATATTAATTTTTACCTCCAAAAAATATTATAATAATTTAAATACTTCTATAAATTCTCTCACTTATTAAATATAAATTCTATTAATTGTTATGTTTCTTTCTTTTATCTAATTTTTTTAAATCAAACTATCTTTTTTAAATAGATTTTATGAAAGAAATTAAAAATCATATCTTTTAATTAAAATCTAAATAGAAAAACTAAAGTTTTATATAATATAAAATTTTCTAAAACACTAAACATTTTTTAAACAAAATATTTTAAATTATTTTATTTTAAACAAAAATCATAAACATATGAAATATTTTAAAACAATCTTTGTAAAACAACCAGAACAAATGTTTAAAACTGAAACTATTTCATAATTGAGTTAAAAAATGGTATAAATTTTTATTTCTTGAACTATTCCGCATATATAATTTTAATTATATATTACTTTAAAATATTATACTGTAACTATTTATGTTCATTTTATATATATATATTAACATTAAAATTTAATCTGTTTATTTAATAAGTTTGTAGCCCATCTATCTATTTATAAAAAAAACCAAACTAAGCGTGAAACAATCATAAACCTCATTATACTTAATTTCACATTTTTTATATTATTAATAATAACATAAATACTAATATTATTACTTATACCATTTTCAAATTAAAAAATATATAATTTAATAAAGAGTTAATTACATAGATAGTCCCTGTGGTTTATCCAAATTAATAAGTTTGGGTATTAAGGGTTTTTTGTAACAGGTTTGGGTATTATGTTTTTAGTTTTGTAACAAAAATAGATATTAAGACTAACGGACGTTAAGTTTTCTATTAAATTTAAATGAAATGACTAAAGTACCCTTGGATTTATTATTCTTACAATTATATATTTTTCTTTTATCAGGGACTATTTGTGTAACTACTATCATTGACCCACCATCACCATCATATATCCCAGTCAGAAGTGATGTACAAATGTTGAAGCATGATGTACATGTTGTTGAAGCGTACTCGTTCTGGATTACTACCCACCAGCTTCCACTGAACACCCACAGACATTACCATCACCGCCATCTACGCAATGGTCATAAGAAGCATGTTGACCCTCCTGTCTACTAGCCACCACCCAACACCCACAAGCACCCAAACCCAGATCTAAACCCTAATTGAATGGTCACAAGATTTGAACCAGTGAACCTAAACCTAGATCTAAAACAACACTATCAAACACCTACCGTCTGAACCCTAATTGAATTGTCGGAAGTGGTGAGAGTCGTCGGTGGTGATCAGGCGGCAGTGATGGTGGTGGCGGCTGGTGGTCGTCGATAGTTGGTGGTGGTGGAGGTCGTCAGTGGTACCGGGGCTTGGCAATGGCGGGGGTCGTTAGTGGTAGTGGGGGTTGGTGGTGGTGGTGAGGGTTAGCGATGGTGGTGGTGAGATGATGTTCATGCGACAATGATGGTGGCAATGGCCCGTGGTCGTCGTTGGTGGTGGGAGTCGCCGGTGGTGGTGGGGGTTAGCGGTGGTGGTGAGATGATATTCAGGAGGTGGATGTTGGGTGGAGGGCGACGTTGGTGGCGGCCTGCGTTGGTGGCGGCCGACGTCGGTGGCGGTCGGCGTCGGTGGCGGCCGACGTTGGTGACGGCCGACGTCGGTGATGGCCATGGTGGTAGCTGGGTGTTGTTTTTGAGTGGGGTATTAGAATATTATATATACACATATAATATTTAGGTAAATTACAGAAGTAACCCCTCAGTTAAGTTACATAATCAGTCCCTTAAATATGAAATATGATCAAAATACTCTTGAACCTAACAGAAAAATTAACTGAAGTTAGTGTTAATACCTAAACTTGTTACAAAATTAAAAGTGAATACTCAAACCTGTTATTTTTTTTGCTTAGTACCCAAACCTGTTACTTTGGATAAACCACGTGGACTATCTATGTAATTAACTCTTTAATAAATTAAAAACCTATTTTTTATTAAAAACATACTTTTTTAAAAAAACAGAATACAACAAAATTAAAAAAAATCATTTCTCTTAAAACAATATATTTAAAAATCACAATTTTTTTATAAAAGCAAAAGTTAAAAAATACATTATTGTTTATTTACTTAAAGTAGTTATTTATACGTAATTATAATATTTTATTTTCAGTCATGATTTATAAACATACGTTTTTATTAATAATTATTTAATATTTTATTTATAATCCGTCTATTACACGGGGACTAACCTAGTTGAATATAAACATGGTAACAATATGATCATGTTTATAGGGATGGTTCATGGTTATTTATTTATTTTTTAAAATTAAACGTTTGATGATGTGAAAGCTAATTAGACGCATTTTTAAGCTGATTTAAAGTATTTAATTTTTTATTGTGGATGATTTAGTTATCCGGGTGTACAATAGTGATAAAAAGAATATTATCATACATGCATCATGTACACAATAATGTGATGGTGATAAAAAGATCTTAAAAATGAATGTGAGATTAAACAAAAAAAATAAATAAGATAATAAACTTTCTATACATCACGCTCGTTGGGGGCTTCATGGAAAGAGCCTTTCACGACGTATAATGCCTAGGGAGGCGGCGCATCTATCAAAATATGCCGCCACCTTAGTCTTTTCAGAATCATATTACATAAGTAGAAATAATACATGTATTAAAGTGAACATATTTTCCATTACTTACAACCCATATATATATATTAATTTTTTGTTCTTTTATCAATATAATAATATCAATTAGTCCTTTAGTTGATATAAGATTGTAATTAGTTTTCAAATAAACAAACGAAATCAAAACCATCTCCGTCAAATCACAACTACAAACACAAGAAACTACCTTATACTCTAGACTACATACATTTCAATATCAACAGTAACTAAGTGAAAGATGCTTGTGCGCTTTACATACACAAACACTACATATTACACAACCATGTGTCATAAGTCGAAATAATACATGTATTAAAGTGAACATATTTTTTCAAAATTTATTTTATCTTATATTAAGCAGAAGATTGTGTTGGCCATTGAAACAGCATGCATGACTTGAGTGATGTAAATTAACCAACAAAAGGTTTAACCTTTGGTCTTCATGCAGCTTTCATTGTCTAAAATACAGGTAACTTGAACAATGTAACCTTATTCCACCATTCTACAAACAGAGAGGATGCATAGTTAGTTAAATCATGTAACATCTTAACCATGCATAAAAATCACAAATAATCTACAAAATGGATCGATTTGGGTTATATTATATCTTTAACAGGCGCTATAACTGTCACCTAAAAGAGAAAAGGGTCCGTTGGCTCAAACGGGTCGAAAGTTATATCATGTGTTTGACTTGTTTAAAGAGTAGATTCTTATAGACTTATTGTTAGATTATAGTTTTGTAATCATGTCTAACTCTTTAACAATTCTATATATACACATTTACTAAGGTCAACGGCTTTTTGCCACCGACAAATTTAAACCCTCAACTTTCAATAGTTACAATTTTACCCGTATAATATACGTTTTTAACCCATTTAATATTTTACTAATTTGATTATTCTTTAATAACTTTTGTTCGTTATCTTAAAAAAAAGCTACTTTTATGGTTGTGTTTAAATTTTTTTCCTTGCCATCTTGGCATAATAATTTTTAGAAACACATATGTATTCAAAATAAGTTTTTTTTGTTGTTATCATAGGTTATATATTGACTGCAGGTAATGTGAAGAATGAAGCTAATAGTTATCAAAGAACATTGGTATAACTGTTTTCTATCAATGTTTGATCTCTAGCCACTTCATACGTTTCTTTTATATACTTAATCATGTTAACATTCATTGCAACACGCGTAAGGAAGTTCCCAAACGCACTGCATTGTGCGAGCATAATTTCTAGTTATAATTTAAAAAGCAAGACGATAAACCCTTGCAGGCTGTCCCGACCCATACGAATCAAAGCTATTGGTTTTGAAAGAACAAAAGCTAGAATTACCAGGTGGAAGTTGGACAAGGAGGAGTAGCAATGTCTGTAATCCCTTCTAACATCAACAGCACACACTTCATAGACGGACGATGAGCCGGTTCATCCTGGATGCACCAGAGTCCAACTTTAACCAGCTTCTCTAAATCCTCCTTCTCCACTTGTTCATGATCAACAAGCAGGTCCAATTGGCCTCTTTCAAAGCACTTGTAAACCCAATTAGAAAGAAGAACCTCATCCGGATCCAATACCTGTACTTCTATGTTCCTTCTGCAACATATGATCTCTAGCAACACGACTCCGTAGCTAAAAACATCAACTTTCACTGATATTGGAGAGTTCTTCTGCCACTCGGGTGCCAAGTACCTGTAACACAAAACAAACATACCGCGTATAAATCGCGTATTAAACTAATTCTTATGTTTAGTACAGTGTCCTTACCCTCTAGTCCCTCGAACCATTGTGAATGTCTTGGTTTGATCGGGCATTAGTAGTTTGGCCAACCCAAAGTCAGAGATCTTAGCAGTCCAGAAATCATCCATTAGAATGTTTTGGGGCTTTATGTCGCAATGGATGATGGGTGTCTCACATTCTTCATGAAGATAAAGGATCCTCGCGCTACATCTAGCGCGATTTGCACCCTTTCGCACCAGTCTGGATGCTGTTCTGATTTAAATAAACAGTCTGCAAGTGTTCCATTGCTCATATATTCATAAACTAGAAGCCTTTGGGTCTTACCTGTTAAGAATACATATATAATTACAAATAGTTGGGTCTCTACTAATATGAATACCAAGCCATATGTAATGTTACAGTTTGTAACAGATTTTCACAATTTCTACATACACAAAAGTTTGCGTTACCTTCGGCACAATAACCGAGCAGCCGGACTAGATTTTTGTGATGGGTTTTCCCAATTACTTGCATTTCAGCTCGGAATTCCCTCTCGCCTTCATCTACTACCTTCTCGAGCCTCTTCACTGCGATTGGTTTCTTCCCTTTGTAAAAGCACCCTTTATAGACAGTCCCAAACGATCCTCTTCCTAACTCTTGTTTAAAACCGTTTGTTGCCTTTTTAAGCTCACTGTAAGTATATGATCTAAGGATGAGGTCCTCAGCCAACCCCAAAGTTCTACTTTCCAACAATCTCTTGT
The DNA here is from genome assembly GCA_025506515.1 of Flaveria trinervia. Lineage (NCBI taxonomy): Eukaryota > Viridiplantae > Streptophyta > Magnoliopsida > Asterales > Asteraceae > Flaveria > Flaveria trinervia. The sequence continues at coordinate 2,654,839 of CM046448.1, forward strand.
ACTTTAGAAAACGGAGTTTGTATACGAAAAACCCTGACAAACATAAGGAAATGCATGCATAAATGGAAAACCCAATGGTTATTACTAGAATCAGAACCCATGCCTTCCTGCTTGTGGTCATCACCTTGTCCACCACCTGCAGCACCCCTGCAGAACTAGCATTAAAGGATTCATTCGCTTGGACATAAAGACTTGCATTCCCAGCTGTCTTGAAGAAACTCACCACTGGCCCAACCATGTCGTTAGCTACTACATACCATAGTGGGTACTTGTATTTTGAACAGTAATCTCCTTGGACAAGAGCAGCATCACAATCACAATCCTCCAAACATGAGTTGCTGCAGTCCTCTTTGCTGTCGGTAACAGCTTGATAGTAATAATCTTCTTCATGCCACAATAACTGCTTTTTTGTAACCATGTTGTAATATGTCACATTTTTATCCCCACTTCTACACCTTTCAACTGTAAAATTCTTCTGGCAGCCACTAGACTTCTGATCATGATCTACAAAATCACAACCGGAAGGCAAACACAATACGGCTGCTGCTTTTTGTTCGTGACACAATAGCTGTTAACCCCACAGTAGTCCTTTACATCACAAGGATGATCTGGCATGCTCCACACTACGGGAGGGGTGGAGTTGGTATGACCGTAAGCATATAACCGAAAGATTCCATCATCGTCTAGTGTCCCACGATATATAACAGGATAAGGAAGCTTTGTAATATTAAAATTCTTGACAACTTTTGAATTAACACCATTGATAAGCTGTAATCCGGAATCATTTAGGGACAAGTAGTTGTCTGAGTTTGTGGATAGACCCTCAAAGGTATTGGAAGCCCAGTAAGCATATCCGCCTTCATCTGGGGTGTTAACTGGATACATAACAAGATTACCATCTGGCTGCATCGTCATACGAAAATGTCCACTCGAGTAATTGGTTTTAGTGACACTCGAAACCAATTCCATCTGACGAAACAGACTCTGGCCTTGTAAAATCGAATTGGTAGGATGGTCAAAACTTTGCCACACTACACCCATACTATTGTTGTACAACACGAAGTTTCCATTGTTATTCAACACAGCAAAGGAATATTGGCTTCAATGGTCATGGTCTTTATAACACTGCTCTTTTCAGAGACTAGAACCCATTCCCCGTTATGGGTAAGCTTCATTGTGGTATTCGCTGACACGGGTGGTTTATCTCGGTCAAGAGTCCACACAACAGTGTTTTTGGTATCTTGATCTCCAACCCTTAACCAGATCGCGACCACGTAGCCAGCTCCTTGTGGGTAAAACCCAAATGCAAACAGCTTGGACTGGGAGTACCATGCGTTGGTAGGTTGTGCACCGGCAACAAGTGAAGATCCCAAGCTTATGGAGTGAGTTGATCCTCCATCAACCCTGGTCAGGATAAACTGTAGAAAGAGACATGCAAGCAGTAGTGAAGCCATGATCAGGATACACAACAACTATCAGTAAGTAACTTGTGTGTTTCAGAGGCTATGAAGATGAGATATCAAATATGAGGCAAAGACTTGAAGCATTGACCAACTAACAATATTCATTTAATCTATATACACTGATTACCACTTCTTTTCATACATCTTCTAAATTTAAAATGGAAGACTAATATAATTAGAGAAGACTAGTAAGTCATCCTACAAGTCTTTGTTTTTAAATGCTGAAAGTAACAAGTGAAAGTTAAGTGTATTGAACACTGCTTGGCTAAGGTTTGAGTTCATCTGATTGGCGAGTCAAGTTCAGAGGAATCGTCTCACACATAACACAATTATTGAAAGTATGGAATACGCTTGAAAACTGACAGTTAAATATAACTTAAATTTTAAGTTTTTTTCTTGGTTAATTTAAAAGGCAAACATGTAACAACTTATGCGTAATGTACACATACCCAATGCATTTGAAGTGACAGTGATGGTATTACCGTAAACTATATCAAATTTGAGGCAGATTATTTTACATGCTCGTAAATGTGTGCATTGAGAGTACACGTATAACTGTATAAGCACAACAAAATATCCTAATTCTTCTCTATCTACCATTTTCTTCAACAAATGCTTCCAATCATTATCCTCTAATTTGTGACCAATAAAAAAAATCCTTAATAGAATCTTAAATTCTGAATATATCTATGCGGCTTTGCGATTTGGTTATTTATATCTATGCTATGATATAAATTTACATAGAACCGAGCCAAATCAAATAGGGTATGTGTTTATTTCTTTTATTTAAATTCGTTTTCGCATTTTTAATGCTAAATTTCACAATGATGTATTTTTCTTCCTAAAATTTTATTTAAACTGAGCTGATTTAAGGTTTCAATTCTTTTACAATTATCTTTTGTTTTCTTCTTACAACTTTTAAAATATGATTTTATAAAATCAAATTTATCATTGAGTTCTGCTAATTTTATACAAGGTTAAGTTTTTAGAGGTTTCATTTTTGTCATTGCGACGTGCTTATATATATCAACGTTTCGATGTGAATTCTTTTAACTATGTCATTTTTGTATAAAGTTTTGAATATTATCAATGATTCCATCGCACCATATGGATTTATGATGATTTCATTTTTTATATATTGTTATGAAGGACGTCAGATTTTCGTTTTTCTTATATGAAGTTAACATGCTTTAGCAACGCCCCTAGGTTTGCGACAACATTTTGACATTAGGTGTTTCACGGTATCACGCTCCTGCCGCAAAGCTAGGGTCCTAGTTTTTATTTAATAAGCAAATAGGGAGTTGTCACAAAACATGCCATTGATTAATTAGTTGTCACGTTTAGTTTTCTAGAGAAAGGTTACAGTACAAAGTGTTTTTTTGGGCGAAGCGTACGGAGTTATCACGCAAGAATGGACGTTAAGAGTGAAATTATAACGCAAGAGATGGAATTATCACGCAAAGGTGAAATTATTACGCAAGAAAGTATTCTTATGTGATAATTTCATCTCTGCGTGATAATTCCACGCGAGTGTAATCCGTCTTGCGTAATTATTACTTTGTTATTGCGTGATTATTATTGTTCTTGCGTGATAATTCCACCCCAAAACTCCGTACGCTTCGCACGAAAAAAACACTTTGCATGGTAACCGCCCTTCAGTTTTTTAATTGAAATAGTTAGGCAAATTGTTAGAATCTCCTGTAAAAGAACCTACTGTAACGTAAAAATCTATTTGATAACATAGCAATTTTCCTAACAAGTTTTGGGTTATCAAGATTATAAAACTTAAATCATACAAGAAATACATATGCTGGAACAAGATGATTCTATTGATCACTTAGCAATGATTAAAATGCATTGATTACAACTGAAAAGAAATCAAAATAGAAACATAACAAAGTACATTTTTTAGAAACTACCTAAAGACGCACAATCTTGACCCATCTAAGCTTCTTAATAGCTACTCCACCCAATGGTTTTTTATGATTAGAATTAATCTTCAACTTCGTGAGCGTTCTCTAATTTGGTGCTTCCACTCATCAAGCCTAAAGCTTTGAACTCGAGGCATGTTAGGAATGGTGATTCTAATTCAAGGAAAATACACATACATTACATAAAAGGATATGCTTTCTCCATCAGAGAACATGCTATATTGAAAAATTAGAAGATTACTAGAGAAATTGGTGATGGGGGCATTGGTATATCAGTTGTTCCTTCTAACATCATGATAACATCTTTGATCGGAGGCCTTGCTTCTGGATCGTCTTGAATGCACAGAAGACCCACTTTCACCATTTTTTCAAACATGAAAATATCTACTACCTCATCATCATCATCATCTCCGATCAGCCTATGTAACTTATTTGTTGCAAAACAATTGTAAACCCATGTAGTAAGGGGTGTTTTGTCTTCAGACGAGACGTCTATCTCCATCCCACTTGTGCAACACAAAATTTCCAGCAGTACAACGCCAAAGCTGTAAATATCCACCTTGGTAGAGATTAAGGTGTTTCTGAACCACTCAGGAGCCAAGTACCCTCGTGTTCCCCTAACACTAGTCAGGGTTCCACTCTGGTTTGGACTTAATGGCTTTGATAACCCAAAATCAGATATCTTAGCAGTCCAAGACTCGTCAAAAAGAATATTATGAGGCTTTATGTTGCAGTGTATTATTCGAGTTTCACACTCTTGGTGAAGATACAAAATTCCTCTCGCCACATCTAGTGCCACTCCAACACGTTCTTTCCACCTAGGTCGTGCTAAGAGAAGATCTGCCAGTGAACCATTGCTCATAAACTCATACACAAGTAGCTTTGTAGCTCCATGCATGCAGAAACCAAGTAATCGAACCAAGTTCCGGTGATGAGTTTGCGCGATGGCAGTAATCTCTGCCCGGAACTCTCCTCCTTCAAACATCTTTTCCAGTCTCTTCACAGCAACAGCCTTCTTGCCCTCAGAAATGAATCCTTTGTAGACTTCCCCATCAGACTTTCTTCCTATCACATCCTTAAAACCATCAGTGGCTGTCTGAAGCTCGTCGAAGGAGAATGATCGTAAAATGTGATGATCATTAATGAACCCTAAACCAACATTTTCCAACTCATTTTCGTACCTATGAACATGTGTTCTGTAGAAAAAGAAAGTACATAATGCCATCAGAGTACACATAAGAGCAAGGGAACCACATGTTATGGCTAGAACGGAAATGAGTTTTTCCTTTCAACTACTACACTTTGTTTTATTAGGTTCACAGAGGCTGTTTGTGGGACTTTAACTTTGATGAAGACTGTGGCTGATATGCTTTTATCAAGCAGCGCGTTAATGATTGGATCCTTGAGCTTTTTGCAACCACCATCTGCATACAGACTTGCCCAGCAACTGCAATCATCCAGACAAGATTTACTGCAAGCATTCAGGCTAAGATTCATCACAGAGTAAGGATCAAGTGCTTGAAGCTCTATATGTTCCAATGAGGCAATATTGTACGAAAATCCTAACCCTCTTTGACTGCAGGCTGCTTCATCATCAAAACCACTGAAACAGCCAAGGATCTTACCCTGTATTGTATTGTTGAAAAATGAAAAACCAGGAAAACAATGGCACTCAATGTTGTCAGCAGTGGTAGAAGAACAGTAGCTGTTAACACCACAACTGCCTTTGGCCTTACACGGGTTCTGTAAAGCAGCCCATTCAGTTTTCATCCTAGTCAAGTTACTAGGGGGAGTTGTGAATGTGTGGGAATACAAGACGAAGTTACCCTGAGGATTCAGAGTGGCACGATAGATTACTGTCTCGTTGTCTCTCATGGGCGTGCTCCTATTTGGATTTAATACTATTTTTGGCTCATCAAACCCCACCATGTATAGAGAGCCATTATGGGTGAGATTCAATGTCTCATAATAGGTGGAAGAGGTTTCCGTGGACCAGTATGAGTCATCACTAGACCAAGAACTGTTTCCAAGCTGGTAAGCTGCAAGGTTTCCATCATACTGCATATCCAGTACAAAACGACCTCTCGAGTTGTCCGAAGCCGATACACTAGAGTATAGCCAAGTTCCTGCGGCAAGATTTTGTCCTCCTAATATTGTATCAGTAGGGTAATCAAAGCTTTGCCATATGACCTCAGAGTACTTATAGAGTACAAAATTACCAGAATCAAGCATAGAGGCTGAGGTTGCTGAATCAAACTGGCTTATGAGGGACTCATGCTTACTATAAGCAGTGAACAGGTGCAACCAACCATGTTTGCTCAGCAAAATAGTACTGTTTGACGAGATAGATGGGTCGTCCCGGTTTGCAGTCCAAACAACTGTGATTTCTGGTTTGGTTGTCAGCCATATTCCGACTGCAAAACCCTCATCTTGCGGGTAGAAACCAAATGCAAAAAGGCCTGAAGGTGAGGACCATGAAGGATTTATGTTTGGAGTTAAGGATGAATTTAAGCTTATAATATTAGACTTAGATTCATTAACCAGATATCCTTGTGTAACTAACAGGAAGAATATCCTAAACAAGATAATTAACAACAAGGTCATATTAGAGAGGTGACCGAGCATGGTATGCATGCTGAAGATGATAGCAGGTGTATTATTAATGGTTGAACGATTAACAGCCTGCTAACCAAATGAAAAGATATTGAAGCACCTAAACAAGCTTCAACCAATTTCTGCCACACATTAAATTCTATCACAAAGACTTTACGAAGATAAAGCTTACAAGTCAATATCCAATAAGAAAACAGCAAATAATGAAACTAAACTTTTTTACCCGCTTTTTTTTATAAAAAAAACATTAACAAATATACATAAAACCAATTAGATGACGTCAAATAAGGTCTGATGCCTAAGGAGTCTAAACTTTCACCGGCACAAAAAACCTTGAAAAGTACTACAAGTCCTCAAAGCCAACCAATCAAATGAATACGTGCGTAATGGCCGGAATGATTTTTGCCTCCGGCTTAGATTTAGCCTCCTCTTTTTGCCATTGCCTAAGATCTAGTCAATGATTTACACGTATATTGATTTGATTGGTTGTTTTTGTGGACCCAGTCTTTTTTTTCCTCGCCTTGGTTAGGGCCAGCCACCTCTGCTTACTGCTTACTGGTGTGCTCAGGTTAGTTGGTTGGTTTTTGATATGTTTATTATGGGGTGGGCTTAAAGTCGATGTTTAATTTGACCAAATAAAAAATAAAAATAAATAATAATAGGTCTAACATGTTTAATTTGGTGATTTTCCCTTGAAAAAGATAAATTTTGGTAATATGACTTTTAAACACTTTGATCAGCTTCTATGGTCCTCCCACCTAAAGCCACAAACGTGTGGAAAAAGTTGGACGCGCTTTACTTGGCACTTGATGGAACCGATTTGACTGCAACATATGTATAACTAACATGCATCAAGCCAAAGTTAATTTTGGAGTATGTATTATTTCATACATGAATGTTAACAAACAGTTGAGCTACTTCCAAACTACTTTATATTGACGCATAAAAGAGTAAAACTACTTAAGTTTCAATATCATTCCATAGTTGTGAAATCTTTTTATAAATGTTAAAAAAATTAAAATAAGCAACCTACATGGAATATATATGAATCCGGGTTACTATTTAGTGATTATCTTTTTCAAGTTTAAAATGAAGTATGTGGTAATTGTGAAGAAAAAAAATCCCTAATTAATAACCAAGTTCCATAATTGTTACATTCAAGTCAACTTGAAAATTTTGGTTAATAGTAATGAGGTTTCATATATTTTCCATTTAACTATTGAATAGTTTGGCTTCAGGAAGATGGAACCGTTTAATCCAAGCTCACCAGGGAATAATAGAGGTCTCAAGAACTACAGGGAAGTCATTGTTGGAAGATTACGGATTGTCTTTAAGCCGTTTCCTCCTTTTAACCTCTGGAAAAATAGTAACAAGAATGTCAATACAATCTCCGAACACAAGTAAATGCATTATCATCTTCATTTTCATCAAGGAGTAGAAAGAATGTCAAAAGAAGCATAATTTGGCGGTTCACGTGCTTTGAGTCCCTAACCCTTTCGTCAAAAGCTACATTGCTAAAGAGCAATAAACACAATTTTCATAAACAGTAAACCATATTTCACGCTTGGCTTGATCGATGATGGTCAAGTGGTTAGACTACCAGGGGTGGATTCTGGAGTATGTATGAAGAACAATCAATTTACATGTTTTCCCCATCCATCAATGGCAAAGTTAAAACCTATGGTTCTTGTTGTACTTTGTTAACTTCACACTACATACAAGGAAAATTGCATCTCAAACAGTTAGAGCATGCATTCAAAATTAAGATCACCTTCAAGAAGTTCAACTATCAAATAACTTCATTAAAGGAACAACTACCACTCTTTATCAATGTAAGATTATTAAAACTTAAGAGAACAATTAAGGACCATCTTAAGTAAGTCCACTTTGCATCGACTAGAGCAAATTTTAGTAGTATTGGACTCTTTATCAATTTTGTGTTTATCAGGAAATGCATTGAATTAAACTTCCCAAACAAACCCTAACTGCATCAAATCGAAATCTAAATCCCAAATTCCAAGCACTATGATTTTAACATCATCAGATGTCACTATATCATCATATGGGAAATTCATCAAACACATGGTGTGCAGAATCTCACCAGCTTCAATTACAGCATCCCCATCAAATCCAAAGCCCCCGAAACCCATTTCGGATCTTGATGTTCACAGTTGCCTCAGCTTCCGATTCTTTCTTCTCCTTGACAACAATGGCAGCTCCAGACACCATTTTCATCGTCACCGTTGCCACTGCCGTTAACTCTAAAATCAAATAACACTATAACACTAGTAATAAAAGAAAATTTAATTACAACTTATATATACAATCGAAAACAAAACGTGTTATATTCCACATGAATATCACTCAAAACATTATTTATAACTTATAATAAAAAAAAATTCTTAAAACATATGTTATCATTCTAGCATATCAAATGATACGTGTTATCATTTTAGCATATCAAATAACACGTGTCGTCATTCTAGTACCACAAAAAAATTATTTTCTCGACTCTTTCTCATAATAAATACCAAAACTATAAAGAACAATTAGTTTGATTTTTATTTTTAGCTAAAATATGTTAAAATAAAAAGATATTTATATTTATGTTTATTGTCTTTCTCATATTAAATGATAATTATTGTAAATAAAAAAAACAAAACTATTAAACATCTAAAAATTAAATGTAGTTATTTTAATAATTTGTTAATACATATTATATATAGACTAATAATTTCTAATTCATTATGTGTTATAACTTTTAAATATTCATTATATTTTTATTTCAACAATGGATAATAACATCTAGAATATAAAATATTTATAAAACTAATGATTTTAATATGTTTTATTTATTCAACTCATGTAATACATGAACTCTAACCTAATTAAATATAAACAAACTTAAACCTTAACATCTAAAGGGGTTCAAAAACAAGGAAATAAAACTCTCATGTTCGAAATTAAAGAGCATTATAATCTACTATTTATGTACTTTAAAATTAATATATAGGTAACAGGTGTAAGTTAAAACTAATTGACAACAAGTTTGTTTTTTTGATTGGTTGTTAAAACATTCACCCGACACACAAGTCTAATTTACCAAGATGGGGCCATTATTCAAACATTTTTTCTATATAAATCAACACCCTCATAATATAAATCGGACTTTTATACGAGTCGTATAGTTTTAAACGAGACACATAAATGGTCGTATATATGTGGTGCGTAACTCATTTGACAACCCCTAATTTATTCCTTGTATTTAGTGTCAAATTTGTTATATGTGTCGTATAAACTTTTATATGAGTCGTATAGATCTATATGGAATAAATCTCTTATGGCTCCTTGTAGTTTTCTCGTTTTAGTCTGACATGCGACATATTTAAAGGTGTATGTCTTAAAATTAGGACCATTATGTCACACTCCGACCGACGACGGAATCATCGGGGCGGACGAGTGGGAGACGATTGCTCATAGCACATGGAACTAATTAAGTTGAAATAATATTAAATGTAATTGTTCATGATACACTACAAGACAAATAAGTTCATACAATACAAAAGTTTCAAACAAAAAAATAACATGTTTGGTTAAACTAGGTCAAGTCTTATATGAGTACGAAGAGAATCCACAAGTAGTAAACCTGAAACATGTTAAAAATAAAAGGTCAACTTTGAAAGTTGGTGAGATTTCCATAGTTTGCAATACATAAGTATATAAAATATGGCAATTCATGTTGTGAGTTAGAGAACAAAGTAACTAGGGCTGTAAGACAGAATGCACAATCAAACCTCGACAAAGTTTTACAAGTCTCAACGTTTACAAGTATATATGATTAGCTAAGTGTACTTGGATCAACCAAGCAGGTTTGTCTGGCCCATAGATCTATGACTTCGCTAGGCTAGCAATAGTTAATGATTGTACATATAATCGACATTACATGGTAGCTACAAAGATCAACTAACCACAACATACAAGTGAATTGCCATAAGTTTACAAGAATCAAACATTTTAAAAGTGCAACGATTATAAGGTAACATGTTTCACCCCAAAGTGTCACACCCCCGCTAAGAGCAGAAACGCGGGGATGTAACGAGACGGGAATCGTCATAACACATGGTAAGCCAATAGAGATGCAATATAATAATGATAACAAGCGTGTCATGACGACACCCGCCAACAAGGGGACTTGTGTCGTGTTTAGTCAATGTTCACGATAACATAGCCATAAGCATACACAAGCAAATGATCACACAAATACGAATGACAACATTTCAATGTATTTTCCACAACCCGGGAACAAGTAACGAAAGAGTAATTGTTGATTAAAACAGACTACATCAAATGTTTTCAAAATGACAAGTTTAGCCACAAATGCATCCTAGGGTCTCCACTAAGGCAGCACACCTAGATCTTCAGCTAGCATGATCACCTGAAAAGATATGCTCAAAATGGTCAACAAAGTTGTTGGTGAGCTCGCAGGTTTAAATGTAAATAAGTAATTGATGTTGTATAATAGTTTGTTGCGGAATACCGTGCATACAGTTATAAGTAAGCAAAATCACATGACCTGAGTTTTACAACCAAACCTAGCGACGTACACAAAGAATCTTATCGGAATATATTCACCCAAGGCCCGTTCCTGGCGACTGTTGGTACTAACTAGTATACCAACAACGAGGGTGGGGGTGTCAACCCAAGTAGTACTACCAATACCTATTCGTCGGTTCCACACTGGAATTAAATGGTTGTAAGAAAGAACCACACAGCAGACTCAAGCATGTATTAGATAAGTACTCACAAAACAGTAGCACGTTGATTCCAAGTATGTAATTATATGTATGTAATACAACATAGAAAACGGGCGAGCATACTTTTCCCCCATGTTTGTAAATGTTTGAAAAGTAGTATAAGCATAAAAAGGGGCCACGAAACTCACTTGTTAAGTGGTAAGTATGGATGATCAAAGTTCCCACAGTTGTATGCAATGAATGGTCAAACACCTATTGACAGTTATTATTAAGCATTAATGATATTTATAAAGCATATAGTAATGTTCAGTCGGTTCGGGTTGTATCGGTTCGGTCGTGGGTAACACAAACTCAAGCGGACACACGTATCAGATCTTATGTAGATCCAAGTACCGGAAGGGGTCGTCATTGCCAATGACATTCGTATAAAGATCCTGTTGTTATAAGAGAAAGTACTTGTTAAATATTTGTAGTCCCAAATGGGTTGTTGATAATTGTAAAATGTTAGGTTGGTTTAAATTGAAATAGTATGTGCATGTTGATAGCGTTGACTTTAATCTTTATGGTCAAGCAATGACACTTTTATTGATGTTACCTTATCATCATATGACATTCAAGAAGGGAATTCACACACACAACATCATCAGTCACACAACAGGACCAGACGCTCGACTCAACACTCCATTCGTAAGAATCAACATTCAATCGTACGAATCAGATTCATTCGCACGATTGAACCTTCATTCGCACGATGGCATTCAGTCGTACCACACAACACTCAATCGCATGACTTAACCTCCATACGCACGAATCATTCATCCGCATTGACTCAATCGCACACATCACTCATCCGCATTGACTCAATCGCACACATTCATTCGATCGCACGACTCAGTCGCATGACATCCCTAGTCGCACGACTCAGTCGTCCGAATGACTAAGTCGCACGACTCACCCAGTCGCACGGCTCAGTCGCATGACAGGCCCAGTCGCCTGAACTGCAGGTTCGCGACTGCTGAAGTGCAGAGCAACCTTCGGCTGCCCCGAGCACGAGTTTTACACAACAAGAGCTTCCAGAAACACACTACAAACACACACAAACAAGAAGCACACGCAGAAAGACATCACACGCACCCACACGACCTCTTGTGTTCGGGTTGAACCTGAATACCCGAAACCCTAGAAATGGACAACAGTAAGACGAGCAAGAAAGGGACAACCAAGGTTGTCTACCTGCAAGGATGGAGTAGACAAGGTTGTAGATGAAGTCTAGACGACGAAAACGAGACGAAACGGGGCGGTTTTGGTGCAAAGATGAAGAAAATGTGAAGTGGAGAAGAATGGAGAAGAAGATGAAGAAGTGAGGAAGAATGGCTAGGAATGGGATATTTATACCTATCCCAAGTTTGCAAAATATCAATTTTAGTTCATGCACTTAGCCCCGAGTTCCTAAAGTTGTTTCGGTTGAAAACGACTTTAAAGGTGTTTGTTATATTAATGTTAGAAATATATTTAATGTTAATTGGCGCTTAAAAATGGTTGTATTAACGGCAATGATATTATATAAAAAATGATATTTTTAATAATAACGACGATGGAAGTTTGTAAAAGTTTTAGGCATAGCACACGTTCACAAAGAAAGCACAAGCACAAGGATATAAAGCAAGTATGATCTTCACACCAGGAGTTCATGAAGAAGAGGAAGAATAATCAATGAAAAGTTAACGGATAATCACGTTAATTAACGGACCTTAAGGTGACGAATGTCACACAAAGTGTGAAAATATGAAAAAGGGGTATAGAAATACTCACATGAAATAAATAAGATGATAGAAGAAATAACGATGCCCAACGATTCCTTTTTTTACAAGATACCTAACGTATATATATTCCAATGTTAAGTTTAAAGGTAAGATTAACGAATAAACGTGAACTAGGGTTTCAATTGGAAATTTGGGGGTTTAAATAATTAAATGAAATAATGAATCATTTATGTTTTGGTTAATACAGATAATATAAATCAATTCAATTTAATAATAATTAAAAATGTCTAAACAATTTAAGTTACTGGTTTATAGAAATTAAGTATAATATGTGAAAAGATATAATTAATTTAATAATTAATTATTTAAAGCTTGATAACGAGGATTAATTAAATACTTATTTAAATGACGTTAAAATATTTAAAATCATTTTATAAAGTTTTGAACTTTTAAAATGAATTATTATAAAGGTTTTATAATACAAAACCTAAAAAAATAAAATAAAGTCAATTATATTGTTTTATAAATTTTAAAATTTAAAGTTAACGAATAAATTTATTATCTCATTATAATATAACATGCTCAAATGATTAGATGAATAATTATTCTTTTAAATAGTTACTTAAATAATCATTTATATAATTACTGTTTAAAGTATTTGTAACATAAGAGTTTAAAGTGTTTTACAATAATCTATGTTGAGCTATATTATATTTGTAACATATAAATGACTCAATAATATTTTTATAGCCTTTTTATTCTAAAAAAAGGATTATTAAATTTAAGAGTTATAAGTTTATATAGTCTTTAAAATTAATTTAATAATTAATTAGTTAGTGGTTTGATCAAAATAATCATTTAGATAATCAATAAATATGTTAAATCATATCTTATTTGATTTAAAGAAACCATTAGAATATATTGATTAACCACAATAATTTTATTTTGCTTAAATAATATATTAAGAATTTATAAGGTTTAAAATGATTAAAAAAACTAACAATAAAAGATAACTTGGGGTTGCCCGGATTCGAACCCGGGACCCCATATGTGTGTTACATGCGTTTTACCGGTGGGCTACAAGCACAAGTCTGATTTAATTCATCAATAATTTTATAAATGTTTATTAGAAAAACCCCAAATATCCTAGAACCCTAGAACTGATTTGATTTCAATTGAACATCAATTCGATAACGATAATGAAATCAAACTTAGGCTTTTGTTCCCTAAGTGAAATCGAGTGTATGGATGTGTTCAATTACCCGATTTGATTTGAAATTGATGTTAGGAAAGAAAGAAGAACAAGCCGCGATCGTAGGTGCGCAAAGGATGGCCAATCTTCAATGATAACCGAAATAAACTTGTGGGAAGCTTCTTTGGGTGCTAAAGATGATTTCCCCTCAACCAATTTCAGTTTAGGCCAACTGAAACAAGCTACTTGATTGTGTGCAGGTCATGGTTAATGAGGGGTGTTTGATTGTGATGAAACCATGGTTTTCAGATGAAATTAGGTTGGATAACAGCTTAAGACTAGTTAAATGTTCGATTATAAATCATTTAATTTGCTTATTATTAAGTCTTAATGATTGAACGGTTTGATTGTTGAAGGCGGCGGTTACTCGGGACATTCGAGTTCGTAACCGTGGTTTAAACACGATTAAAGTCCCTCGACGGTTTCGAATGATGCACACGAGCTGATTGGATCATTTTAGGATTGAAATTTGAGGGGAAAGAGGAGTTGCGTAGTCGCCGGAGATGTGGCCGGAGTCGTTGGCCGGCGACGGGTACGAGGTGGGGGTTGGGTTTATTTTAAACCAAATACATATTTGGTCCTTGTGATTTCGGTAGGTGTTATTTTATGACCAAACTTTTAAAACAAAGTTTCATAATTTACAAATTAGACCTTGTACTAATAAGACTAATCAAATTAATTATTTATAAGTCTTTACAACTTTTATAAAGTTTATTATTTTATAATTTAATTATTTATTTTCAAAAATTCGTAACTACTAATAAACTTTATCAGCTTATTAAAAGTTATTTTATAACTTAATAAATTTTAATAAAACTTTTCTATTTAGTTATTTATCATAAAAGATTAATAAATCTTTATAACTTTATGAAAAGATTTATTTCTAAGTAAATTATTACAAGTTTTTTTTTAGATTATAAATAGTACATGATTTAGTATGCACACTTAATATTTAATCCATTAAAATTATTATATTAATTTTATAATAGAACTTAAAAAAATTTAGTTTTAACTTGAAAAATTGCAGATGTTACACATTAAACGATGATACTAAGTCATGAACCATAATTAGTTTTGTTATAAAGCTAAATTTGATTATCTTTTATCAAAAATATTTAATTCCGTAAAAAAAATGAAAAGCATCAATTTAGGTGCTAGAATTTCATATTTGTTTTAATTTAAATCTAGTTTTATATTTTTAACTGAAAACTGAAACAACTAATTAAGTTTTTAGACTGAAATTAGAACTAATAAAACATTTATATTAAAATGAAAACAACTATTAAAATCTTTAAAGAATTTGATATATTTAATCTAATAAAGGAAACTGTTTATTTTTGTTAAACTCAAACCTTAAAGTGAAAAACAAATTTGATAAAAGGAAGTAATTTCATCAAATCACAAGGGTTTATGTAATTTACTGTCTTTTTTCATTAAAAAAAGTTACACGATCTTTCTTTATTACTCTACCTATGTTATAAGAAAATCAAAGTACCTATTTCATAGGGAAATTAAAAAAAATGGTTTTATTTTGTTTATTTAAATATAATCTTTGAATTGATATCGTTACACCTCTAACTATAATTCATCAAGTTATTCGGATGATAAAATACATATGTGACAAGAGGATAGAAAAGTTTAAATCTTATAAATGGCGCAAAAAATAAATTGTAAATAGATTATCAGTCGTTTTATAAAAATAAAAAAAGTTCACTAAACGAGAAAATATGTTTTCAACAAATCCTATTTTTGGTCATTCGTAAACACAAATGCATATAAGACTAGGTGTTGTCGACGGGGTGAACACGAGCGCTATCCACATGGCCTTCCACCTTGATCGCGCACACCGCAACATGGTGGCGTGATCAAGCGAGTGTGAGCGAGGTCACGAGGCGTGAGTGAAAGCTTCTGATGACCTGATTCACTATAGGGTCAGACTACTTAATAAGTTAATCTATCCAGTGCCCAGTTAGCATCCAGTCAATATACAGTTAGCAACACATACACAATATTACAAAATAACCCATACAACACATGTGAATAAAGCCCCTTCACAACACATAACCTAAGTAGGGGTTTTTATCGGTTTGTTCGGTTTATTTGGTCTTGAAATTTTTTCAGATATAACCAAAAACTGAACCGAACCGAAATGGGAATATGGCTAACTGAACGGATTTCAATTCGGTTCGGTTTTGGTTAAAAACCAAATACAACAAAAAAAAACTGAATTCACTATTTGCTTATTTGTTTAATCGTTTTTGCAGGATCGTTTAAGGGTTTGAACACAATTACAACACAACAACACAATGAGGAGATTAACTAAACTTTAATCAAACAGTGAACTAGGTAACCAAAGGTGATACAAAGAACACAAGTAAAGCAAGAGACAGAACAAGAGAGTATAGGTTTTCAAGGAGCAGTATATTGCTTTCTCAAGTTCTTTTACAAGTGTTACAAAGCATAAAGAAAGATACAAGAACTTGGAATACTTATACTACAACCTACAGCCGCTATACTTGAAAGCCAGCTGGATACAATTGACTAACACTAACAAAATCAATTGTAGGATCAAAAGGCATATCTGCCTTTTGACCTTGTGACTATGACATGCCATAGCTCACATCCTTATACATTATAAAAAGGATAAAGTACATAAAGTGGAAAGTTTCAGACTCAAGACCTCAATGTACAGTTACCAAAAGCATGGACCTTTTCACCAACTCTTGTAAGTTGGTGACTTATCAGAGACGCAGGAAAAAGGTGCTTTATGGAATAGTACATCAGATAAAACATGTGTACTAAAAGTCTTCGGAAGAAATCTGTCTTCATAGAGTATAGCTTCGGAAGACTTTGTCTCTTGAAGCTTCGGAAGACTTCATGTTTGGCTTCGGAAGATATTGGTCTTGGCTTCGGAAGATATTACACTTAGAGTATTTTCTAATGCTTTGTGTAAATCTTCCGAAGCATTCTTCACTTCAGTACTTAGTGCATGTTGCTGAACACTTTAGGCAGTTTTGAGTTGCATCAGACTTCAGGAATCCTTAAACTCCCCCTAGGCTGATGCTACCAAAACACTTAGAAGATCTTCAATGTTGGTAGTCTTCAGTACAATCAAGACCATTCCTTTCTTCATTTGATGGTCAGGATCTTCAAGACTCTCATAATATCTTCTCATTTCAAAGAGATCATGCAGAGGTAAGTTGATTATGTCTTGCCATGAGTAGACATTTTCAACACCTTGATCTCTGATAACATTCCATCTTTCTGGATTGGTAGAGTAAGTCCAGGACAAGATGGGTGTCTCAGTTGCTAGAGGAGCCACTTGCATAGGAGTTGATTGGCTGCCTCATGCACTTCCTCAGGTTGATCTGATTCAGCCTGGGGTGTAGAGGTAGATGACATTTGCTTCTTCTTTTTAGTCTTTGGTTTAGAAGCCATTTTCTTCTTCCTCTTTGATGTCTTTAACTGAGAAGACTGGTCTGCAGCACCATGTTGATCATCAGTGTCTTTCTCAGTTGGGTGTTCCTCCCTCACAGGTTCAGAAGGAGAGGGAGTTTGACCCTGCCTAGGATCAGAAGATGAAGCTTGCTGAGGCTCAGCTGGAGGTGCTGGTTGAGGTGTCTCTGGTTGTTCAAACTTGACCTCCACTTCAGGTGGGACTTGACTTGGAAGAGAGTGCAAGTCAATGAGTTCTCCACTTTTAATCTTCTGCTTGATCACCCTAATATGCTCATCCATAGTGGATAGAGACATGGGGCCAAGTCTCCTTCCGGAGAATCCATACAGCTTCAAGAAGCTCACCATTTTTTGTCTGTCAGCAGACTTCTTTGCATTCTTTTGAATGATGGCTCTTGACTTTGCAGCTTCTTCCCTTAGCTTCCTTTTGGTTGTTTTTCTTTCTTTGACTTGCTCAAGTTCAAGTTGTTTTAAGTATTCAACTCAATGAAGTCATAGGACAAGGGAAGAAGTGCATTTGCCTGATAGAAGCCTGTGGCACTCAGGTAGTTTATCATGTTGATTCTATCTTCTCTTTATTTACCTGAGGTTCTTGTGAAGCCACATCTTCCTGTGCAGGACTTTCTTGAACCGGAGAGAGAGTGGGAGTATGCTTGTGAAGTCTTTTCTGTCTCCTCTCCTCTTTGAATTGGAGAAGTAACCTTGCATCCTCTTTCTCCTTTATCTCTCTTGACACTTCCATGTCAGCCAGTTCATTCAACTTCTAAGGGGAGGGAGATGATTTCATCAACATCATAGTTCCTGGTCTGTAAATAAGTAATCCTGACTGCCCTTAGCTCATCATTTTGAGTATTTGGTCTGGGGGCAGCCCTGATTGCAGTTTGCATGAATTTAGATGACCCAGAAGAACTTTCTCCCCTTAGCCTCCTTTTCCTCTCTCTCTCTTCCTCCTCAATTTCCTCAGGAGTCATTATCCTTTTCCCTTTGTCACCAACAGACCTTTGTGACTCAGGGTGGATTGAGGCTTGGCCTTCATTGCTTAGTGTAGCTTCCATGCTCTGGCCAGAGAGAGGCTGAGAAACACCTTCACCAGCAGGTGTCTCAGATGGAGTTTGGATCTCCGCAGCAGTTGTTGATGGTGAGACAAGGGTCTCAGGTTCTGCCACTGGGCCTTCAGCCAGGTTTCCCCTATGAAACTAATCTTAGGGTCCACCTCAACATCCAGTTGACCAATGACATTGCCTGATTGCCTAAGTCCCCTTCTTAGAGAGAACTCTGCAAGGATCCTGTCTTGGATTCTTTGAGCCAGCCTGTCAGCTTGTCTTGATTTGCTTGGATTGACAAGTGGCATGTTGACTAAATCCAATCCTTCATAGAAGCTCAGGCTTTGGAACTGAAAAATTTCTTGTTGGCCTTGAACTCTGTGAAGTATGAGGGCTTTTCTGTCATCATCATACCTCCATCTGATGATGTAGTTGCCAGTTCTTGTGGTGGAGATGAGACAGCCCTTGGTATACCTTCCTCAAAGAGACTCCTGATGAGAGAGTCTATTGAGTCCACATTAATGTGAACTTGAGGAAGTTGCTGAGAATGCACAACACAAGTGAGGATGGTGAGTCCTCTATGTCCATTCTTTCTGAAGAACTCCCAGGTTCTGTGGTTGTGATAACAGTCTCCCCCTTTTTGGTAGCATCACCCACTTGCTTAGGTGAGCTGGAGGATAATCAATCACTTCCACAGGTTCTTGTGTTCCTGGTTGAGCTCTCCTTAAAGGTCTCCCAGCTAGTTTGTCCTGCAGACATGAAATCTGGAGTTGCTGATCATTGACCCTGTTTTGCAGGGTAGTCACCTGAGATTCCAAGTGACTAACCTTAGAGACTAGATAGGTGCATGTTTGTGACAATTTTTGTACCTTCAGTCTCAAATTCCCCTCATCTTCATCAGAAGAATCACTGGGGGATGAGAGGATTGGACCAAAGTCCTCTTTCTCACCACCAGCTTGAGTTTCTTGGCTGCTGGTTTTCCTCTGCTCACTGGCAACCTCAATTAAGATGCCAATGGGCTGAGTTGCCATGGTTGAGGTCTTAATGATGTAATCACTTTCAAAAGTGAGAGCCTCATCCATATGGACATCCTGAACAGGTTCAGAGTGTCCACCTCAATAATAGGTGACTGATGAGGGATAGACTGAGGAGAGTCAGAGGTACTCATCTCTCTTTGAGTAGGGGAGGAGAAGAAAGACTTATGGTACTCACTGAATCCTAAGTCTTCATCAGTGTAAAAGAATAGGTGGGAATTGGTTGGTTGAGATCCAAAGGCTGGGGATGGTAGCTGTCCCCTGAAGGTTGTTCACTTGAGTGTTAAGACTCAGAGTGAAGGCTTAAGGTTGTTGGGCTAGTGAGCTCATCAGGTTGAGCTTGAGGAACCTCAGCCCTGATAGATAAAGTAATGGGAGTGGTTTGCTCCTCAGGAGAAGTGGGAGCTCTGGTGTCACTTCTTCCTGTAAGGTTGAGTATTTGGGGGCCTGCACAGACTCAATAGCCTGAGCAGGGGTCGTTGGGATTTTCTTTTGTAGGTGATGAATATTTGTGGTTGTGTAGAGGGTAGGAGAGCAGGTGTTGGGTTCAACACTAGCTTGGACTGCTATGTTGTCACCTTGAGCAATGAGCTCTAACATTTTTGGGACTAGGGCTGTTTCTACCCCTGAGAAGCCTACAGTTGGCTTCTTCATAATTTTAAAGATGTCGGGCTTCATCTGTCCCAGTTTAAGAATATTGCCTGTTTCCCTCAACTGTGAGCCCAGTTCACAGTTGAGAATGTGTTGAACATATCTAGGAAACATGTAATACTAAGGAGTCTAAGTTTGCAAGTAAATTAGTATAAACAAATTGTGAATACCTGAACTTGACCCCCTGAACCATCCCATGAACTATAAAGGAGAGATCCTCAGGAATCTGGTCCCATCCACCATGCTTGTTGATAAGCTGTGGATAACACATGGAGCAGATATTTCCACTGAGATGAGACCTTCCCTTTCCTGAAGGTCTTTACAGAGAAATCTCCTTCATAGCCCATCTGCTCGAAGGAATGATTAACCACCTCTTTTGGGAAGAACACTTCACCTTCTTCATCATCCAGCTGAAGATGTCGTTGATGATGGCCGGAGTGATGAAAATTGTTCTCCCCTGCACTGTGGCAGACAGTGCCTTCTCCCCATCCATAATGACCTCTTGGCAGGTCTTCCAGAATTCAAGCAAATGATCCTCATATAGAGGAGGATCAATGGTTAGGGAGGTGAAGTAGTGACAACGACAAGAAACGGCAAACCTCTGAGAAATGAGGATCGTTGTCAGAGCATAACAGAGCAACCTGATTGTGTTGTCTGTGAAGCTGCATGGCAAAGTTAGGATCATTTCTGTGAGAAAGATCAGCCATTGTGAGGTAGCTCAGAGATGAAGAGCAAGAAAAATGGGAAGGAAATTTCAGAGAGAAAGCTTTGGGTTTTAGGTTTGGAAGAGAAGCAGATGATAGAAGAGGGGGAAACCGTTGGGTTTATATGAGAGAGAGGGATTTCAGATAAAGTTTAATGAAAGAGGATAAACTTTGAAATCCGTATGTCGGTCCCACCTCTGAAAAAGTAGTTTACCTTTTTGCTCAAAAAGTAGTTTTCTTGGAAATCAAAAAGCTTCCGAAAGTAATTTTGTCTTCGGAAGTTTTGATTGAAAAAGCTTCCGAAGCTAAAATGACTTCGGAAGAATTTTCCTGAGAGTCTTGATGATTCATGCTTCGGAAGAGAAATAAACTCTTGGATGCTTTGTATAAGAATGAACAAAGCTTCCGAAAGTAATTTTGTCTTCGGAAGGAAAAAGTCCTTAAAAATGAATAAGTGTCGAAGTTAAGAATTTTTAAGCTTCGGAAGATAAATTTTGATTTCTTCCGAAGGTAAAATCTCTTAGACAGTCATTTATTTTGAAGACCTATTTTTCTTCCGAAGGTAAAATTGTTATCTTCCGAAGTATCAGAAAATTTTCAAGAATCCAAGGAAAGTCTTCAAAAATAGTTTTTCATTCAAAGAAAACATGAGCTTATGAAAGTGATGAACTAGACAACTTAGGACACACATATTTTTAAGAAGAAATAATTTGAATTAGTTAAAAAAAATCTACTCAAAGTTAATCATTCCAATAGCTGATATCAGATACTTAAATCTTTGTTCATCAAAAGCTTTTGTGAACAGATCAGCATATTGTTCATCTGTGTGAACTTTGACTAGTTTAATTAACCCCTTTTCATAGTTATCCTTATTAAATATACCTGATGTTGATGTGTTTGGTCCTTGAGTGCTGCACAGGGTTCTCAGTGATAGAGATAGCACTATTGTTGTCTATGTGGATAGGAGTCTCTTTGAAGTTAAATCCGTAGTCTAGCATCTGATTTTGAATCCAAAGCACTTGAGCACAGCAGCTTGCAGCAGCAATGTATTCAGCCTCAGCAGTTGATGCAGACACACAAGTTTGTTTCTTGCATTGCCATGAGACAACCCTTCCACCAAGGAATTGACATCCCCCAGATGTAGACTTTGCAGTCATGTTGCAGCCACCATAATCACTGTCTGTATAGGCATACAGATTGAAATTAGGATTCTTTGGATACCATAAACCAAGTGTTGAAGCACCTTTTAGGTATCTTAAAATCCTTTTCACAGTGATTAAGTGAGACATCTTAGGATTTGCTTGATATCTTGCACAAATACATGTAGCAAACATGATATCAGGCCTGCTAGCTGTAAGATACATAAGAGACCCAATCATAGCCCTGTACAAGTGCTCATCTACACACTCCCCCTCAAGATCTGGACCAAGGGAGTGGTTTCTGGCTATGGTGTCTTAGCAGTCTTACAATCAGTCATGTTGAACCTCTTGAGTATATCTTGAATATACTTTGACTGACTTATGAAAATGCCATCTTCAACCTGCTTCACTTGAATTCCCAGAAAGAAATTAAGTTCTCCCATTGAACTCATTTCAAATCTATCTTTCATCAGCTTTTCAAAGTCTTTGCAGAGCCTTGAATTGGTTGAGCCAAAGATGATGTCATCCACATATACTTGAACTAGCAGAATGTCGTTTCCTTGTCCTTTGATGAAGAGAGTTCCATCTATAGTACCTCTCCTGTAACCATGTTTACAGAGATACTCAGACAGTGTCTCATACCACTTCCTGGGTGCCTGATGCAGCCCATAGAGAGCTTTGTCAAGCTTGCAGACATAATCAGGATGATCAGGATCTACAAAACCAGGTGGTTGTTTGACATAAACCTCCTCATCAATCACTCCATATAAGAAAGCACACTTTACATCAAGTTGGTAGACCTTGAAGTTCTTGGATGCAGCAAATGCCAGGAATATCCTAACAGCTTCTAGTCTAGCTACAGGAGCAAAGACATCAGTGTAATCAATCCCTTCTTCTTGTGTGTATCCTTGAACAACTAGTCTTGCCTTGTTCTTGATGATGATTCCTCTATCATCCTTCTTATTCCTAAAAACCCATTTGGTTCCAATGGTAGTCTTCCCATGAGGAAGAGGACAAAGGTTCCAAACTTTCTGCCTTTTGAATTGAAGAAGCTCTTGTTGCATAGCTTCAACCCAACTTCCATCCTTTAGAGCTTCCTCAACTTTCTTTGGCTCTAACTGGGATAGAAAACAAGAGTGAAGACAAACATTTGCTTCATGGGTTTGCCCTCTTGTTTTTACCCCGGAGATAACATCTCCAATGATGTTGGTGGTAGGATGAGACTTGTGGATCCTTAGCTGAGGGATTACAGCAAGTTGCTGAGATAGATCCAAATTTGAGAAATTTAGATCTGGTCTTGAAGATTGATCCTCCACATTATCACACTTATCAAGATTAACTTGATCCAATGAATGTGTGACATCATTGATGTTGTCATCTATGGTATGGTTATTAGCATCAAGAAATTCTTGATCACTATCACCATTACCATGGTTGTCTTCTGCAATTGAGATGTCTTTATCTGGTTGAGAAGCCTCTGAACTGGAATTTGAAGGCATGCCAGATGTATCAGCTGGATTTGTCATTGTTGTGCTGATAGAAATCTCATTTGCTGAAGTAGTCTCAACTGGAGCTGAAGATATATGAGTTGAAGGTCTTCCTAGCTCAAATCTTGGATCAGGATCACCTGTATGTAGATTTTCTGCAGATCCTGAAACATGCTCACAAGATTTGTTAAAACAGTTGGTAACTAAATCAAGATCAAACAGCCAATCCGGACCAGAACCAGCCACACAAGGAGTGTGCTCATTGAAAGTCACATTGGATGACTCCTCAATGATTCTAGTTCTGAGATTGTATACTCTATAAGCTTTAGCTTGGAAGAGTATCCAATGAAGTGTCCATCGTCTGATTTCTCAGCAAACTTGGCAACTTGATCTTTGGTATTCAAGATGGTGCAGGGACATCCAAATGACCTGAGAAAACCAATGAAAGGTTTCCTCTTGTGCCAAAGTTCATAAGGAGTCTTACCATGTGTCTTAACTACTAAAACTCTGTTTTGCACATAGCAAGCAGTATTAACTGCCTCTGCCCAGAAGGTGATAGGCAATTTAGAGTCAGACAACATAGTTCTTGCAGCTTCAATAAGTGTCCTGTTTCTCCTCTCAGCAACTCCGTTTTGCTGAGGAGTCCTGGGAGCACTGTATTGTCTTGTAATACCTTTTTCATCACAAAATGTATCAAGGATTGGTTCTTGAATTCGGTTCCTTGATCACATCTTATGGTTTTGACCTTGTGATCACATTGATTCTCAATCTTTAAGATGAAATTCTTTAGAATCTCAGGAGTCTCATCTTTAGTTCTAAGAAAGAAAACCCAAGTGAATCTTGTAAAATCATCTGTGATCACTAGACAGTATAAGGTCCTTCCTAAACTCATTACACTGGTGGGGCCAAAGAGATCCATATGTAATAAGTGTAGGGGAGTAGTGATGGAGTTCTTTTCCTTAGGCTTGTGAGATACCTTGTGTTGCTTCCCTTTCAGGCATGCAACACAATGATCATCACTTGTAAACTCTTTCTTTGGCATTCCAGTTACCAGATCATGTTTAATTAATTCATTCATATTCTTAAAGTTTACATGGCACATTCTTTTATGCCATAGGAAAGACTCATCACTATTTGCTTTAGATAAAAAGCAGGAAACTTCTCCAGAGGGAGATGTTTCTTGCAAATCCATCTTGTACATGTTCCCTTTCCTGGGGGCTCTGAGCAGGATATGCTCATGAGGAATGACCACTCCAGGCTTGAGAACAATGCACTCATGCTCAGTGAAGAGCATGTTATGACTCTGATCACAAAATTGGGATACACTCAGAAGATTGTACCCAAGCTCCTTAACAAAGTTTACCTTCTCAATGCTGAGCTTACCATTTGTGACCTTGCCCCTTCCTGAAATGTAACCACCTTCATCTCCTCCAAAAGCAACTGGTCCTCCATCAATTCTCTCAAAATTATGAAGTAGAGACCTATTGCCTGTCATGTGCCTGGAACAGCCACTGTCAATTATCCAGACATTCCTGTTTGTCTTGAGCTGTTCCTGCACAAAGAAGATGATTAGTTACATTTGGAAACCCAAGCCTTACTTGTCTTGGGCTCAGTAAGTGTAATAGAAGGTAATGCAACAGTAATAGATCCTATGATTGTACAGAGGGGATCTTCAGCTGTTGTTGATGGAGAAACCTCAGTCATTTGGTCTTTCTTAGACTTCCACACCACCTTTGGAGTCTTGGACTTGACCTTCAAAACCTTAGAAGCTTTTGGAACTTCACAAGTTTTGATGACTGATACTTCGGAAGAATCTACAGTCACTGCGGCAGACTTCAGTGCTTCGGAAGAACTCCTTTCTTCCGAGACCAACTTTGCTTCCGAAGATAATTTTCCATTTACCTTCTTCTTTGATTTGGAGCTTCCGAAGGAAACAGACTTTCCTTCCGAAGCTTGAGACTTCTTGAGATTCTTTGAAGTCTTTGTTTTGGTCATGTGGACAGTACTTTTAGGATTGTATGGACAATCCTTGGCAGTATGAGAAGTACTTTCACACATAACACATAACATTTTCTTCTTCAAATAAGTCTCCTTTTGAGAGCAAGACTGGCTTTGGTCACATCCCTTCTCCACCTTCATCTTGGTAGATGCTGAGACAGTTTCTTTGGGCTGTGAACTGTTCTTGGAGTTTGATGGTCCAGGCTGTGCAGCAGTGGTACACAGCAGCTCAGTCTTCTTCTTTGTACTAAGATGATTTGAACATGAACCAGAACTCTTAGCTAAGGAGTTTTGGTGGATGTCTTCAGTCCTTACTACTTTGAAACCTGCAGAGATAAACACTTGTTTCTGCTTATCATCAAAAGTAGCCTTGATTTCTTGAGCCTTCTTTGCTTTCCTTTTGCTCTTCCTGATCAAGTTCTTTCTCTTGGACTTGGTCATCACAGTTGATTTCTTCTCCTCAGAAGGATAGTGACCCTTGGAAGAATCCTCTTCTTCACTCTTCTCAGAGGAATTCTTCACTATCACTTCTTCATCATCCTCACTTATAGGATCTATGAGAGGGAGCTCATCTTTACAAGTTCCACACCTAGGAGATCTTACAGACAAGATTGTGTGTGGAGGAGCTATCTCATTTGATCCCAGTCCCTGTCTATTTTGATAACAAACCTTGTTGTGTAGGGATGAGGATATCATGTTCTTGAAGGTCTCTTCTTCAAGAACACTTTTCTCTGCCTTGGCTTTGCTGATCACAAGCTCAGCCTGGCACTCAGTCAACTTAGTGATGAGATCCTGGATCTGAGTTCTAAAATCTGTATGTTCATGTTTTAGTACTGAAATGGTTTTCTCCAAGTCTTCTATTTTTAACTTGTAATCATTTTCAGACTTTCTAAAATCAGATTTTAATATGTTTAATGACTCAAGATCAGATCTCATCTCTAGGTTGTAGGACCTGTATCTATTTACTTTAGCAATGCATTCAGGGGAGCAAAGATGTTCTAATACCTTGGCTTCATCATGGTCAGCCATCAATGCTTGGTTTGGAGAAGCATCCTCCACCTGAAAACTCCAGTCAAATCCTCCCTCTTCAACAGCAACCGCAGCATGTTGCTTAGTCTTCTCAGCCTGAGAGGTATTGTCAGTGTAGTTTGGTCTGAGTTGTGTTTGACCCCCATTTGCTTTAGGTGCCTTACACTCCCTAGCAAAGTGACCCATAAGGTTACAATTGTAACACTTAACTTTGCTTTTATCCAGACCAAACTTACCACTGGTAGCATTGCTTGGAAATCTTCTTCCTGTTCTCTTGTAGAACTTCTTGGCTCTGTGAGTGAGGAGAGCCATCTGCTGAACTATCTCCATGTATTCCAGGTCATCTGGATGGATACAGTCTAGGTCTTCAAGAGTGAAGAGATAATTCCCACAGCTTTCATCTGCAGACACAAAGGCTTGAGAAGAACTTGTTTCTTGGAATGGGCCTCCTTGAGTAAAGTTCTCCCTTGGTGTCTCCGGGAAGGTGATGAAAGGACCCTTTTGTGAGTTGTCAGGGTAGCTTAGAGATGATGTTGGGGTTCTATGCTGTCCCTTTCAACCACATGAAGGGCTGGACCCATTTGATTGTTGGAGTTGCCAGATGAACCTTGTATGTTCATCTCCATCTGGTATCCACTGAGAATCCCATATAACTCTGTCAGAGTAAGAGTTTTAAGATTCTCAGTCCTCTTGATTACCACACAATAGTGTGTCCATTGCCTAGGAAGTGAGGACATGAACTTCCTTACAATGTCTCTGTTCTCAAGAGGAACTCCTCCATCCACAAGGGTATCCACAATCTCAACATACCTGAAGTATTGTTGGGTCATGGTTTCACCTGCTTTAAAGGTGAAATTTTCAAACTGCTGCTTCAGAAGATCTTTCTTATTCTCCTTGGCTTCAGAGGAGCCTTCATACATCAGCTTCAGTGCATCCCACAGCTGTTTAGCTGTCTTGCACTTCTTAAAACCTCTGTACACAGAGTTTGGGAGAGCAGTCTGAAGAGCAGTCATGGCCTTCCTGTCAATCTCTACTCTTTTCCTATCTTCATCTGTGTAGTTGGCCATATCTTTAGGGATCATACCAGCACCAGTAGCAGAGGGGGTGCTGGGTATGAAAGGTCCATTTTCAACAGATTCCCACATTCTTGAGTCAAGAGACCTGATGAAGCCTTCCATCCTCATGCACCAGGTGTCAAAGTCATCAAGAGTGATCAGTGGGGATTTGTTCATGGTTCCAGTCTCCATATCAGTCTTTGAGATGGAAGCCATTTGAAGAGTTTAGTTTTTGTGTGTGTGAGGGATCTTAAGATGGTTAGATCTTATATCACGAGCCTGAGAGCTCTGATACCAATTGCAGGATCGTTTAAGGGTTTGAACACAATTACAACACAACAACACAATGAGGAGATTAACTAAACTTTAATCAAACAGTGAACTAGGTAACCAAAGGTGATACAAAGAACACAAGTAAAGCAAGAGACAGAACAAGAGAGTATAGGTTTTCAAGGGAGCAGTATATTGCTTTCTCAAGTTCTTTTACAAGTGTTACAAAGCATAAAGAAAGATACAAGAACTTGGAATACTTATACTACAACCTACAGTCGGCTATACTTTGAAAGCCAGCTGGATACAATTGACTAGACACTAACAAAATCAATTGTAGGATCAAAAGGCATATCTGCCTTTTGACCTTGTGACTATGACATGCCATAGCTCACATCCTTATACATTATAAAAAGGATAAAGTACATAAAGTGGAAAGTTTCAGACTCAAGACCTCAATGTACAGTTACCAAAAGCATGGACCTTTTCACCAACTCTTGTAAGTTGGTGACTTATCAGAGACGCAGCGGAAAAGGTGCTTTATGGAATAGTACATCAGATAAAGCATGTGTACTAAAAGTCTTCGGAAGAAATCTGTCTTCATAGAGTAAGCTTCGGAAGACTTTGTCTCTTGAAGCTTCGGAAGACTTCATGTTTGGCTTCGGAAGATATTGGTCTTGGCTTCGGAAGATATTACACTTAGAGTATTTTCTAATGCTTTGTGTAAATCTTCCGAAGCATTCTTCACTTCAGTACTTAGTGCATGTTGCTGAAACACTTAGGCAGTTTTGAGTTGCATCAGACTTCAGGAATCCTTACAGTTGTTAACTTTAAATTACTTGTATGAGAATCACTCTCCATGTATATTTTATAAAAAAATTATATCAAATAACTAAACTCATGAATTGTTAACAATCTCGTTTTCTAAAAATATAAATAGTCGACTTTGACTTTTTAATAAATAAGGTTTGAGATTGAGTCTTGATAATTGAAGTTAGGCTAACATATAAAATCTTAGTTATTTAGCTTAATAAAATCATATTGAAAATTTAATCCCTGAAAAGTTAATCTATACTTACAATTAAAAAATATGTAAATTATAACATATTAAAATCGGTTAAATCAGTTAAACCGAATAAACCAAACTAACCGAATTCTCAATTCGGTTTCGGTTACAAACCGATCCAAAACCGAATTCATAATTCAGTTTGATTTTTTTGGGTTACGAATGCGGATCGATTTTTGATTTTTTTCCCACAACCGTATCTCCCTTGAGCCTAACTCATCCGAAACAACTATTTTGACCCGAAAACCAGTCCACCAATGGTCGGTCGAATCGGGTCGGATCTGCTCCTATCCAAATCGTTTTTCTCCCAAACTTCCTTCTTCTCCTCATCTTCATCACCATTTTCACTCTTCTCCTCAACCAAACAGCTATGGAAGTCACAACAATGGCTTCTCACTTCATCCCCACCACACGATTAACATCAACAACCAATTCAAGACACAATTTTCGACCTCCAACCGCTTCGTTATCATCGTCATCATCATCTTCATCTTCTTATTCCTCCATCAAAGCCTCTTTATCCACCAATTTCATCTCTCCGTACGTCGGCACCAGTGTTTCCAGCGACTTCTCAGGCTACAAGATCCGACCCGCGTCACTCAACCCTTATTCAAGCTCCCATGGAAAACGACTCGGTGTTACTATGGTATTTTCCCCCTTTCATCGACGTGTGTAGATTAAAGTTCGTTGCTTTCATCATCTTCACGTGTTAGGTTTGTTAATTTAATCGTTTGAGAGTTTCGTGTTAACAGATTGGTGATTGAATGACATAATTTTAACCTAAGATAGTCAGAATCGAGTTTCCCCCTTTTGATTTTTGGTTATTCACAAGTTAGTGGTTCTATTGTTAAAGCAGAAGGAGCTATAGTCTGACAAACTATATTGGTACTTTAGTACTCGTAGGTTTGAAAAGCCTGTACATAATAAATTGCAGTTTGTTTGTTAATCCAAATATGTTATATCATGGTACATGATTCTAATTTTGTTCAGTTTTTTTATTTAGAAAGCTACTTTGGATTGTATCTTTTTGAATGAACTTACTAATGCTGTTGAAATACTTAAGGGGATTGTTGGGGTGACTTGTTAAGCATGGAGCTTTTTTTTAATCTAATGCGGGTACCGGGAATTGCAAATGAATTGCTTAATATGGCTTTTTTCTGATTCTGCTTGTTTGTATAGAGCTATTAGAATATCTTTCTTCCGGAAGTGATTGATTAATAAGTTTGATGTAACTTGTAAGGTTTGTAGATACCACTTGAGCTTGTTGTACTCTTCACATTAAGTAAGAGATGGTATATGCTTTCCTATGTATTAAGTAGTGTATCATGGTATTGTGATAATTATATGAAACCCTACATAGTTTGGTGATTACTGGCATATAACTTTTGATTTGTTGTGTACTAATATGACAGGTGATTCCTTTCTCAAGGGGAAGTGCCTGGGAGCAACCACCTCCAGATTTAGCTTCTTATTTATACAAGAATCGAATTGTGTATTTGGGTATGTCTCTTGTCCCATCTGTCACGGAACTGATACTAGCAGAATTTCTTTACCTACAGTATGAGGATGACAAAAAGCCAATTTATCTTTACATAAACTCTACTGGAACAACCAAGGTATGCTTTCTTATTCCAAGCTGCTTAATAGATTAATTTTATTCCAAGCTGTAGGATGAATATGTTGTTCTGATAGAAAATGTATTGAGTTGAGGGTACATTGATGCTATTTAACAAGTTAACTTGGCAAGTAATTGCAGATAAAATAAAGATTTATATTTTTCTGCTAGATTTTTTTTTTGGAACATCATGTGATTCATGACAATATTACAATTGGCAATCAAAGCGCAAACTGCAAACATGTTATCTAGTGTTGTAAATTTCTATCTTTTCTTTAATTCAAAGTTCACCACTTCACTTGTAGCAGCCTCTTTCTGAACAACCTCATATGTGTAAGGTTATTATTGTTTTTTCACGTTCTTGAAGACTGTTTACCGTTAAAGGAGACTATGGCCTTAGAACGTCACTTGCATGCTCTTATCTAGGTGCATATGTGATTGTGTTGCTATATATGTGAGGACATAGAGATAAGAATCAGCTATAGTTTCTTCTACCAAATTATTGTTTTAACATTCCAAAAGTTGTCAAATGTTTTTTCCCCTCATCTCATATCTTTTGCTTGATTATTCATTTATTTGCATGTTCGTAGTAAATAAACTAGAAGACAACAAGTTCATGTTGAAATATTTGTATAAAATATTGTTTCATGGATTAAGCTATGAAGGAAGCATAAGCATAAGAATGGCAAAGGACTGCTCTTTTAATTTAATTACTATATGAATGAAAATATCTTGAACATTATCATGCCTTTTATTTGTTTTAAAATTTTGCAGGGTGGTGAAAAGTTGGGCTATGAAACAGAGGCTTTTGCAATTTATGATGTTATGAGGTAGCAAATCTCATTACTTCAAACAATTAAATTTATGAATATTGTTAGTCATTGCAATACTTGCTTTTTACATTATCAATTCTTCATTTATTACACTAACTTGTTATTATAACGGGTTTATATGTTATTGGATTTTGGCTTGAATGATTCTTTGTGGGCCCCAAATGTTCTTTTTACATTTTATGGTTAAATGATGATATAGGAAAATGGAATAAAATCAGTGTTTTTGCATGTGTAGATATGTGAAGCCACCAATTTTTACACTTTGTGTTGGGAATGCATGGGGAGAGGCTGCCTTGCTATTGGCTGCTGGTGCGAAGGGAAACCGCTCAGCTTTGCCCTCTTCAACCATCATGATAAAACAGGTAAAGTTTCTTAAATAAAAAGAAAGTAATTTTTGTAGGCATGCTTGATTACTAAGTCCATCTGTCCAACATCACTGATATTTGATAACATTTCTTGATTATTTTGCAGCCAATTGCAAGATTTCAAGGTCAAGCAACTGATGTTGAGATTATGAGACGAGAGATAAAGAATGTGAAAACCGAATTGGTATGTACTTGGACTTGGGTGTTTTTCTTCCATGCCTAAAAAACTGATTTGACTACTTAGTTGCCTAAATAAAACTTTCTTTTATTCTTATGATGATTGAAGGTGAAACTTTATTCAAAGCATATAGGCAAGACGACAGAGCAGATTGAAGAAGATATAAGGCGTCCAAAATACTTTAGTCCTAGTGAGGCTGTTGAATATGGAATCATTGATAAGGTAGCGTAGCAAGCAAATTTCCTTTTTTTAACTCTATGGGTGGCAAAATGGGGAGACTGGTCAAAAGTGTTTTTTTAGTTTTATTTAATGTGGATCGGGTTGACCTAAAAAGAGTTTCTTGTCCATCTTTTATGTTTTCTAAATATAACTGATAATCTAACAATGAATACAAAAACTATCTTATTATGTTAATGATCTGTTTTCTTTAATAAAGTATTTTGCAGGTTATATGCCTAAAAAATACACTTTGGACCTTTAGCGCCTCTTTTTTTTCCCTTCTCTTTTCTATTAGAATTCTATCCTTCTGATCTGTCAGTGATAAAAAAATGACCCAAATCTAACTGGACTGAAATTGCTACTTAACTGAATTTTAACTTCTTTTTGTAGGTTATTTACAACGAAAGAGGGAGTGAGGATAGAGGGGTCCTTTCGGACCTGAGGAGGGCACAACTAATCTGACCACTGTCAACTGGTAGCCGTGTCTATTCTTTCATTTTCACAATGGCTTTGGACTAGTAGTTGTGATTCTGTTATCTATGTGATGGCATCCGCTTTACTTGTGTTTGGCGTCAAAAACTGATCTGAAGACCATAAAGTTTTAGACTGGATTTGGTTAAATGCAGCATGTAGCAGTATTGTAAAAGGGAAGGCATTTTAAAGTATGCTTGTCAATCCAAAATCTTTTTATTTAAGAAGTAAGACATCAGGAGTATGGTGTTTGTTAATTATTATTGTTTCAACGTTATCTTGGACTGCAGTTTCTCTTTTTTCTTTTCGTTATTAGTTGTTTTGTTAGACTTAGAGCATGTGTTTGTGCTGGAAGTGATTGCACACGACATCGTTCAGTGTAGAGAAACGCTTGTTTTCTACAGAATTGTGTTAATGTACTATATGGTTATGTAGAAAGAAATCAATGAACAAATTCATCATGTAAAATATATCTTTAACGTGATCCAAAGTATATTACTCATAAAAATATATAAAATAAACTTAAAATATTAATATATTCTAAAAATGTAATGAAAAAACTTGATGCAAAAGGCATTGAACTCTTTCAAAGAGAAATGGTAATTTACTCAAACCAACTAGCATGTTTAATCTTTACATTATTAAAAAGTGACATTTATACTTGATGAATTAAAAATTACTGTTCAGCATGACAATATGTATGTTTTTTGAAGTTCTGATTTTATGACATTATGGTGTCTTAAGGTTACAACATATGGGAACATCATTTGCAATAAAAGGCTCACCGAATAATTGTTGCCTATATGAAAATCCACACATGATAGTTAAAAATCCTTGTTTTTCAACAAATTATGAGAGCTCGTTCTAAAAGTAATAAACCATGTAGGAATCAAGGATAACAGAGAAGAATGCCAAAGCACGCGCTTGTATGTCTACACCTCCCACAAAGAAAGCATCGTGCTACACGATTGTCTGAGAGATTTAGGCCACACCTTGCCTGAACGATTTTGACTGCTTAGCTTTAAAGCTTGTCAATAACAAGGCTTTATTGTCTGAGGTTCATGTCTACTTCATGCACTGATCTAATAAGATAACAAACAATTATTATATGAAAATATTGACCAAGAAAAGTCAACGGATGAACACTAGGTAGGTAGAGCAGATGCAAAATATACAATTATTCACATTCACAGAGCAAAAGCTGTCTAAAAGTTAAAGCCTTTAACTTAACCATTTGTCATCAAGTTAACAAATTAAATATGAAACTTAAGGGATTAAATACCAGAACTAATATATTACAAGAATTGATCACTCCTACCAATACGCACATGAAACCGCGTATGAATCTGGTAAATGAGTTATAAGACCCTCATCGCAGCCATGATTAAACAACATCAACTTTGAGAAAACTAAAAGTAGATGTTTGCTAGTTACAACCTTACAAGAAACAGAGAATATGAACATAGTCACCTAGTAATGCAACAGTAGAAAGATTCAAGTACAAAACCCATCATTTGGGATCACCAGACTGATTGCAACCATGGGCACCTTTCCTACAACACCAAACTATATATATAAAAACAGAGAATGACCTGATAAAAGAAAGTATGAAGCATTTCTTAATATTGTTAATTTTTTGGTAACCTAATTTAAACATACCTAATACATCCTTCCAGTGCACTCTGGAGAACCACAATAGCAGCTTTTGACCTTAATATTCCCATCAGCATCATGAACTGTATCCAATGTGTAGTTATAGTGATAGGTTAACTCCTTCAGAGGTGGGATATTTTCAGCAGCAAACAGCATTATGTGTGGCATCCTCTTGTCATCCTGATCATAAAGTACATTCTGAGCATAAAGATTCGGCGAACAGCTGTGATTTATGAACCGACCTACGTTGCCATAAAGTGCAGCGTCAATAGTAAATCCACCACCTGAATTCACCATCTCCCCAGAATCAGGGTTAAGCGAACAATCACTGTAGTTTTGCCCGATATCAAATAAATACTCATCATTACTTGTTCGCTTCTCAGCTTCTGTATCTTCTAGAAGTTCACCAATATACTCGCATATAAAGCTTCCAGAAGCAATTGAACTCAACGACCTAACACCCCACCCCCTTGACTCTGTTTTAAAGATCTCAAGATGAATTTTCATACCGTGTTGGGTGACACGATTATAACACGTAGGTGGACACCCACAAGATGGTCCGCATTCATAAACTAAAGGTTTTGCTTCAACTATTGCACCGTTACGATTATATGGAATCTCACCACCGTTTCTGAAAGCACAAGTGCATCTTTTGTCAGAACACCGGCCCACACAGTCACACCCTTTAGGGGGAATGGGCTTATAGCAGTCTGGATACATAATTTTTGTAATGTAAGTAAATTCTGGTGGTTTTTCATCATCAATTGTGTTAATTGCACAGATTGGAAACGGTTCTTTGCCATTAGTTATATCTTTAACACAAACACCTTCACGTATTTTAAATTTTTTTGATTTCACTTCTCTTATTGCCAGTTGTGGTTGGCCCGGAACTCTTTTCAATTCAAATTTGAAAACCATGGTACCATGGCGTCCAGTCGACTTTAGGCAAGACTCCACTGTGTACAGCCCATCATATATGTATGTTGTTGACAACTTGGATTTCGACTCTGGTGATTCAAAGGATTTGACTTTATATCCTCGAACAACCCGTACCGGATACTTCAATTCTATATTATTTTTCAAAGCCAAATTCCCTCTCTCGAGTTTTTGGTTTTCATAGCTTTTGTCTTTTGCGATTCCCCCCGAACCTGAGTACATCAAGCAGTCTGGCTTATCAACTTCATTATCATAACCACCAGAGGCTACTACACTGACAGCAAAATAGTCTTTACCCTTTTTAACAAAATCTATACCGCCCTGATAAGGACGGTGAATACCCACCAAAGCAAGCTCAACCCGGTACTGAAACTCGTCTCCAACCTCAATCCCTGGTACGGGCCCGTGTGTTTTTTTACCTAAATCAAGTAATCTGCCTCTTTTATCCATAATAGCTTTTGCTGCAAGATCGACTCGTCTTTTTGGTAATTTTAAATCATCGGGTCTCGCCTCTTCACCCTGCAAAAGTTTTCTACATAAAGCTTGAAAAAGACGTAAAGTTTCCCGAACTTTATTCCGGGCGTCATTTGAACTTTTGGGACCAAAAGGAGGTAATGACACATCAACATCATTTGTTCCTTGTAAATTAAGAAATTCTTCTTCTTTTTCTTCGACATCGGCAGTAAAATCTTCTTCCTTCCTCACAACCATTTCAAGGGTACCAGTATAAGCAATCTTTTCTTGATTTTTTTGTTCTTTCTTTGTAGATTTTTTTGGTGTAGTTACGACATCCCCCTTTCTCTTGTTGGTTAGATCTTTCTCTACAATTTCAAGTGTACCAGTATAAGCAACCTTCCCGGTAGAAGTTGACCCCCCATCAACCTTTTCTTGTTTTTTTTGTTTTTTATTTGGAGATGTTTTTGGTGTTGTTGATGCATGCCCTTTCGCTTTGTTGGCTAAATCTTGTTCTTGAATTCCCGGTGCACAAAATGATGGAGCTTTCAGACCCACGACCACCTTAATCTTGTCTTCCCCATAAACCCGCCTCTTAGGATCATCCAATGGTCTCTTTTAACAATTTTCTTGGATCTCACTTCCCGATTCTTTATATTCATATCCGTTTGAGTTAGGGAAAGCGGTTTGTTGTCTCGAACATCCTCTTCATAATCTGCATCAACAGCATCATCAACTGGAGATGATTTCTTCAAATCTTTGTCACGTGTGTAAACCACAAGCTCCTGACAAGCTTGACCTATGTTTTGCACCTTTTTACTTGGTCCAGTCATCATGATTTTCTCATCTTCAACATTTATGTCTGATTCCACTATCGTTTGCATCTCTTGATCTGCTATAAAAGGATCTTTTGATTCATTTAACTGAGTTTTGTTAACAGACTCATCTCTAACACCTCCGTTTGCCACTGCTCCAGAACTCCTCCTTCCAGTAATTCTTATCCGTTCTTCTTCTGTAGGTTCTTCTGCATTCAGTCCACAATAAGGAGGGAAATCCCGAACTGCAGAAACTCTTCTTCGAGTAAATTTCATCTTTAGTATCGCTTCCTTAACACCACTACCACCATTATCCACCTGCGTATCCCCATTTTGCACTTCATTATTCACCAAACTTTCCACAACCAATCCTACAGGTTCATCAGCACCAGCATCATTAGCTAAACCATCAGTACCATCATCATTAGCTACACCATCAGTACCAGCATCATTAGCTACATGATTATTAGTAGCATCATTAGTACCAGCATCATTAGCTACATGGTTATTATCAGTACCAGCATCATTAGCTAGATGATTATTAGTAGCGTCATCAGTACCAGCATCATTAGCTAAATGATTATTATCGGTACCAGCATCATTAGCTACATGATTATTATCAGTACCAGCATCATTTGCTACATGATTATTATCAGTACCAACATCATTAGCTACATGATTATTAGTAGCATCATCAGTACCAGCATCATTAACCACATGATTATTAGCAACCGTTGACGAAAGCGGTTCAGCTTCACGAGTAACAGCATTGATCGGCTGAGCATCCGGTCCGCATCCTGGTGGAAAAACCCTAACAGCAGAAACCTTTCGAGGCTTCCATTTTACAGGAACAACAGAAGCCCCACTCACAGAACAACTACCGTTTTCATGTCGACTTCTTACCACACTCCCATCAGACAGTTTAATCGATATTACCACCATTATCAACAGAGAAATCCACCCTCCAATTCCTGAACAACTCACTAACAATCAAACAGAACAATTAACAAAAGCACAATATCTAGGGTTACACATATAAAACTTCCAATTGTCGGCAAATAATAAATTAACACACAACCAAACTGATAACCGATCAAAAACCTAAACAACAACAACAGGAACGAATTTGAAATGAGACAAACCGATGAAATTAGGGCATTAGAAATACAAGCTTTGGAATATTTAGCACAAGCCCGTATATCGATACTCGATAGGCGATAATCAACCGACAAAAACCTAAAATGATCATCAGAAAGTGAAATGAAAGGGGATTTACCTGATGAATATGAGGAATTAGAAGGAATGAAGGAGCATTTTGCATTATGATGGATGATGATGATGATGATGATGATGATTCGGAGGCCCTTTGTTCGTTGTACGATGAGAGGTTTTGGTAGTGGTGGAGCAACGATACGTGTGTTGCAGAAACCAACAATTGTAATAATTATTTATTTATTTTCCTTTTAATTTTTTATAACCACCTCAATGTGACCAGGTGTTAGGGTATTAGGATTTTTTTCAATAGAGATATAGGTGTTTTTTTATATATATTATGTTAGATCAAATATCAAAAGCCGTATTGAGATTTGAGCATTTACGCGACACTAAAACGAACCTTACGTTTTGCATCTGCGTCAACTCGCGAGCGGCGTTGCCTCCTGTGAAATTCTACGGTGGGAGTGACACAAGTCGGTTTACGCTCATTTTTATTATTACTTTTTATTTTTACAATAAATCTTAACCAAATTATACAAATTAAAAAACTTTGGGAATTAATTGGAGATTTTTATTTCTTGTTTTAAATATTATATGTAAGGCAGTTATATGATTGTCTATAGCTTCTATTTCTTTCTCATTGTCTACAAATATATGATATGATTCTTAGGATTACCCTTATAAGAAGCTTTCAACGTATCCGGTATAATTTAGTAAATTTTAACTTAATAATATTTTAATTAAAATTCTGTGATTTACTTTCTTATACCTTGGTTTCTTATTTTGAATCTTCAACATACATACATTCATGAATAAAATTCATTCGTTTCCTTCGTCAACTTTCTCGGATTCTAAATCATTTTTTAGTAGATACAATTTTCTTATGCGGAATTGCAGATGCGAAGGTTCAATCGCACTATTTCTTCATCTTTATACGAGAACACGAATGATTTAAGTTTCGGGAGTCTTAGCATTTTTTAAAGAAAACTACAACCCTTGTAGCTATCTCTATTAGACTATTAAGATCCCTAACGGGTATATGGTTGATTTTTGTAGATGTTTCTTGTTTAACTATGTAATAAAACTATCACTAAACACGCACCGTCTTTTTTTTATCTTTTAAAGTATATACTAAATTGGACGTGACATGCAAAAACTAAATCCTTAAAACCCTAAATGATACAAATAGTCAATGCAAAGCTACTAGCCTATGTGGCCAATATTATAATTACTCACCGAATGTTGAATCTTTAAAAATGTTTTTTTATTTTTAGAGGTGAGATTATATTCATATAAATCATGTATTTAACGTGGGTTATCCAAATTTATTCATGCCTTATGAAAATGGAACAACTTTTTGTTCTTCTAAAAGTTTACATTAACCATTATGGGACGTTAAATTTAGAGGGAAATTAAATAATATGAAAAGTGAAAAAAAATGCTATGTTATTATTTGTTTTAACAACTGGATATTATAAATAAAGAGACACTATCACAAAGCTAGGCACCCAAAACAACACCAAGTTAAGACAATTCGTCTATATTAAAAATATATAAAAAACTAAAGGGCTATTTAGCAGCCTCTTAATAAGTCTTTTAATAGTTCAGATATTTGAATGGTTCAGCACTTAATGGTTCAGACTGTTTGTTTCGCGAGCACATGTCTGAATGATTAAGACATTTACCTCTGAATGGTTAAACATTATACTGATGCTGAATGATTAAGATATCTAATGTTGAATGATTAAGACATGTTATCTGAATTGGTCAGATATTTGTCTTTAAATAGTTAAATGATATACTAACTTTTAATGGTTCAGACATCTTAATTGTTCAGACCTTTTATTGGTTTAGCATTTAATCATTCAGAAGTTGTCAAACAACTCTTAAATCTTGTTTTTGTTACGATGCTTGAAACCAACACACGTGCATCGTTGAACACCTTGCCGACAACAAGTTGTAAGAAAAATAGCCTGAAACAATTTCTTCTTGTTTTTGTTACCCAAAGTATCAAGGAACTTGAACAGGTCACAAACCAAAAGGGAAAAAAAATAGGAGGGATCATTGCACTAAACATTAATACCATACCGAAATGAAGTAGTAACAAAGCAAGCGGTGAACAAATGATCCACCAATTCTTGAGCGTCTCCACGAACGAGCATAGGGATGAAGGGACATGGACACTTCTTCTAGCCAAAGCATCAACAACATGAAGTCTTACCATCTCGATTCTTCACGAAAATATTAAGTTTAGTCAGGACCCCGTTGTTTCAATAAAACAAGTTGTTACTTTGATAACCACCATCATTTATTATTCACATTATGGATTAAACCATGATCTCCCCATCTTGACATGCTACTTACAAATCAGTTTTATGTTGTATTAAATCAAGTAATGTCCATGAAAATTACCTTTAAAACCCCCGTATTGTCTTTTCTAATCGTAAATAGATCAAAGATCGCGAAAGAAAATATAACTTTACAAACCAATGGTCTATATAGTAAACCAAGATCATCACTTAGTAAGGAGACCCAAGTTGGTGGCCTTAAGCGAACAAACTACAAGAGGCAAATAATAAGTGGGAAAGTATTGCCCATTATTTAGGATAGGGGTGTGCATGGTTGGTTTGGTTCGGTTTTGGCCTAAAACCGAAATCAAAAACCGATATTTCGGTTTCTAGGTTTTTAAAACCGTTCGGTTTTGGTTTTTTCGGTTTTTGGTTTTCGGTTTTAACTTCGGTTTCGATTTGGTTTTTGGTTTTTTTTTGTTTTACCATTTGTGCTTCAAGTTTTAGAAAAAAATTGTTTTAAAGTAATGAATTTAAGCCAAAAACTTTGGCCTTAAATTATTTTGTTGATCTCTAAATATAATCTATATATTTTTATAATTTAGTTGACATTAAACTTAAATGCAATACATAAAATATAAGAACAATATATTCAATAAAACATTTTAATCTATCAATTCAAATTATAAAAATATATATATTATTTCTGAAACCTAAATATTTAACCTCTTTTAGATAAAACAAATTAAATAAGTAAGTAATAGACTAATAATTTTTATAAGTACATGATTATACCTCTAATTTACAAGTTTGATTATATGGTTTCGGTTAAGTTTTTTTGGTTTTTGTTACAAGCAAAACCAAAACCCTACCGAAAAATTCGGTTTTTAAAAAATCATCAAACCAAACCATCGGTTTTCTAACGGTTTTGGTTTTATCAGTTCGGTTGCGTCGGTTATTTTGGTTACGATTCGGTTATTTTGGTTTTTTGCTCAACCCTAATTTAAAGGTAGGAATACCATGAAAAAGACCAATAATCTTGGCTTTGTAATAATGAAAGAAGTTAGGGCCACAATGGCAAGAATATATAAGAAAGGAGATAATCAATCTTCTTGCCAAGGCCCCTAAAATATTGGAAGTGCTTTGCACGAGAGCCGTTGATAATGATAGACGAACAAGAAGAGGCGAGACTTCCTTTATCAAAAACCGTTGACGAGAAAAGAGTTTTTCAATCCAAAATTTTAGTTTCACCTTAAACATCATAACCTTGAATTTAAATTCTTCAACCAAAGAAATGAGGCCAATCCAAAATGTTTATGCTTGCTATAAAAACATACTATATATCAGAAACAACTGACATCGTCACTTTCTTTTACGTAAACTAAAAGGGTGCCCGCACGATGCGGCAGGAGGCAATGTGATAGAGTAACATTTTACATCTGACACGCGTTTATGATATTTCATTATTCTTGTAGTATTTTACAAAAATGTAATATATTAAGGACAAACACATATTAAAATAATGAAAATTTCAAATATTTATATTGTTCCTAAAATAATGCAAATTTTAAAGGTTCGTGTGGTTCCTAAAATAATGCAAAGTCCAAATAGTGCAATATTTTTAGTTTTATGTAAGTGTTAGTAAATATAAGGTAATTATATCACTAATTGTAGGGGGTAATCCCTATATAATAATATAATTATTATTTTACTCTTAAAAATAATTCATTGAGTAAGGTGAATATTCTTAATTTTAAAATATTTTAAATTACCTTTCTATATGTTTTTTCTATATGTTTTATATATAGTATAGATAAAAATTTTATGACTTTGTTATTGAGGCTCGGCTCTTAGGCTGTGCAATCTGGGCTGCTACACAGGGCCCAATATCAAAGAGGACCCAAAATTTTAATAAGTTCTTTAATATCATACATAACCCAAAATGTATTATATTATATATTAAAGTCTTGTGATACAATATCTTTAGGAGGCCCAAACTTATTTTAGAACCGTAAAGAATGACACGTCTTACTCATATTGTCATTTGGTAGACTTGTATCATGTTTTCAATTCAATAAAATAAATTTTTTATATTTATTTTTATAAATTAAAAGAAATCCATGATATCAAGTA
This sequence comes from Flaveria trinervia, assembly GCA_025506515.1. Classification (NCBI taxonomy): domain Eukaryota; kingdom Viridiplantae; phylum Streptophyta; class Magnoliopsida; order Asterales; family Asteraceae; genus Flaveria; species Flaveria trinervia. The sequence continues at coordinate 2,696,721 of CM046448.1, forward strand.
TAATACTATATTTTTAGTGTTCGATATTATAGCCTAATAAATAATTGTGTATTTAATCAATCCGATATACATACCATATTAAATGTTTTATATTGTACGTTAATAGATAATTATATACTTCAAGCTTAAAATCAAGATGATAATTCAATGCTTAAAGTCAAATTAATCTGTAATCGTAAATTATGTATAAAGTGTTAGAATTTTAATGTAACCAGATTGAGTATTTAATCAATGTAATCATAACATTTATCAAAACAAATCAGGGGCATGAATTTGCTTTATTACGACGAAAATAAATCAAATGTTCAATCATTAATGGTTCCTTAAAGAATCACATGTGGTTGGGTTCATTAATAAATGGTTTGTAATTCGTGTTGATTTATGGTCATCACCCACTTGAAGCTATTAAGTATGATGCATTGGACGGTATGAAGTGTGAAGAGTTGATTAACAGTTTTACTTAAAAGAATGTAAGATTAATTAAACAAACTCACAATTTATTTAACTATGTAAGACAAGTTAATTTGCTAGAGTAATTTATTTTATTGTTATAACAGTTATATCATAATGAATTCATAGATGCAAGTTTATATTTTAGGGGCACATTTTTACTAGTCGCATAGGGCATTCGATATCTCGGGGACATCCCTGCTCTTATCAATGCATCTGATAAGAATATAAGATTAACTAAACAACAACTAATAAACAAAGAGAGTTATCTTTCTTTTGGATAAAAGTAATAAAATAATACTCACATCCCTATTAACGTTCCCGCACTAAATTGTTCCAACACCTTCATGTAGTCGGTTCAAAAAAATCACAAAATTCCTTCATACACTATATATGAATAATAGGGCTCGGGGGCTTTACGTCACCACGATCACGTAACACCGATTTAAGCTCGGCCAAAGAAAAGGGAGTAACCAAATCAAAAGCATCACTTTCTAAAATCATCAAGTTACCACATGCGAAGGATGTTGGTAATAATTTCTAACTCGTTTCACAAGTCGGTGAAGTTCGAGGACCAATATTGACAAGTGGGTCAAGTTGGTATATAAATCTAGAATAACTAACTTTTGTTTATCCAGGAGAAGATAATGATTCTATTGTTTAGATAGAGTTCGAATTATATTATGAGTACTTATTAAATAAAGTTAGCTAGTATATATAAACCCGTGTTGGGGTTAGATGTAATCAAGTTTTTGAGTTAGTTTTTTTGTTATAATAAATCATTGGGAGTTAGCTAATTTATCTTTTTTTTCTATATCGATTCTGGACTTGAAAGAAGAACCGAACTATGTAAGGTTCAAAGTATGACGGGTAATCACCAAATAATCACACGACGTGTATGCAATACAATGTTACAATTGAGTATGAAACAAAATTTACATATTCATGTCCAAAACTTGTATGATCCCTATGGCATATGAGTAATTATTATTACTGTTGGGTAATTCTCGAAAATTACTGGATAAATCTGAAGTCGTGTGATTACTTTCAAATCAAACAATTGGAGTGTCTACCAACGTTTGATTGGATAAAATCAGATTGATTCTAGATTTTCGTATGGATTTTTCATTCAGCAATTTTGAAAAGATAAAGAAATCGAATTTCTTTCAGGGTATTCAGAAATCGAATACGCAGGAGTGTATTTTTAGTTTTCAAGAAAACTGTTTCTTGGGGTAAATTACACCTTTAGTCCCTCAAGTTTCACGAATGCATATTTGGCCCGAAATTAAATTTCAAATGCATTTTTCAATGAAGGACTTTTGTCTAAAAAAAAAATTTCTAAGCTGACCTGGCAACTCAACCCCAGCCAGGGGCTCTGCCCCTTGGACCCCGCTAGAGGCTGCCGCCCCTTGGACCCCGCTTCTCTCGGGGGCGCTGCCCCCGAATCCCTGCCAAGGGGGCGCTACCCCCTTGGATACCCCGTTAGGCCCGATGACATTCAAACAAACGTGCACTCTTATTTGAATGTCATACGCAATCTCAAATTACACTAAAATATCCAACAATTACTAACTTTATAATTACATAAAATATGAGCTTCATAAAACAATTATAATTATATACTATTAAAAATCAAGAACAATAAACAGCAAATTTAAAGTGAAAACTGAATAAATAGGGTTTCAATTTAATGTATAGCACACACACAAGTCAAGAGGCTCGTCAAATTCAGTCGTTGGACCAAAGTACACATATATAGCCTTTCAAGTTTCTAGAGACTTGCATTATAGGGGAGTATCATGCTTAAACAAATCAGTATTATTAATATTATGTTAAGGATGAAGATCGGTGATCTTTGTCATCACTAAACTCACACATCTTAAGTCTTAACTTTTGAATTTTACATTTTTAACCTTTCAATTTTTATAATATTTATAAACTATCACATTGACCATCTTAAATTTCACAAGTTTAGGGTTTACCCATTATATATTTTTATTATAAAAATATCCTTTCTCACATTATTATTTTTATTACGTGCCGATACAATTCGAGTATGTATGTGTTTCACGTAAATTGTTTTGTTGAAACGAATCAGGTCGGATATCATACATTATTATTTGACGGTATAAATTTAAGTTACTCTCCGTTTTGACAACAAATTAGCTCAGACACGAGTTGGTGTGATCGTAGTCTATACCTTATCACGTCATACACGGCATCGACACACGTGTTTAATTTTATGTATGTTTTGAAGAGGTCCATGTTTCACCATAAATTTCGTTTGGAGTTGTGTCGAATATAATACATTTTCATCAGACGGTGTAAATTTAATTTACTTATGTTTCGACGTAAATTTAGTTTGAAACGATTCGGGTCGATTGTAGTCTAAATTTTATCACGGCACATGTGGGTCCGTCGCCACGCACTACAGGTAAAAAACTAGTTATTTGTTTAAAGTAAATTGTTAAAATATTTTTAATCTATTTAAGTTTTTAGTGAAGTCGTATTAAGTTGTTTAAACTTTAAATTGCAATCCAACTAGCAAGTCTCTAGCCCTGTTGTTGTGGAGAAAACGTATATTACATAAAAAAAAGTAATGAAGAAATATAATGTATTCGATGTAATACGTCATGGGTTCAAGTCTTATTGTGGGCAAAATGTTTAGAGTTGAATCAAAGGGTTTTTTCAATAATGGGTTTCCTCTTAAGAGGGTTAGGTGTGTGGTACTGGCTGAGAAACAGATAGATGAGTCCTATTAAAATAACACATATCCTTCGAAGCATGATCGCACACTTGTTGTTCGGAAAAAAAATCTTCTTTCATCTTAATGACCAAAGATTCGGATGTTAATGATTTTGTAAGAGGTCGTTTGAACGTTAACAATACAATGAATGAAAATTAATTCTGATATGTCTACTTGGGTAAGACTTAAATGTAGTCTGAGTTTACAAAACTAAACTTTAAATTTGGGATAAAAAATTCAGATATTTACTAAATTTGACATGTTAAATTCCATTTATCTTTTGTTTGATGAAATAGATAAGAAAAATACGAAAGAAATATAATGTAGTCAATAGTGTTACAAGAATCAAGAGTTTGATTATTTAAAAGTTGTTGATAACTACATATAAAAACACTTTTAGCATTACCTAACTATCTAGTTAGCAGTATCAAGGTATATTAAATTATTAATAAAAATAATCAGATGGCTAAGATATCAAATTTGATGATATCAAATTTGATGATAAACAAATCTATAAACTTAAAAGTATGATTAAATTAAGTTGTTTTAAAATGACTATTTTATTAAGCTATAGGATACATATGAAACATTCTTATAAATACAGGGGGGTAGATTGAAAAAAGATCCCCCATTCAATAACTATATCATGGCGGGAAAGTACCAGTATATAATGACATCATTGAAACAAAAGTTGGCGCGAAAATATTCTTCAAAACAGAGAGCTCTGAAGCAGCTGTAGACCCATGCTAATCGGAAACGGTGAAATCCGACGACCTATTTGTATTCGCTCGATCACACGTAATCGGAACGATAACGGTCTATTCGTCGGTCAGATTACGGATCACTTAGTAACAACGAGATTGTTTGTTTAGGAAATGTTGAAGCAGTTGATCGGAAATACAGAGTAATGGTGGTTGTGAAAATTGGATTTGGGGTAACACCCTAACAGAAGGTTCTAGATCGTGGTTATCGGATTCGTCAATTCGGAATGCACAAAAGGTGTTTGTGAAAATGTCTCTGAGAGACAAGAGGATTATAGAATTCACTCATATAAGTTACATCAAAATGTTAATGTTTGTGGGTATAAAAGGGACTGAAGTTGAGGGTTTCTATTGACATCTCAGATCATGCAATGAAGATATTGATGGTGGTGGTGGTGCACTGGTGGTGCTAGGCGGTGGACGGTGGTTACCCGAAGGACTTCAAGATTCAAGCTTTCATCTAAAAAACCGGTAAATACCGTCTTTTTCAGGACTCTTATGATATCTTTTGGCAGATGATGTTTGGTTACCTTGGTCTTTGTATTAGGTTTGCATATAAACATTAGATCAAAGTTCTTGTTTTGAGGTAGGTTCTTAAGTATTAATGACACAGAGAAACTGGTTAACCACTCCTAACACTACATGAGTGGATTGTATTTTAATTGTGAGTATGAATTGTGATAAACAGTAATTAACATCAGCAGTTTTCACCTCTCAAAATCCACTATATCCAACACCCACAACCTCTGTCATTTATGGAAGATTGATCTGCAACACAATAAGAGGTGATATTATCAAGTAATCCAAATCCACTTATCACTCTGTTATGGAATATCCCTAAACGATTTCGCTACCTGACCCATTACTATGTCTTTACTTGATCCATGATTATTTGATGCTATAATCATATGATATACAAATATTAGTAATTTAGTGCAGGAAACATGAGTAATTAAGTGCAGGAACATCTTACTTCTCCTGCCTACCATAAGTGAGCATTTTTAGAAATTTCTTTGTGTTATAGAGAAACTTTAGATGTGTTACGGGTTAACATACTTGATATGACATGAAAATACATTAGTTTGCGTGCAAGAAATGTTAATATTGATTTTGCATCTATTTGGAGTGCTATAATGGACTTTTCCTTTTGGTTCATGTATGATACTTGTATAAAACTGATCAACTACCTTTCGGTGTTTAGTATTAGTGGAATCCTTTTATAGGGTATCTACGATGTTCGGTTTATAGCGCTTTCGGGCAAGCCGTTCAAAGTGGGTTGATAGTCCTTGAGCACAAAGTGTAAGGTCCATAAACCCTAACCAATCAAGTGGTCCCTTTTTACCAAGAAACAAATATGCATCTTTTATGTACAATATGCAAAAGATGAGAGTTTAAAACTATGTACAACTATGCAATGATTTGACATCATGATGGATTGATGGTGAAACATTATGAAAACAAACACACCATGTCAATTTCTTGAATATTTTTACTATACATCTAGCTATGTTTAGCTGTATTGCTTCATATGTTGCTATAAAAGCTATTTCTTGAGTAAAGTTGCCCATTGATTGGCTTGCATATATTAGAATATATATATAATGCATGCTTTTGGGCTTTTCTTCACTTTTATCACACATGTATGGTTCTAGGTAAAGATCTAATCACCATCATTCATGCAAGGGAGCACTACCTTTCAAACCTAATTCACATGCTTCCCACATAGTCAAAACATTCAGATATGGCATCTTTCTCCCTTATTTCCATTATAAAATTACAATGATGTTACCTCATCTGTTAGATAATAATATAATATTCAGAACTTGCATCATTTTTTAATTAAAAATGACCAATAAAAATAAAGTTAATAAAATGGATGGTTTGGGGAAAAGTAAGTTAAGAAGGTATAACATACATGATGGACATAGGTAATCAAAAGGGTGCAAATGTTAATTATTGGAAAACCAAATTAGCATAACAACTCCACAATAGTTAGGCATAACCTAATCACTACTAAAGTACAAAAAGCAAACAACAAAAGAACATTACATCTTCTAAAGACACCAACACAGTTATTAAATCCCAGCCACACTCATCTTAATATATAAAACAAAACCATTGATTCCTAACCAAGCCTAATTTCTAAAAAGACCAACCAGGGTTAACTTTTATGCCTAAATAATGATTCTTTTGTGCATTTTTTTATTTTTTATAGTTAACCACAAGTTGCATACAAAAATCTCTAGGGATTACCATCTTTGGCATTTCTAAGGTTTTATAATATAATCTTGATTGTCAGAACATACATTTAAAAAAAACCAAAAAAGCAATCATCAAAAGTTCAAAACTTAGTCTGCAAACTAAATGTTTGGGGCTGCAAAATACAGTGAACCCAAACCATAAGATCCTGTGCAAATGTAACCAACAAAGCCACGGTAACAAGTTATTCAGTACACTGAGGCTACAGAGTTTACAATGGTCTGGCATAGGTTATCATAGTAGAATAGTCACCTACATAAACCCTAGAAAGAGAGATTTCGACTAGTTTATGTCACAGGCCCACGGAATTTTGATATACTGAGCTACTACTAGTGCTTGCTTGGGCTGCTGCTACAAAACTTGATTTTGGAAGTAGTAGTTCTGCTTGAGGGAAAGAAGTGTTTGATGGCACATCTAGCAACAGATCTTGGTCACAACTTTCATCTGCGTATTTTAGTGAATCAAGCATTAGGGAGCTATGATCAGGTGGTAAGGCGAACAGGCTTCTTGGGCTAAACCCCGGCCCATCATTCTCCACAAGCTCTTTGTGTTCATAGCTTGCCTTCATTGATGGTCTCTTAGGACTCTTCATTGCAGTCTTTGATCCTGAAAGATTTAATTGTTAGGAGAAGTATTGTTGATGCAGAAAACAAGCAACAAATTAAAACTTCGGTCGCATTTGATTGAACATATTCATTGTGTGAGATGACATCAAGGCCACATAAATATTATTTCCTCGTGATTATTATGAAAGCATTGCCTCAAAAACTAACATGGGAGAAAAATGGTTATATTAATGAAACCTAAGCATTAACAATTGAACACCCTCACAAGAGTTTTACATATTAAGAATCATGCTTCTAATCTAGGGTGAGAAACTAAACTGTTTAATGCTTATATACTTGTCACCATTTCTATGTACATAACTTGAAAGACATCAATAATACTCACATGCATGAAACTAATTTCAACCAGCTTTTTGAACTTATATTTCAAAAGCAACCAAAATTAATCTCAAAATGCAACGCTGACCTGGATATGGTTGAAATTGGGCATCACATGATCTCTTTACGTTTACTGAATGGCCAGGTGTCATGACATTATGTGCTCCCACAACAGACCCTTCATTATCATATTTACATTTGGTATCCTAAACAGAATACAACCATAAATATAGCGTAAATAAGTAAATTTTTAAGAAAAATTCCATTTTGACTGTACGGGTATTTCATTTTTTGTATGAATTCAAACCTGGAGCTGTTTATATTTCTCCACCCAATTGGACTTTGTAGCACTACAAAGAGCAAGCTTCTTCAAGGTCTTGCAGCCTTCATTTTTCAACATTGGTGAAGAGAGATCAAAAACCCCTTCAGCAAGAAGCTTCTGGAAGGAGGATAAGTTCTCCTTAAACTGAGGGCTATTAAACATGCTTTTGAAGCTGCAAAGTTTGAAAATAAATGAAAATCATATATATGAACTTAAATAGCTTTGATTTGTCTCTATTGAGTAGCTATAATATTTGTGTAAGTGATGCAAGACATTATAATATAAGATGCAAAAACCTATCAGGGACTTGAAGAGTGTCCACAAGAGGTAAACATTTAAGCAGTTGTTGTTGTTCATCTTTTGTCATACGACTTTTAAACTCTTCAAAGTTGATAATATCCTGCAAATATGAAGATAAATTTCCTGTGAGTACAATTGCATGGGTAAGTATAGTAGGGGGTGTTCGGATTTGTGTTCTGGAACTAATTATCTAGTAATTAATCTTTTACAATCAGTTTCATGCCACCAGCAGTAACAAAACTACTAACAAAGTATTTGGGACTGCTTATTAAAAATTTAACTGCACATCTTCTTATTGCTTTTTAGAATAAGCAATTTGGACTAAGCATCTTCAAACTGTGTATTCAAAACAGCTTATTACACTCACAAGTGACAGATAATCAGGCAAACAGTCACAGGCAGCTTCAAAATTCGTTGTTATCATACACAGTTTTGATAAGCAATCCCTAACACCCCTGAGAGTGTTTGAGGGTAAAATAAATTTATTCATTTACCATTTTCTTTAATCTAAGCTTGAGAGACTTTTGTTTCCATTTTACTAATGTTTCTAACCTTTTCGCAAAATGTAAAATATGGCCATTCTATCGTTTATTTCTTACGATAACCATGAATTACCATACATTCAAGCATATCTTATTACAACTTCAGATCCAAACACTATTTACCACCACCCGTCATATTAAAGCCGATTATCTGATTTTGGTATATTTAGTTTCACAAAATCACTCTCAAACCACACAACCAAGATCTCCGAGAGAAAAAATGTTCTTTTTTATACCAAGAGCAAAGCTACAAAAAGGTTAATTCAATCGTAAAAGTTGCATCACATTAATTAAACTGCAAGGAAAACTCAACTTACATTTAGATCAATGTTGCACAGTGGAGAACTATGGTTCAAGAGTATCTGCAACTTTTCGTCATCATCCCTATGATCAACAACAAAGTAAATAAGTCTCAATTACTCACAATATAGGTGATCATATCATCTAAAAGGTCAAAAATAAATTCAAGTATATGTATACTTGTTCATATGGTCCAGATTAACAGGCTTATTGGCCAGGCTTGAGAAATTTCCACCCTTGTTAGCATTATATACAGGAAGGGTAGTAACATGTGAATAAGCCTCATTTTTCGTATCAACAGAAAGAGAGCTTGCTTCAGATTCTTCTTCACGAGCTATTGAATTTGGATGGCGAATAAGAACACTCCCATGTCCTATTTCAACCGAAACCATTGGTGTATCACTATCAAAAATCAAATCTTCTTCTGATGAACCCGAAAAGTAAGATTGTTGTTCATGTAAAATGGTATGTAAGTCTTTGGCAAGTTTCTCAACAGAAGACTGTTTTGGTCGGTTGACACATGTTCTTTTTTTTGAAGGTACCATTGTTTCCCATACAACTGATGATTGCGCAGGACCTGAAAAAATCAAAAAGGGTAATATGAACTTCAATAGTGATTATAATTATGACTTTCTGATAATTTAGGTTCAAAATTATCAGATTTGAAGAAACATGTAAGAAGTTGCGATAAACAGGTAATCAGATAATCGATTGTTTGAGAGTTTGACAAATCTTGATTAAGGATTTACACATAAAATGACCCTTAAATCCCTAAACTATCAGATAATCAAAAGGAGTTTTGTTGTGACTACTCCAAAATCCATTATTTGAAGCCTAATCAGAAGTTCACTATACTCAAACACCAGAAACTGATTATCAGCAACTTGAAAACATAATAATAATATCACTTTCAAAAACCAAAACCAAACACCAAATTAATGTACAATACCTGTCAAATCACTAGCATCTGCACTACCAAGTTGCATATAGCCATCAGAATTAGATATAGCAGAGCCAGAACTCGACCTATTGCTCGTATCTTCATCAAACGCTTTGCGAAAGGCCTGGCTATGGTAGTCATATGCAAGCCCACTGCCACCAAAACCACCACCACCACTACTGACCATAACACTAGCGGCGCCGCCTACTACATTGTCATAGTTTTGTTTTCTTTTTAGTAATTTTGCCTCTTTGTTCTTAATGGAAATGGTCTTCACTCTAGAAACCCTATGATCTTCAAAATCATCAGGTTCGGCTCGAGCATGAAGTGGTGTGTAATTTAGAAGTGATCCTTTGGTCCTCCAACGCGACCCACATGCATTGCACAATACAGGCTTGTCTGGAGGCCCGTTTCGCCAAAGCGGGGTGCCTGCAATCACAACACATTTTTCCAAAATGTAAAAAATTAAAGAACTTGAACATATAACACGTATCTATATCTATACTAATACTTTTAATTCCATAACAGATCATAAGAGCCAAACAGGAAACACAGAATCATATATGTGTAATTAGAAATTCGTTTCAAAATTTCCATATATTATAGATTTTGCTTACACTATTACAATTGAATGACTATATAAATAGACATAAATGTAACAAAATCATATTGCATATTCATAGTGAGGGAATGTTAATTTGCTACAAATAACAAAGGCATGAACAAAATACAGAACTTCATTATACAGATTCCATTTTAGTTGTGTTTAATGGTTCTTTGGACATTAAAAGCAATCAAGAACAATAAGAACACAAATGAACTAACAGAAAACCACAGATAGACGACGGCAGTTCAATCGTCAACATGAAGCGCCTTCAGAAGCGAATTATCAAACAGGTGGTGTGCATTTAGCCAATTCAGTTAGAATTGACTTGAGAATTTGAGCACAATTAAGCAACAAACCATTGATTAAACCAGAAGACATCAAAAAGTGGCAACTCTGTATTTGATATTAATAAGTCAAACATCCAGTTTTATAAAATAAAGCTCAAATTTCAACCATTTCTTGTGTTCTGCATTGAGAAACAATTGAAGCCACCCAAGACTCCAATAATTATTCTTATTCAGGATATCATACACATAAATCTCATAACACAGACAATAATCAGCATAATAATCACATATGTAGTCAATAATTGTTTCCAATTCTTTCCAGGCAATTTCTACAACTTTAAACCAAACCACCATATGGGTATTGTCAAACATGATCTCAAACACAAAACTGAGGCATAGGAAACAAATTACAACATAACAAAATAACAAAAAGAAGCCCATTTTTATACAAATCAAAGTCCCCAAAATTATAAACTCACTTGTAACACCACAGTGATAGCAAGGTCCTTGCTTTCCCATCTCTGAACAATTTGTTTGTCACTTAAATTACCCAAATTTAATAAACTCCAAATTAAATTGAAAAAAGAAAACACAAAGAATGAACTATTCTCTGTAAAGAAAACTCATTTTTCACCCAAAATTAAAACCCAGAAAAATAATAAACAAAATTCAACTGGGTGTTGAAGCTCTCAAAGAAAGATTTGCAGAAATCCCCAAATCAAAACCCAGAAGAAAAGGGGGTTAATTTGTTCAAAACCCCAGAAAGTTGAGCAAAATTCTTAAGAAAACAATAGAAATTGAAGGAAATTAGATGAGTTATTGTTGTTTCATAAGAACATAATAAGCATCTTGATAATAATAGCAGTAATAATCCAATGGAAGAAGAAATAGAAGAGCCTTATGAGAAGGAATCTAATAAATGGTTGGAAAATGAAGGTGAAAATGGTGAATAGAGAGAGAAAGAGAGAAAGAGGTTGTGTGTTTGTGCGTGTATGTAACCCTCGCTTCTTCTTCTTCTTGTATTGTATACGAAGTAAATGTTTCAGCTTTCTTTTTCTTTTGCTTTAAATATTAATTAAACTATTTTTATTTTATGTCTTTATAATTAATTATGTATATTAACATTGGTGTTCCATCTCTTCAATCTGAGAAAGATAAATAAATAAAGAAAGAAAAATAAATAAAGAAAGGAAAAAACAAGAGAAAGAAAAATAAATAAAGAAAGAAAGAAAAAAACAAGAGAAAAAAAATAAAATATTTTCTTTTATTTTTCTCGTTAAGTAAACTTATAAACGTAATGTATAGATTCGAGCATACATCTATAACAGATTTGTGTAAAGTTGTTCTGTTGTGAAATTACAAATTGATTTTATTGGTACGTGAGTTGTAGTTTTGAAAAAAAATGTTAAAAGATGTAATGGAGATTTTAGAATGGCATAGGAAAAATGTTGACTTTTTCTGTGTAATCTTTTTAAAACCCAAAAATCATATCTCAATTAATAAACAAATGGATTATTAGTATGTATTGAATAATGCTAAAAAGTAAATTATCTTGAAATATATAATGATTAAAAATGCTTTCTCATTTTATAATATTATTAGTTCTTTGTATTGTGAAAGGGTGTGATATGCTTTGTTTTGTTTTGTCACATTGATCAATCACATCCTTTATGAATAAAAAACAAACACTAATTCTAAATTTTGCATATGTATAATCTATTTGTCATAGTACATATATGCACTTCTGATACATTAGAAAATTATATAATAAATATTTGAGTGAGTTAACAATATGACCTTTTGATTAATTACCTAAAATTATTATTAAATTAACTCTTCAAATTAAAACGCTTATACGTAAATTAGCACATCCATGGCATCATAGTATGTATAATGAATACACACAAATACATACTGGTTCAACTAATTATTGCACTAAAAAAGTAGCATTTGCATAATTTATAAGAAGTATTTTATTACTATTTAAATTTTTAAATCTCTCTTAAGTCTTAATAAAAATTCTACAAAAAAATTCTTACAAGACATGATCAAGGTTAGTATTTACGACCAATGAGAGCTTTAACATAAAGGTAAGATGTGATTTCACACTACTCAAAAATAAATGTGACATAAGGCTACTTTTTAATAAATAATTTATTTCGTTTTCTAGATGAATAAAGTATTAATTTGTGTCTTGAAAGTTAGTAAAATATTAGTTTGAAACCTACATTTTTCTCTTCTTTGAAAACTCTTTAAGCTAAAGCTTATATCCATTTACCAATAATCATCATAATTAATCCATTTACCAAAAAAATTCGTAGTTTGTAATTACTAAATGGTAATTAAATAGATAATTTAAAATCAAAATGTTATTTTCTATGTATTTACTACAGTATTTGAATTTTTAATAAAAAGTACATTACACGCCATCTAGTCCAAGTTTAAAATACAAATAGTTTGCATATTTTAAAGGAACTGACTACTGACTAACTATTAATCAATAATATCTTTTCTTTTCAAGCTAAATATAAATTACTATCATGTATGTTTAAAAATCAACAGTGACATGATTTAACTAGACTTAATCATAAAATAATTATATTGATGCTGTTATCGTTTCAGTTAATTTCAATATGTAACCACTGTATTACAAATGTTGGGTCCCAAATTATTTAGAACCAATGGAAACAACAATAAAAGTATAGATATGACATATGAAAAAGAAATTAAACATGATAACTACAGAAGGTTTTTTTTCGTAAATTTACAAACAAAAAATCTCTCGGATCCACCTTAATTCAAAAATCATACCAGTTCATCGATATTCATTAAACTTATAGTAAAGATTTCTCTAACAGATAAACCACCATAAACTATTACAATTTTAAGGATCAATTCATCTTACAATGTTATAGTTTTATAGAGTGTACCATCTGCTCAAGCTCTTAGTGATTCGATATGACACATAGTAGTCTCTTTGATATTAGTAGAGAACATAAACTTTTACCAACGACTTGTATCCATTGTTGACCATTTATTATTCAGATTTTCTTGATACTTTTTGATTGCATCCAATGTGCTTGACAACTTTAGAAGAAGTTTGCGTACTTAACCACCTAAATATATAGATATTGGAAGGAGTAACATGTGCATGTTTCAATGTGAACAAATCATCGTCTTTTATTAGATATACTAAGGGGTTATTTGACAGCATCTGCATTAGTCTATTAATTATTTAGATGTCTGAATAATTCAGCATTTAATGATTCATATTGTTTGTTTCGCGGGTAAATGTCTGAATGGCTCAGACGTTTGTGTCTGAGTGGTTAAGCATTATACTAATGTTGAATGGTTATAAGGTCTAATGCTAAATGATTAAGACCTCTTACATGAATTGGTCAAACATTTGTATTTGAATATTTAAACGATATACTAATTTTTATGTGCATATCGATATCAAAACCACCTATTCAATATTGAATGAGATAAAAGGCATCGACTTTGATTCTTTGTGTTGAATGTAATTTGGAAAGAAGTCAACTATTATTGTATATTCAACTTGAGGCTTTAACTTCTTTATGTCAAGATATGTTTTCAAAGCTTGATCAATACAAGGTTAAATGCACAACACCATCGTAGAAATTTTACCCACTCTTACATATGTTCGTTGTCACACCTGTTTTCTAAACGCATTGTTAAAGATATACTAAAATACAATTGTAGCTTCTAATTAAAAGTTATAGGACCATGATAAAGTATTCAGCCGTCTCTTCAGTTAAAAATTAAACGCATAAATACTAATAACCGTGTTTGTATTCTTTTACAACCCTATGGAGAACTAAATTACTAAAAACATATACATAAGTCCTTTCACTCGATCAAATATTTCAATATGACAACAACTTAATAGTATATATATATATATATATTATATATATATATATATATATATATATATATATATATATGTGTGTGTTATATTTAATTTTATTTTCAATTACAAAATTAGGAGATGAAAAAGAAAGTTTTAAGGCATGGGTCATGTCGTACCAAAGTTCTTCTTTAATTCAATTCGCATTCATATTTTCCAACATTTTCTGAAATTGCTGATAATTTCTTTTAGAAATCTTGACTTATTTTAGAAACGAATTTATGGACTTTAATATAGATAAATGTACACTGCTAACTGTACAATCGTAACCGTTAATTTGATGAAAAGCAAATTGAGATCGGGGCCCACATGGTTACGTGGCATGCACTGACTTTTGGTCAATACTTGGATTCAACCAATATGGTGCAACCATGACTCCATGAGGCAATAGGTTCAACCTTTTAACCACAACTCATATAGTTTGCTATTGAGCCTTCATGTATGGTTAAATGTACAATTTGGCCCTTCAAAAGTTTAATATCTTAAGATGGATTATTATGGTTTTTAACATCCTTGCTAGACAATCACACAAGTCTTTTTTTAATAATAATAATAATACTAATTTGTGGTTGGTTTCAAATGTTATCGGTGCAGCTGAGTTAAGTCTAAGCTCGATTAAGCTTAAATCAGACTTGTTTAAGTTTTGAGGGCTCGAACACATTTTCGTTTCACGTTCTAAATCTAAAACTCAAGTTCATACTGAAACAACTCTTTGTTATTAGTTAATATTTTTATTTATATCGTAAAAACTCTGTAGCATTTATAAACTTAGTTTTATATATTAACGTAATATATTATTTAGTTGTTATTATCATAAATATATTTAATGGGTGTATTTATTATGTAATTATATTTTATCAGTATTAAATAGAATTATCATAATTATACAAACATTATGATCGTTTAGGCCTATGAGTCTAATCAAACTCGTTGTTCATGAAGTTTGTTAGTTATCGAATGTCTAATCACCTAATTACATATTCATATCATTTGCAATGTTATTCATTTTTCAACCTCCTTACATCTATCAAAACTTTTAGGGGTCGTTTGGTTCGTAAAATGTTTTGCAAACAAATTGAAATTAGAAAAAGAATTTGAATTGGAATTAGAATCTTGTTAAAATTGATAATGTGTTTAGTTAGTCAATTTTGAATAAAATTAAAATTTTAATTTTAAATATTTCATTGGATTGTTAAACATTACATGGGTAAATGTAAGGAATGTGAATTCCAATGAATAAAGGATGATTTTCCAATTATAATTTTATCCGTTGACCAACCAAACATAATTTTGGATGAAAAACTTTTCTAATCCCAATTCCAAATCCTGATAATTCTGTGAACCAAACGAGGCCTTAGCAAACTATAAACATAATCCTAATTGAATCATTCATGTGTTACGCCTTTTATATTACGGATATAAAAAGTGAACATTAACTGCTGGAATTGCAAATAGCCTAGATAATCATCATGTTTATATGTCTTTATGCCACTCAACATTTTTATTAATGTCTCACCAAAATGCTTATACTTTTTATGTACGAGTAATAATAATCAAACCGTAAGACTAAGCTAATCCAAACCGTATTTAAATCAATAACTTTTGGTTTTCATAGGCTTAAATACACCTTAATCTAATAAAATCACAGGATAACCTTTCAATATCTCATGCTAAACCAAACCAAATCAAACAACTTATGATCTATAAACTAATTAATTCAAAACCATTATTTTGTTAAAAGTATTTTATAAAAAAACAAATACTAGAATAAAACTTCACCTTCCCCTGTTTTGATTTGTTCCATGTGGCCCTTTCTTTGTCAAACCATACTCATCTTCACAATCAAGGTCCATGAAGCAATATTAGCCATCGGATTAGAATTAAACGAAATGCCTAAATTACCCTTGAGTTTGAAAAAAAGTTATTGGACGGCTAATGAGCATCATCAAATTTTGTTGGGGTTCACGTATTTGTAAGGTCATAACTCTTTTTCCCTTTATGGATTTATTATTTTTATTGTTATACTTTTTTCCTTTTTACTTCAAATCAAGTACTTATCAATTATATAATCATAATCAGTTCATAATTACACGTTCATAATTATACATGTATACTTATTATAACCACCGGTTTTTTTAACTGGATTATTAAACATCGTAACTTTCTTGTATAGTTGTTATCAGTAGAATAGATTTAAGTGAATCCGGATAAAAAATATTGCTCCACCGCAAATTACCACAAATAAGGTTTTTGAAATAAAAATCAAGACTTTATTATTTTAGTTATTTATGTTTGTCTTGCTTATCTTAAACTGACAAAAAATACATGTAATTAAAAGATTAAAGAAAACAGTTTTATTTATCCGGCACATATTTTATAGTATGAGTTTAGATTTTTATATATTTTATTTTTACTATTGTTTGGCACTTATTCGGGACATTGTTGGGCCAATACCCACAAAAGTCTTTGGTGTTGAATATCACAAAGCTTTTCACAATATTTAATTATAGATCGCATCTTAGCCGTTTATTCCATCCACGTGTCATCACTAGGTCCATCGATTGAACTGATTTATCGCTGAATAACAGTGTTATAATTGGTATGATTCTACTATTCTAAATTGTACCAACCGAAAAGAAACCCATCATGTTAGTTACATGACTACTATCGTATAATAGATAGGGTGTAAAGTTTAAATTAGTCTATTTAAATCAAATTGGATTAATCTTGAATTTAGCTTATATTTGAGTTATGTTCAGGTTTGTTTTTAGAAATTTTGTAATCTTGAGTTCTACTTGTATTTTATTTAATTAATTTGTGTAAGTGTTTAAAATTCTCTAGTGAATATAAATATTCTTAAACTCCTTAGCTTGATGAAATTCGAAGAATTTACTTGAGCTTTATATATGTTTTATTAGCCAAACATGATTTTTGATTTCCATTAGTTACCTGACGAGTTTGTATAATAGTCATGGGTGACACGTTTGATAAAAGATGTATTAAGATAAAAAAAACAATTTTTCTCGTATTTTTCAAGTAAAGGAATTCGACATTCGTTACAAGTAGTAATAAAAAATTAAAATTTCATATTCCCTCACATACTACCGCCATCACCGCCTCCATCATTGTTGTAATCGTCACCACACGCTCAATTTCTTTAACAAATTTCAATTCATTTAAAAGATGCGTGAACCAAACGTCCTCTAACAACATGAATGTGTATGTTTTTGTTCGATTGATTTTTACATAAAATCTTATCCAAACCGGTCACCACAATTACATATTTAAACTAGACCGGCTAGATTAGTATTCCAAACAAAACATGTCAAATTGATTAGAAAGAAACAATGTTAAATTAACAGTAGGAAAAATGTCGTTAAATAATACAAAGACGCAATCATGAACACTACAAGGTTGGATGATATTATAAATCAGATAAAAGAGTGATATATTGAACATAACAACTGTAAGTATCAGTAAATTTATTTTATGTTAATGTGACATCCATAAACAAAAGTGATTGATACATAACTAATATTCAAAATAGGGTTCAAACTTTATATTTTATAAGTTTTATAATATTGATGTACATAGTTTCCAATAATTATTTTTATTGATGTCATCTGAACCCTTATGTTTTTTTATAGTTATAACCTATACTAATTATTTGCTAGCAGGAGGATCACAACTTTTTTTTATCTCAATAGCATGTTTGTACGTCCACTTGTATTGACTTTTATGTTTCCATATATCAATGGGTACGGTTTATTCTTAAAAGAATATATGATTCAATCAACCAGAAACATGTACTATATTATGTTGAGTAATCATGAACGAGTCTGAGTAAATATGTAAAATTCTAGCAATGTAGGCAAATAGGTTAGCAACTTCGTTGTATGAGTTAGACATTTTTCGTGTATCGGGAAGACGTTTTGATTAGACCAGTTATGATAGATTTCACAAATCCACAAATGACGTGTCAAGAATAATGGTGCTAGATATGGATAAGGGCGCATCATGTGCTTTAATATGGCTACAACAATGGTTAAAAGATTTAATATGGCTAAGTTAGGAGATAAACGGGTGGGCCACGAAATACACACCGAGTATTAACTCGTTAAAAATCATTTTAAAAAGAGTATAGTAATACTATAATTGAGTTAATAAAAAAAATCTTGGATTACAATATAGTTTTTTTAATAAAAGTAATAAAGTGTATAGACATTATTTAGGCTTAAGAACTTTGATGAAACTAATTTTTTCTAATGGTTCTTAATTTACTTTTAAATCCACTTAACTTGCATATTGTATCGTTTAAACTCTCAACCTTTAAAAAAACACTCATTACATGCTCGGATACTACAGGAACAAACAGTTGCTGGTGTTTGATGAAAGTAACTAATAACATTTTTTAAACAACAATAAATCATAATAACTAAACAATTCAATTTGATTTCCTATTGCTCCTCTCATCCTTCAGTTGAATTACGAAAACTTTAGTGTATAGTTAGTCATGCATATTTCTTCTTATATTACATACTTTTTAGATTTTTAATTTGAATTTGATAGTTCCCTTATGCATATGTATGTATGAATGTTTAGGATTCTTTTAGTTTTAAATAATCCAATTGCCCCACGATCCTCTTCGATATTAATTTTCTATTCATTCATGAGATCATCTTTTTAATAATCCGATAAAATATTCCTTTGTGTTATGATCTATTTATGGCAAGTAACATGGTATACTAAAACGTAGATCTCAATAATTGAAATTTAGAATAAAATGTTTTACCTCAAAAACTCATAATTTAAGTTATTGTGTGTTTTCCTTATCATCAAGAGTCAAAGAGTGTCTTTGTAATATGTATGTACAAAGTTAATAAATCCTTCAAGAAACTAATATCTAAATATAATTGAAATATATTATATATGTGTGTAGTTTTTTAAGTAAAAAATAAAAAGTACAATGATGATCGTATCAAATTCTATTTCGCCAATGAGTTTACCCGGGTGACCGGGTTTAAAAAATTATTCGTTGGCCGTTGAAAATATATATATATATATATATATTATATATATATATATATATAATATATATATATATATATATATATATATATATATATATAATATATATATATATATAATATATATATATATATATATATATTATATATATATATATATATATAT
Source organism: Flaveria trinervia (assembly GCA_025506515.1). Taxonomy (NCBI): domain Eukaryota; kingdom Viridiplantae; phylum Streptophyta; class Magnoliopsida; order Asterales; family Asteraceae; genus Flaveria; species Flaveria trinervia. Next base: position 2,716,303 of record CM046448.1, read on the forward strand.
ATATATATATATATATATATATATATATATATATATATATATATATATATAAAGACACGACTCTCGAGCATGTATTAACGTTAAGAACAGACGAATAAATACCCCCGTTATCATTTTATGACAATATTCGTTTTTTAGTTTTAATCTTTTATTTATGTTATCATAATTATAAAGAGATGGTGAGTGAAACATACGCTCAAATTATATGGATTAAAAGTAAAAACAGTACAAAACACCAAAATCTTTATGTTCCGATGTGGGCAGAAGACATAATCTTTGGTATAACCAATGAACTAGTGACAACTTTCCCATTTATATTTTTATATCAAAAACGAACTTTTCTTTAAACATAATAATACGTTAATGAAAAGTTTATGGACCTGTCTATACCTTGCAACAAATATTATCTAATAAATATAAGTTTAAGCTTGAAATTTAGTATTTAGAAGCTTATAGCACGAAACAACTAAAAATAAGGTTTGAATGATCGAACCTGAAACCTGTAATAAAGGAGAATCAGGTTTATATCATAACATCACATGAGTAAGTAAATATTACATCAACTTTTTTGGGCTTTTTATTTTTGTAAAATGACTTAATTTTATGATAAACTAAAGCCTCCACCTTTTGTAAACTCTTATTCAGCCAATTTTTCAAAAAATAATTTTAAATGATAAGACAAAATAATACTTTGTTCATGATTAAAAATGTTAAGAAAAAATGGATAAGATTAAAATTATGAAAATGTTAGAAACATATGAAGGGTTCAAGTTTTATAAACGTTGGCAAATTAAAATTATAAATATTTTTCTTCCATATTCTTTTATAATTTATTCAAATAGCTCATAGATAAAAAAAAATGTCTTTTAAATTGTAATATTTATAATCGAACCAGCTTGACTCGTATCATTTACAAACTGAGCCAATCACTCGTCCGGCATGAATTATATTAGTTTTAATTCATAAATATGCACATATTTGTTTGTGTGGTGAATATTTTGTCTCTTTAAAAGTCACTTCTTAAAAATATTTATATTTGTTTTAATTGATGTTTTAAAATTTAGCCAAATATCCTATCTTATACTAGTTGCACCATATTTAAAAAATATTAAATTTAACGGTGTTCAAATAGTTTGATTTGAAGTTGACCTAAAAAATCGCTCAACTTGATACACAAACAGAGTTTACTTAACTTGTTTACGAGTCGAGTCAAGCATAAGCTAACCCGGACTAAATATGTGAACAACAATATTTTCGATTCCCTTTGACTTTGAATTTGAATTTGATTATTAACTATTATCTCTTCAAATCCTTCCTCAAGTAGAAGAAATTTCCACTACCACATAACCTTTCATTTATTTTCTTCAATTTCATCATTCTCAATCAAACCCCCAATCAAATATCCTCTCTTTGTTTTGTTTTCTTGTGCATTTTGAAATTCAATGAACATGAAAATATGAAATATACTAGGTCTTAAAAAGCATACCATGTCTCCTTGCTTGTGTTGTGGGTCAAAGGAAAGCTATATGTTTCAACTTTTCATCGTCTTTATAGGTGGTTTCTTTTGGTGATTATGGTCTAGATGAACCACATGTCTCATACAATATACAAAGTACCACGAAAGAACCTCAATCCAAAAAATAAGCTCGAAACATTTGAGACGCATTGATGGTCAGATGTTAACTGATGAATTTCAGAAATCTTATAGGTTATATGATAAGCAAACACATTAAAAGAGTCTCTTAATCATTCTCACCGATAAAAATTTAGGGGTTGTTTGATAAAACTGACTCAGTAAGGATCTATCTGAGTCAGAAGTTGACTCCATCAGAAGTTCTGACTGAGTCTATATCTGACTGAAATTTGACTGTTTGATTCAGTATCTGACTGACTCTGCTAAATGATAATAACTCATTTTATAAATTATTTCACTCTTGTTTGCAACCACCATCACCATAGCTACTAAACCATCAAGCATGCATTGCATCGGTTTTTGGTTTATGTTTATGGGTGACTTTTGGGCTAGCCTTGGGTGAACTCTCTAACCCCCTAACAGACTTCAAGCAATTCACAAACGTGCTCACTCATTCGCTCTTCACACACTCTTAAGTCCCTTCATCCTTTGCCTACCACAACTCTCTAACCCCCTAACATACTATATATCGCGCAAGAGAAGGGGCTAGTCGTGCAAGAGGGTCCAGTCGCGCAAGAGGCTAGTAATTCAATGGTCGCGCTCGTAGGGTGGGTGGGGTGGTCGCCGTTGGTGGTTGGTCGGTGGTCGAGCAGGGAGGTCGTCGCGCAGGAGGGCCGTCGTGCAGGAGAGGCTGGTCGCGCAAGGGGCTGGTCGATCGGTGGTCGCACTCGTAGGGTGGGTCGCCGTCAGTAGTTGGTCGGGTGGGTCAAGCAAGGAGGGCTGGTCGCGCAGGAGGCTGGGTTTGTCTCCAAAGAGAATGGGTCAGCCTCTTTAAATTTCATGTTTGGGTCAGCTCTTTGAACCCGATCAGCCAGACACAAAATGCATATCAAACGGGCTAACCCGCTGACCGAGTCAACCAGTCAACCGGGTCAGCCGAAATCAAACACCACTTTAACTTTATCTTGATTGATTTAATTACTCAATTGATGCTCTTGAAAGGTTATTAAGCCATTACTTATAAAGACCTGCCAGAAACAAGTATAATCCCTTTAGGGATCTAATGAATCATCCGAACAATATCGTTGATAACACAATAAACAGTTTTAATAAGCAATCCCAGACACGTTCTTTCAAATGACAGTTGATTGTACTAAATGAACATTCAAGCTCGTATTTAGTCCCTAATTAGAAAAGTAGATATGCATACAAGTTTATGTACCTGAGGACACATTATAGAAAGTTACAGGGCATTATTATTATTATTATTATTATTATTATTATTATCATTCGTACTTTTGGTCGAGCCTAGTCCCTCCTCTTCTTCTTCCTCTCTTCTCTCTCAGCCGAATTTTTCAACTGCATTACACGTGATAAATAACAAGTTCAGTTCTGTCTTAAACGACCCACAAGATAAGAAACACAAAAAATACACATAAACCTACCATGATAATAAGGATACGAACAAAGACCGCAACAAAGTCAGTAAAGAGTGTGAGTGCATGCTTTACATAATCGAGATCTCCAAGGTGAGCCTTCTCAATAATCTCCTGTGTATCAAACACCATGTACCCAACAAAAACCAGAAGCCCGAAATACAGCTGAAAAGTTGATCAAAACCATTAGTTATCATCCTATGAAACTGCAACTTCATAAGCCACTGCCTTTATGAGATGTTAGTTACAGACTTACAGGTTAAATGTATATTATTTTTTATAGTAGAATAACTAACCATTTTAAAAAAGAATGATTAGGATTCACGTTACCTCAAATTTGAACATAGCCACAGAACCACCAAAGATGGATGAAGCAAAATGCAACCAAAAGAGCATTGAGACGCCAGATGACAAAAGGCCACCTAGATAAAGGTATTCCCTACGTCTTGCCAACATGGCAGCTCCGGAGAAACACGCAAACACGATCGCAGTCCCCATGAACGCGCTCACCAAAATGCTGCAAAATCAACAAATTACATAAAAAAATGTTCACCTACCCAGCATAAAGGTGTATGTATTAAACATACCAAGAAGAAAAAACAACAGAAAAAAAAAATATACCTTGGATCAAAATCAATCGCCAATTCAATTAAAGGACCAATTGATGCTCCTTGGAAAAGGGATGAAGCCATCAAAAGTGAAACCCTTTTTTGCTGTATTGCCAAGACATTATAATTCAAACAATTTGTTACTAAGAATAACAATCAAGAAAATAATAAGGTGAGGTAAAAGACATCTAAAGTCTAAGCCTACCTCTTCATATGGAGGAGTGGCGAGTAGCCATGACATGCATCCCAAGGTTGCAAAGGTGGTCAGGAGACCACCAATGTTCCATAGGATGTGAAGATAAGCCCCAACAGCAGATGCTACAAGGGCGCAACAAAGAGACAGATAAACCTGCAATTACATCATACGGAGACATTTAATACGAACCATAAATCAATGAAGATGGAACTTGAGAAAGCAAAGAAAACTGAAACTATTTTGTTATTTTTTTTCCCATTCCATAGAAACATTATCAGCATATGTACAAATATGCAAGCCTTAATCTCAATTGAGAAACTACATCGATTACAATTCCGGATGAGCAAGACTTGTTAGCTACAACACAGAATCAGGCAAAAGCCACTGGATCAGATCAAGATAAACTTCAAATCTTAGAAATCGTAATCTCGTATTCTCATGTACTATTACGAAGTTACAACGCCTAACACAAAGTTACAAGAAAATTTCATCCATATGATTTAACATAACTGTCAACAACCAAAAACTTTCTTAATCCTTGTTTAACTTCTGTGTTCGCAACTACATTAAAATTCATCTCGTTGTCTTTTGTGATTGATATCCTTGTGTAATTAGTGATCATATTATCACAATGATCAATGAAATATCCTTAGCCATAGGATTACTAGCACGAGATACACATATTTTAGGTTTAGTTGACCTGTAGAATATGATATCTTTTTCTAATCACTAAAAAAGTAAACATGTTTTTATATGTGTAATTGACTTTGTGTAGTATAGATTATAGAAGCTTACGTCAAAAAGAAATGGTCAACACTCAACACACATCCTCAATTCCTCATGTAGAGCTCGAAGAATAAGAATCCTATCTATTTCACCACAATATCAACCACAAAAAACTAAACCATATCCGATTTCTCTAATCAAGCGATTAAACAACATAAACATATACAAAATCCACAGATCAAACAACAAGAATACATCGCGTTAAGTATTAATCAAAAGCATATGAATATTCTGGAGTTCCCTAACAAATAGCCAAATAGGCAAAATCACATAAATTAGGGCAAATTAGAGGAACCTGCTTGAGATGAGTTTGAACAATCGGAGAGATTTGACGGAAATTCTTGAGAGAATCATAAGTCCAACTGTTTCGATGAACCGATTGCGATTGTGAACCGAAGAACGATGAGAATGATTCCATTGTAAACCACGACTTTTGAAGAAATCTTTGTTACGAAATTCGATAACTTTTTGGTGAAGGCAACGGCCCCTATTTATAGCAGATATTTGAAGACGTAAACTTACCTAGCAGTTTCGCGAAGTCACACGATAATGAGCTACTTCCAATTGTCAAACATATTTTCTTTTTATTTTGTTTGTATTTTAAAGACTTAGAATAATAAAAAAATTTATCGAAAAAAGGACGTTTTTAATTTAATTCTAGATCAACTTGCTAAAGAAAATTTTAGAAAACCACAAATCAAACCAGCTAGAGGGTTTTGACGGTACTAAACTAATTTTTATATTTTTTCTTTCAAAAAGTGGTTAAAGAATTATTCATGAATAAAATACATATACATAACCACATATTTCAAAAATAAGAAAAATATAATAATAATAATAATAATAATAATACATGTATATATTTCAAATCCCAAACTGCAAACTATAAAGCCGTGAAAACAGCATACATTATAAACCAACTTACATGCTTCGGTTAGAGCGATCCAGCCGATTTCTTGACGTCTATGATCACAAATAATAGATCCAAAAGCTTCACTATATACCTCTAGCAATTACATGTTAGTCCTCTAACAATCAAGTTACAAGCAATGCATTTACTTTTTTTGAAATTATATTTTACAAAGTAATACAACTCAAAAAAAACCGCCATTTTGGCCCAAGACTGGTCATTAAACAGACCCTAACAGATCCAGTGGGCCTGGGCCTTGTGCGACATAGGTTTAGATGGAGAAAATATGGTGGCCCATTTCTTCATTGATGAGATCAGAGTAATGATGATTGTAATCAAGATATTCCCAGAACCTTGGAAGACTAAATTCCACATTCTTAGGAGAGTTGAGATAACATGCGTACAGTTGTTTCATGCTCTGGTCAAATGTTTCTTTAATGGTGAGAACCTGCATCAGCAAAAAGAATACAAAAAAATAATTAAACTACTATTAAAGGAGAAATTATTGGGGAAAAAAATAGGAGGATTAAGTAGGCCTTATAAATATGACCTGAGAGACATTCAGCAGACCTCCATTTAGTCCAGCAACAGATCTGAAGTCCAATGCACATTGCAGTATTCTTTGAATAATGTCGGCTATTTGTTTCATATCGTTCGATAAGAAACATCTGCAAACAATATAGAAACCAGTATCTATAAACCCAATAACTTTTAAATGTGACATCAGGATTTTACGGCTTGACATTGAGAAGATGATAGTGATGACTGGAAAATGTACCCACCAATTGTTTCTAGAATGTTTGTCCTATGTAGATAGCATGTATGTATGGAGAGATGTAAGAACATAAAGAAAGAGTGAAGAACTTACATGCACCGCGAATCATTGAGATAATCCATATGCACATAATCAAGATCAGTCAAATCTTTAACCTAATGGAACAAAAATCATAAAACAAGCTTAGGTTGTGATTAATAATGTCAATTATAAAATAACATAACCGTTATATTATGTATCCTTTTAATATGCAATGAACCTTAAAAAAGTGTGATTGTTATTATTTCTAACCTTATGCTTGAGAGATTGTTGAAATCTGCACCAGGATACATGTGATAACTGAGACTGAACATATTGCTGCAATGTTGATACGAAATGAAAGATCTGATGCCTGAAAATTAGATACATTAGAAAAAGTGAGATTTGTAGTCAAATGTATAACATGTCATATAAATTACGAACAGGATAAAACTATATGTACAAGAATAGCAATACACCAGTGTTATAATCATTAGTCAGCCCAGGAAAGATGTAATTATCTTGAGAGTTAGCTTTGTAATGGGATAAGTTCGTAACTAACTATTACTAAAACACATTCTAGTCATGTGATGCTATGGCGAGAAAATGAAGCTTCAAAAATACCTCAATTTCACCATGATATTGAATTTGCGCGACTTCGATTTTTGTACATTAGAAGAACGATCCTGGTTGGTGAAATGGATGAATTCCTGTATATCAACAAAGCATAAGGTCACAATATAACCATGAGTAACAGATTTTAATTAAATGCTTGCAGTAAATACCTTAAATGAACACCAAACTTCAGTCAAAGAAGATGATGCTAATTTGATTTGCATTAAAAAACTGAAAATTTGAGCATATATCTTTAATGCATCAGGTGTTAAAACAATGCTCACAGGCCAGTCTACTCTGTAACCCAGGCCTAAACCATTGAATGACTGTATACCTGCCAACATACCCTTAATGAATCACTCAATATTTTTATTTTAAGCATGTGAAATTTTAGATAAAGTAAAAAAAAGGGATGTTGTATGAATATACCAGTTGAAAAACTACAAAGAGATGAAGAGTCTTGTTCTTTCATGTACACAAATAAGTGATCCTTATACTGGTCTTTTTCACATGAAGATCTCTTAACAGAAAGTTCTAGAAGGCTCTGAATTTCAGATATCCTTTTATCTGCCTCTGCGGCATACCATTTCTAAAAAAGGTAAAATTTAGTATAGTATTATCTATAAAGCATAATGTCATCATCTTCTAGAAGAAACTGAGGAAGAACATAGTTACATGTTGCCGGAGTGAGAGGATAAACAGATCTGCCCAGTCAGCTGATTCCATCATGTGGTATCGCTTCAAAGCCAGCAAATGTTGTTGTAAAGCAAAACCTTCTTCAAGTAGCTTAATTGTTAATTTACTGACGTACATATACCTAGTCACAATAATTAAGGAATGAGGATACACATAATCGATCTACTTTGTAAAACTTCTAATGTGCAAACTGAAAGAAATAAAGGATACTGTAGTTGAATCTCTTCCAACAAGCATTTCTCAAGAACAAAATCCAATGGTATCGCAATAAGTGCCGTCACACTAGTCTTACGCTTCCCAGGGTGGATATCATTTTTATTGCCAGTGCCATCAAGAAGACTTTCCCAACCACCACCACCAGATACATTCTGTAATAGGTCTTGTTCTTGGTGATTATTTTTTAAACCAAAAGATGCATGTGTGTCGAATGAATTCTTTTCAACAGTGATTACATCACCACCATGGCCTTTATTATGGTAAATTCTCGTATTATCAGCACTAGTAGCTCCATAAGAACTGCCTAACCTATCCACACATTCACTAAGTGGATTCTTAACTGAGTCAAAGTTAAAAGAAGGTAATTTGACTTTGGAACATCTTTCCCGAAGTTTGTTTTTCCTCAGAATTAGGTTATCACATTCAGCCTCGCATAATTTCAAGCTTCTCAAACTCATAGCATAACCAGGTAAATCAGCATTATTTAATAGTTCATGTGATTCAATTATCATAGCGGATGGACTTTCATCTCGAGAAGGCTTTTTTAGCAGAATATCAAAAGAGGTTTCTGATTTAATTTCCAAAGCAAACAAGTATTTTCTCTCTAAAACATCTGAATCATGAGAAATCCCAACCAACTTCTCTTCTTCATCGTAGTTTTCAACAGATGAACATTCAGATGAATCCTCAACATAAGAGTATTCATCTGTCATGCTTGATGTATCACACTCCACTGTACCAGGAGGCCTGTTGGTCAGAAGGATGATCAACATTTTAGAGAATTTATAAAAGAATTTGAGAAGATAAAGGATAAAATGGGAAGATCCACATAGATTTCTTTTAAGAGTATGTATTAGTGATAACCATACATTAAACATGCATAAAGTTAAGAACATAACTAGTGAGTGAATTCTCATATATTTCTTTGTGCAAAATAACTGTTAGGCATTCAAAGTATTAATTATATTATCAACTGTTTATAATGAAGCCTATGAAGGATTGTGATTTTTGTCAGATAAAATAACTTAATAACCATGATATATTTTTTTTTCATATAGAAACATAAGCAGATAGATCTTACGAATTTTGATTCATATTCTTTGTTGAAGGAGAGACTGATCTATCATTAGCTGTAGATGGAACTTCCAGATTCCCTCTACCCGAAGTTGGTAATGTAGAATATGAAATTACCTGTTGAACCATATATCCAGGTAGTCAAAGAACTAAAAGATAAAAGTCAATGATACAGTTGACAAACAAACTTATCAAATCGAATAAGCGTGTGACAACAACTTTTGGACCTTAATGATGTATAGTATCAGTTTCTAAAACAGTCTGAACTATATTATTAAACTTCAAGCGGGAATATAGTGTCTGTTTATGAATGGCAGTTGCTTTTAACAAACTATTATTTAGGTGACAAATATAAATATGATAGGATGAAAGAATTTATTTAGCATAATACACATGAAACACATAGCAAATACTAAATATAAATAAGTGTCACTTTTGATGAAATCACCTGATGATATTTGAATTCTAGGTTTGGCAAATGATTTTTGAGTTTTTCCATCATGATTTTGTAGTAATCCCTCCTTTTAAGTACCATTGTTTCAATTCCTTCCTTACTGAAATCCATATGAAATGCGTGAGATAAACGAGAGCTTGACATTCTACTCCAATAAGGAAGAAAATCTTCATAAGTTTGATTCCAACTGCCAACACCATCAGAAAATTCTAGCAATTTTATTAACACTTGAAGCTGCTGACCAGCCCTAAAAAGTGGAATCAAGAATTCCCTTAGAAAACAAGGAACAAAAACTCCATCTTGCTCCTGGAATGAAAATCAACATTATAAGTTTGATTCTAACTTCTCAATATACCAACTTTGAATATATAATATAGTTCAGTATTTACCCTAATGGTGACTGTGTTACTCTCATCCTCGGCCACTATGAACTCATTAAAAGGATCAACAATTTTTGCCTTGAAAATCCAAGATCTGATAAAGTCGATATATGGTTCGCATGAACGGATGAATAGGGTTCTAAGGAGAGCAGAATGAACTGGATCAGCAACCTGATATGTTCACACCAAATAAAATATGACACAAGACAATCTTTCAAAACCAAAATACAGAGCTTGTTGCATAATTTTTATCCAATATCTTTAAACTCATATTTTGTATCATCATATGAAGAGTTAAGCAACTTCATATGATGGAAAATAACAACATAATTATAAGAAATGCTGACCTGGAGCTCCTTGTACAAGAAAGTAAGAAGATTTCCACCTCTAGGAAAGTCGGTAAATTTTGTTTGAGTAACTAAATTCTCAAGGGGTGAAATTGAGAAGCCATTAGCTAAATTATGCACATTGCAGATACTTCCAATAACCTCAATTTGGTTCCTTAACTCTTTAGTATGAAGATAAACCTCCAACAACGTAATTTCAGAGTGCCCAACCCTTGAAAGAAAGCCACTTGACATGTTATCATTATTTGATAATCGCCTTAAACCAACAGATGAATATAAAGTATCCAACGCAGCAATGTAACCTTCCAAAACATCATTAACAGCAACCGCAAAAGCCTGGTTAACCAGACTATATGGAGGATGATCGCTTGCTGCTGATTCAGCATTTTCAGTGCTTCTCAAAGTAGCATCATCAGAACTTAAGCTTGTGAAATGATTGATGAACTTATACAGAAAGAAAACTCCACATCCCATGCAACCTATGGACCTAAGTATCTTCTCGAGAGCGAGTGTACTCACAGATTTGGTCCACATACTAGGGATTCGGTGAAACGTTCTGTCTGTTGGATCAGAATGGAACATTGCACATAGTTTTTCAATACTTATAAGAGAAGACTCCAACCCTTGTAGAGCATTCATTGCCAACCTCACTAAACTAGCCTCCTGTATTCAAGTGTATGAATATATGAACTCATAAATTACTACATTATACCAATTTAAAGGGATTAAAATAGTTTCAATAACTAGAATGCTTGCATCAATCATACCATAACCATAACCAACCCCTGTAAATCTCATCAATAGCCAATCCATTGACAAGGTCTATGGAGGGTGGGATGTAGGCAACCTTACCCCTACCACAACGGATAAAGAGGTTGCTTCCAGAGAAACCCCCGGCTCTAAAGCAATCAAAGAATAATATAAACAATACAATGCACAATCACCATATATTAGACCATCACAAGCAAATCATGTACTAAACATAGACATCGTGCAAACAATAACCATATGCAATAATTCAGCACCAAGTGAAAGTTCGATATACATTAGGTGACAGGAAACACAAAGTGATCAGTATTATACACGAAATCATATGTCATCCCTACACAATACACATTAAGAAGTACATATCCACGTATTTCATAACTCATAAGTCATCTATTATATCATATAGAATGATTAACAATCAGCACATAGTGACATTATGAGTTGTGAAATATAGAAGAACCACACTAATCCCCTAAGACAGAACTACGACATGTAAAAGACCATCTCATCTATGCTTGAATCAAGCATAAATCTAACATATGCTACTAATTCTACTATATATGAAACATGTGCATTCCAATTTCCATTTACACATCAAATTAGAATAAGTCTGAACCTAAGCAATAATCGAGTTGATTACAAATATAAAGTAGTGTTCGAAGTCTTACGGAAACTGTTGAGGTGTTGTAGAGGCGTTTAGAAGTAGAAGGAGAGGAGAGTGACGTTGAAGTGACGGAGATTCCGCTTTCGGTAGGTATGGATTCCCAAGGTCTAGGTGGAAGCCATGGATCTTCGACCTTCAAACTGTTTAAAAGCGATTTAAAGTCTGTATCAACAGCCATGGTTTTGGAGAAGATGACGGAAGCAATGTCGTCGATACGAGCGACGATGATTTCACTTATCGGTTGTTGAGATCTCGACAGACGGAAGAGTGATGAGAAATTGTTGGTGGTGATCGCCGGAATGGGGGGGTGAGGAGGTAGACGACGGTGGGAGGTGTCGGAGGGGAGGTTGTTCTCCGGTGGTGAAAGAGCGAAGGAGGCGGCGCCGGTGGTATCGCCGGTGACTCTGTGTTTGGGGGGAGACAAATTAGAAATTGACTGAAAAAATCAAAAATGTTTTTACGGTAATTTCATAGTCTCGTTGTAAACTTTTCATATTGATTTTGATACTTTCGGACCTAACTCATATAGAAAACATTATCAAATAAAAAAACTTTTTACTATGAGAAAACTTCATTGAAACAAATTTGAACATAAACTATAAAGATCATAAGTTTAGTTCATCACATTTATATCATTAGACTAGAATGTAAATATTCGTAAAGTATTTATTAGCCCATTTAAATATGACGCCCATGGTTCAATTAGAATTGGTCATTGCGTCCGTTGAATTGTTGGTTATTATTTAAGGATAGATTAAGTTGGAATGGATGCATCGGAAAAAAAGGGTCCTGGTAAATATGGGTGAGCATGAGTTTAAATCAGAATAAGTATGAGTCAAAGTGAATCAATATTATTTTAAAAAATATTATATTTTTCACCTTGATCGCTATGTATTTAAATATCTAGTTATTCACTCATACTAAGATAAGTTAATGCAGTGAAGTAACTTTGTAAATTCCCCTTCAAAGAGAATGTGCTGACATCGGCGACAACACAATTCGTTGAATATCTTACAACATCAAACGAACTCCGGATGTACTTCTTGTCAAGGCATGCAACCGATGGATCTTTCATTTGGGTAACAATGAGTTTTTTAGAAGTGTACATAACCAAGCGATTGTCTTTGGTGTAAACGATCGACGATCCAAAATGTTGTTCGTCTTCATATCAAGACTCCTATTTAGGGCTGCAAACGAACCGAACGAACACGAACAAGGTCTTATTCGTGTTCGTTCGTTAAGAAATAAACTTGTTCATAAACTGTTCACGAACACTTATCGAACGAGATTTCTTGTTCATGTTCGTTCATTAAGAAAACGAACATGTTCATGAACTGTTCACGAACACTTACCGAGCGCAAATAAACACAAACAAAAGCAAACGAACACAAACAACTGTTCATGAACATGACAAACGTAAACAAAAACTCATAAACACAAACGAATACGAATTATTATAGATTTATTTTAGAATAAAATTTATATTTTTTATTACAAACATTACACAAAATCAATAAAAATAAATAAGTAGTTAATATAAATACCAAAAAATACTTGATATAATAGTCATAAAAATAACTGACACAATAATTAAGAATATAAACGAACACCTTAACGAACATAAACGAACACATTATCGAACGAACATTAACGAACATAAACGAACACATTATCGAACGTTCACGAACATAAATGAACGAACGCGACTTGTGTTTATGTTCGTTCGTTTAACTAAACAAACGGAATTTTCTTGTTCATGTTCGTTCATTTACTAAACGAACGAACATAAACGAACTTCCCGCCGAACGGTTCACGGACTGTTCGCTGAACGTTCAGTTCGTTTGCAGCCTTACCTATTCTTAATCCAAAACACACTTCGTTTTATTCAAACCCTGAAACGAGTGTTAGATTAGTTTGATTTCGATATTGAACATAACATGAAGTCCGATCTCAAGGACAAAGAACCAGTTAACATGTTGTTCAAGAAAATAACTTTTGATATGACATTGGAAGCTTGATCGATGCTTGAAAGAGTTCCGCTGCCAAACCTTTTGAGCTAGTGTTAACTAGAGTGTCATTTGATCTGTGAATTTATGGATGATGTTATTTTTGTTTGTGAAGATAATCAAAATTAAAAAGGATGGCTTTACAAATGTATCATACAATAAATTTGTGAATCTAAGGTTAATAATTTGTGAATTTTATGCATGGAGGACCCAACAAGAAAAGTTGAGAGGATCTTTTGTTGTAGAGAGAGTGTGCTTGTAGATGTGCCATAGGTTGTTGATAGCGGTGGGATGTGATAGTTATTTTTCTAGTAGTATCGACCTATTTTGACCCATTAATTTATTTGATGATCCATCATAATCATCTATCTGTTAACCTAGAACTTTAACTTAACCCGTCGATATCCTTTTATAAATTATACTCAATCCAAAAAAACCACAAGATCGGCATTTAATACTCATGTCACACCCCAACCTTGACGGCGGAAACGTCGAAGAGTGAGAGTTAAGATCGTTCACAGTCACATAACGCTATTATTAAATCCAAATATATATTATTCATAAGTTTGAAAGGTACATTACAAGCATAAGTCTCAAATAAGAAAACATAATAAGAAATATAACAAGCTCATTCATTAAATTAACTAGGTCCATTCCTAGGTGTGAACAACTTCAAAAATGACGATCAAGCTTGAGCATTTCCTAAAACATGTTAAAAATAAAAAGTCAACATAATGTTGGTGAGATTTCCATAGTTTTCGATACATAAGTATATAAAAGATGGCAATTCATATTGTAAGTTAGAGAACAAAGTAAACTAGGGATGTAAGACAGAATGCACAATCAAACATCAACAAAGTTTTACAAGTTTCAAACGTTTACAAGTATATACGATTAGCTAAGTGTACTTTGATCAACCAAACAGGCTTGTCTGGCCCATAGATCTATGACTTCGCTAAGCTAGCAATAGTTAATGATTGTACATATATTTGACATTATATGGTAGCCACAAAGTTCAACTAACCACAACATATAGGTAAAATTGTCATAAGTTTACAAGAATCAAACGTGTTTACAAGTGCAAAGTTTGTAATGTAATATGTTTCACCCCAAAAGTGTAAAAATATAAAAAGGGATATAGAAATACTCACTTGATCAAATAAGTATACATACACGACTAATAAGAAATATAATGAGCAATGATCCAACGTAGTTATTCACAATGTATCTATGTATATATATTTACAAGATTAAAGTTTAATTGTAAGATTAACATTTTAAAGCGAACTAGGGTTTCGATAAAACTTTGGGGCTTGTCAAATATTTACGTTTAACAAAAATGGAATCAATTAATTTATTAAAGTCAAAGAAATTTGCTACATGTTATGTAAGATCATATGTATAAAATATATATTTATAACAATTTGTATACATATATAATGATTAAATAAAATTTATTAACCTCAATTTAAAACAATAATTTAAAGATATTGGATGAAATAATATTTATGTGAACAAAATATTATCTAAAGTCTACTTTGTATAAAATTACACTATTTATATATCTTTTTTAGAATATTTAATAAAAAATAAAAGTATTTCTTTTTAAGAATCAATTTACAGAAAACATTCATATGATTTAAAATGTTCAAAGTGTATAAAATGAATTTTTATAATTTTTATAATTTTTAGAAATTTTTAGTTTTTAATTTAAGGGCCAAAAAGACCCAAAAAAAAATATGCGAGGCTTCCCGAATTCGAACCAGGGACTTCCTAGATGTGAGGGTGAGTGGGTAACCAATAAACCAATGGCCTCAGCCGCGATTTACTTTGGTTTTAGAAACTTAAAAACATAATCTCAAAGAAATCCCCAAATTTCATAAACCTTAAAATCAATCTTCGAACCAATCAACATCAGATTGATTATGTTAACGCTTACAATCATGAGGCTTTTGTTACCCATGATTAAACGAGTGTGTTCATGTAAACAATTACCCGTGTGATTAACCATTGAAGATGCACACCTCGATGAACAAGTTGCGACCGAGAGGTGAGAGGACGATGGGTAAATGTTGATGATATTTCAATTAATTTGGTGTGAAGCTTCGATTGATGTACTAGACCAAAAGCCCCTTATCAATTTCGAGTTAGAGAGCTCGGATTGAGGTTCTCAAAAGAGTTGCAGGTTCGCGATGGAGAAAGAGTCGAATGAAGGGTTCCCGTATGTTTCAGGTGGAATGGAGTTCGACAGAAGCTTATGATTAGTTTAAGGTTCGATTAGGATCCACTTAATTTGATTATTATTAAGTTTAAATGATTGAACGGTTTTAAGTTTAAAGACTTCGGCTATACAATTCTATTATGAATGTAACCGGTATTTAATCACAATTAAAGTATGCGTTCAAGTTCGAAAAAGGTTCAAGATGCAATTTGAAACGGTTTGGGTGTTAAAACCGCTCGAATTTGTTGATTTTGAGGTGGCCGGAGCTCGGCCGGAACTTGGCCGGAGCTCTTGCCGAAATTACGGGAGAGAGAAAGGGGTGGGGGTTGGGTTTTGATAATTTACACCTTTGGTCCCTGTGATTTTGAACTTTAATATTTTATGCCCAAACCTTTCATTTGGAGTTTTAAAAGTGGCAAACTTAACCCCTTAACTTTATTACTTTAAGTTTTTAACTTTTACAAGTTAATAAATTAGTATTATTAGTGTTATACCTTTAATTAGTTATTAACATTATTATTATCATTAATTTTGTTAATGTTGTTATTATTAGTATTATTATTATTACAATTATTGTTATTGTTATTATTATTATTATTATTACTTATCTTTTTCTTGTTAAAATTATTATTATTAAATCATTATTAAGATTGTTATTTAATTATTAAGTAATAATTTACATTATCAACATTCAAGTTAAAGAATTAAAAACAATTTAAAACAATAAGTATAAGTAACCCATAAGATTCATGTAAAGCAATAAAAGCCCTTACAAGAATACAAAGGAGTTAACTTTTAGTTAATAAGAAAATACAAGACGTTACAACTCAAAACAACCCAGTTGAGGTTACTGGACAAAGACTGTCAGACTTAGTTCAAACCCTAATAGGCTTGTTAAGAATGGGCCCGGACCCCTGGTTGTACGAGGGTACTGGACAAAGACTGTCAGACTTAGTTCAAACCCTAATAGGCTTGTTAAGAATGGGCCGGACCTCTGGTTGTACGAGGTTAACTACTATTTAGGGTTGTTACATGAATGTTTTTAGTTATTGTTATGTTTGTATTCCTGGCTCCATAGTCATATATTATAAAGTTGCATGGATTATTTATACGTATGTGGACTGTAATTTTTTTCATAAATGAATATTGTAGCGAAACTTGTTCGTGTGTTATCTTCTTTGCTTATGTTGACACATGGTAAGTTTTTGAGCCGAAGGGGTAAAGTTCGTAATCATTTCATTCTTATATTCTATTTTTTAAATGCGATTTACAAGTTTCTTAAGAATCAACTTGTGTTTGACAGGAAAATGATAAAGAAAACAAATGAATCTTTATCAAGTAGTCAAGTATACAATACCACAAACATAACACTACTTTACACGTACCAATACCAATTTCATAACTTTCAAAAAATCATTCAATTAAAGCGACTCCACCATTATCCTAATCAACCCCATCGGTTATTGTGAGTCTTATTAAGAATCCACTGACCATATTTTTGATTCTTTCTTTTAAGCATATTCTAAGAACATGCAATATTTATGGTAAATGCAACAATCCAATAATTTCATCATAAAGCCGAGCTAAAAAGCAAAGCAATTCTTTATTATCTTTAGAATATGACACCAGCTACATCATTTTACATGTAAAAAGCAAACCAAACGTACAAACATGTAATTATACATGCATACTTTAGAAGATTAAGTTTAGTCTTAAATAAAAGGGGTAACTTTATAAAATAGTAACCAACTTTCAAAAGTGTTCCAATTAAATAACTCAAGTTTTAAAAGTGTTCCAATTAGATCACTCATTTTTATATTTTATACAAATTAAAAGTCATAACATATTTTTTAGCATGTTATACATTTGGATTTAGTTAGAAAATATTTTTTTCTATCTTTTGAAGCTGATATAGAATGTTGACGTAAATTTTAGGCACTTTTTTATATTTTTTTCATAATTAACATGTTTTTTTTATTTTTAATATAATTTCATATATTGAAAATTCTAACTCTAATGTCTTTTCCATCGTTACTTTCTTGTCATAATAAAATTTGGTAATGACTCGATTTGATCGTTTGAAGGTCCAATTTGAAAAAAATATGCATGAGTAACTAAATTAAAACACTTTTGAAACTTGGTTACTATTCTGTAACATTTTCCCTAAATAAAACCACTAGACACTAAAAACTAGTATCACGTTATTATAGGGTACACATTAAGGCTAAGCTTTAATTTCATTTTTGTTGTTTAATTGTGAAAATAAACAACTAGCAGTAATTTACTAAAATAATAATAGCTTTCGAACCTCAATTGAGACGTAGAAACGTTGATAGATTAAGTTGATGTTTGTTAATAATAATAATGTAAATTGGATTTTGGGTTTTTATAATATAAAATACGAATCATTGATCGCTTATAATTCATACTGTTATTTGGCTGATAATACTCTCAATTTTTATTTTTATTACCAATGATAATTGCATAACATAATTAGTATACATTCACACTCTGTTTGTATTTTGTTTAGGCTTGATTTAACTTGTATGTTATTTCGTTTCATTCATAATAATTACTATGAATGAAATCGTATATAAATCAAGCGTAAATATTATATAACTATGTACCTTAGACTATTGCTGGAAATAAAAGCGAAAATAAAAATTATTACGCTGAAATTAGTATTATAAATTATAATCTGTAAAATATAATAGATTAAATTATTAAAATTAAAGTTATAAATAATAATAAGAATAACGATAATGTGAAGATAAGGGCATTTAGGTTGTAGTTACGGTAAATGCGATAAACGCGTGTCAAAGGCTTGATTTGTTGCATATCAATACGTCACCCCCACCTTACCTACATTCTTAAAGACTCCTATAGACCTATATCATATCATATTTGTTTCACTATTTGATTTCTCTAATCAAATCGTTTACTTTATCTCCGGCGATTATTCCGTTTATCTCCGGCCACCGGAAGATCTCCGACAATCTTTCGTTCACTCGATCTCAACTCTACACACGGAGATGAATCCCGAATAGTATGTTATTCTTCCTCTAGTCAAACCGATTGTTAACTCAATTTCAATTTCACTTTCACTTTCATTCATGTCTGATGCGATGATGGATGATGTGATTCTACTAGATCTATGCTTTTTGATTGCTTTAGACGTCCAATTTTACTTCGATTAGTTGTTTAACTTTAACTGTATATGATGATGATGATTTAGGGTTCTGTTGTTATCTTAAATTTGGGATTTTTTTAGATCAAATCAACTGTTTTTTTTCGTTCGATCTCTGGATCGGTTTCGTGCAGTAAGATCAGGTCCTTTGAATGATTGAAAGTTGAAACTGCCTTCTGATTTATAATCTTAGGAAAGTTGATGTGTTCTGGATTTTACCTGGGGTTCTATTGTTGATGTTTGGATTTTGATCGCGAGCTTTGAAAATTGTGTTTTTGAAGTTGAAAGATTTGAGATTATACTGACATGGATATACTTGAATGAATTATAACCTTGGAATGGATAGTGCTGATGGTCTGTGTGACTGGTTCGTTATAGCAGAGATTCACGTTCATCTACATAGGATTTTTAATGCTTTCATTGGATGTTAGAGTTGCAGGTTTTCGGGATGGTTTTGAACTTGTAGATTTGTCATCAACATGTGAAGTTAATGATATGTTTAGTTACCCTTCCCCTTGTTGGTGGTTAAAGTGCAGTGAGTTTTAATTTCGTGTGGAGTAGAACTAGTAATGACATGGACTATTTGTCATGATTTGAAGCACACTTGGATGTTTTTGATCATACAATAGTGATTTGATGTTTTGAATCGAATTTTTTGTTTTTTAATGGAACACTGGCTGCAGGTATTTAAGAGTTAATGATGTTATGTTCTTGTATTGTTTATATATTGTAACATGAATGTTAGTATTTGTTGTGTTGATATTTGATAATTTTTTCGATATGTTGTATTAGTTTTTTTCTTGTCAAAATTAATAGTTTCCTTGTCTTGTCAAAATTAATATTTTCCTTGCTCTTGCAGTGACTATTTGTTCAAGCTATTACTCATTGGAGATTCAGGAGTTGGGAAATCATGTCTTCTACTGCGTTTTGCTGTAGGTTCTTGTGTTTTTTTTCTCTGACAGTCAATCAGTCTGTTTCTATATACACATGAATTCACACAATCAGAATGTATTCACATAAACAAAATGTTACTTATTTTCACCTTTAAAAACGTGAATGGAAATATGAAATCCATGCATAGGTGCTTATGAATCATTACTCATTAGTCATTACACATAGATCAGCATGCCATACCTGTCAATATCTCTTTGTCCTATACGACCATCTTCTGAACAAATAGTTTCTTTCAAATTCTAGTCACAAATGTGCATATAACAACATGCATGTTGTATGGGTATATATAAGGTCTGATAGTTGTAAATTTTTTGTCTATGTTTTACTTGCTTAAAGAAATATTTTGCATGCACATTTGTGACTAAAATTTGAAAGAAACTTTGAAAATATACTCCAAGAAGACTTGTGTCTATTTAAAAAAACTACAAATCATTGAAGACCGGTTGCTGAATTTGTATCGAACAATTTGGTGACTATCCTTTAACCTTTGTATTGCAGGATGATTCATACTTGGAAAGTTACATTAGCACCATTGGTGTTGACTTTGTAAGCAACTCTTACTTGACCTTCTTGTTTGACCTGATACAAGATTAGAAGCATGATTTTTACTAGTTGATTTCTCTTTTATAGAAAATTCGCACTGTGGAACAGGATGGCAAAACAATTAAGCTTCAAATCGTAAGCTTCTCACTCTAATCTTTCAAGCTACACCATTGTAGAAATTCCACATTAAGTTTTGTGTTCCTCGGTAGTCATGAAAACCTATGTTTTCTATGCTAATCACTCATTACCTTCATGCTACATTTTTTAATTGTCCTTTTTCTTTTCAAAACAGTGGGATACGGCTGGACAAGAACGTTTCAGGACAATCACCAGCAGCTACTATCGTGGAGCTCATGGCATTATTGTAAATAATTCATCATATCATTTTCTTTTTAACCTTGTTGCTGAAAATCCGTTTGAAAAATAAGGGATCTGGGAATTATTTTAATATATTTATGTCTTTGTGAAGGTCGTTTATGACGTGACAGATCAAGAGAGTTTCAACAATGTGAAACAATGGTTGAGTGAAATCGACCGCTACGCTAGTGAAAATGTAAACAAGCTTCTTGTTGGAAACAAATGTGATCTGACTTCTCAGAAAGTTGTGTCCTACGAAACAGGAAAGGTAATAATCGAAATAAATGGAAATGAGTTACACTAAATCAATTACTTACAATGCTAACTTCAGCCAATATGTTAAGATTAAAAAGTGGAGATAGTAAATTAGTTAGTTTTGGTATGCAGGCATTTGCTGATGAGATTGGGATTCCATTTCTAGAAACAAGTGCCAAGAATTCCACCAATGTAGAAGAAGCTTTCATGGCTATGACTGCCGAAATTAAAAACAGGTACTTTCTGATTAAAGCTTAAATGTGTCATTAACTCTAACTTAAAGTGACATTTGATAAAAATTAATTTGTCGGGTAATCCAGGATGGCAAGCCAGCCGGCAATGAACAATGCTAAACCACCAACTGTCCAAATCCGAGGTCAACCCGTCAACCAAAAGTCAGGCTGCTGCTCTTCTTGAAAAGGGTAAGCATTATTTGGTGGTCAATGCATCTGTGATAAGCATGTCGGTTTCCATACTTGATGTGAAATAGCCATTGATCACCACTAGTGGTGGCCCTTTGTGGAAAACATTTCCATTCTTTTCGATGCAAAACTGAATTTAGGAAACCTTTGTACAAAGTAGGATAAGATTGTTGAATGGGTATTGTGTTAATACTGTTTATGCTACTTTTTTTCTCTTTTATTTTATCAACATCATGTGTGTTTATGGAGAATTCAAGTTGACATGATCTGTGTTTGTGCATTCCTTTCTGAATTACATGATTTAATTGGAATTTGAATGTTATATTGTGATGATTGTATTGCTAATTGTTTAAAAATCTCTTTTTAAGCTTTTTACGATTACTAAGCAAACACCCAAGAAGATTCGTGTAGGAAACCAGACAAAGGAAATTAATGACTTGGGTTTGTGATTGTGACTTCTATTGTGATCCTGATTTTCTGTTCTTAGAAGGAGATAATTAGATTAAGATGTGAGGAACAAAATATTGTTAGAATATTAGCCCAGAAAAACAAAGAAACTAGTACGTATTTTGTGAGAACTATCACGACTCTTTTTATTAACATGAAGAACAAAAGATCACAACTTAAACTATATACAATGATCATTTTTTATACTACTTTTAATCTTTATAACTATGAAATTTCTTAATGTTTACCTCGACTAACATACATTACATTTTAACTAATTCTACTTTTATCTTTCTTGGTTCACATGATACAAACCCTTGAACATTAAGATTAATTTATAACATTCTTGCCCTTAATCTTGATGTTGTAGCACTTTGGTGTTGAATTCGAGTGCTAGAACCATGTTTCTTTCAAGTTTGATCAATCATTGATCTTCAAATCTACTTCACATAGTTTTTGTTTATTATTACAGCATCCCAACAATCTCACTTCCTAGCAAATCACTAGCTAATTGTTTCCTTTGATTGCAAACAACAGCAAGCTCTTCTTGCCTTTTGCTTTTCTGAGTTCTTCTCCTCACGACCTATGTCGCACAAATTGTCCAATATATGAATAATCCCTCACGGATT
This sequence comes from Flaveria trinervia, assembly GCA_025506515.1. NCBI lineage: Eukaryota > Viridiplantae > Streptophyta > Magnoliopsida > Asterales > Asteraceae > Flaveria > Flaveria trinervia. Next base: position 2,738,900 of record CM046448.1, read on the forward strand.
AAATCTTCTCATTGGTGACCTAAATCGCTCACGTTTTCTTCAATTCTAATCTTAGTTTCACACAACCTTAAGTTCTGCCACACATAGAACTCAATCTGTCTCGCACAAATTTTCTGCAATCAGAATCACTTAGATTTTTCCTTTTGCAATTGGAACACACAACTGCTCTTCCCCTTGGATATGCTCAATTGACTTGTTTGAACCTATCACAAGTTCGCGCTACGATTAGTCTCTCACAGATTCAATCGAGTGGCCTCGTTCTTCTTCACAGCTTGATCATCTTTCTCCTCGTCTTCACATGCTCAAACTATATAAAATGACCATCTTTTATATTAATTTTAACCTTAATTACTATGAAATCACAACTCAAACACAGCTGGATAACAACCCATTCACAGCCGAAATATTTAATACTCTCCTAATATTTACCTTGACTAATATAATCTACATGTTAACTAATTCCACCATCATCTTTCTTGGTTCATTTGTATACACCCTTGAACATCAAGATTAATTTCTAACATTAAGAAAATATAAGACCGACTAGAGTATTTTTATTGGCGTAGACTCACATCTCTACATCTAAAATTATCACATGTAGTCATGTATTATGTAAGAGTTATATTCGCAACCTTGGTTAATATTTAATTTTGTGGGTTACATCACAATGAATTAATTAATAAGTTAATAAATAACAATGTACGTAGTGGTTGTGTGCTTTGTTCGTTAGCCATCACCATAGTTTTGTTGCCATATCTACATGTGACCCTATCTTTTCAATGTTTGCTTGCTCAAAAGAAATTTTTACATATATACCTAGAGGACATTTGGTTGGAAGGAATGAAATGTAATTTAATGGAATTGAGTTTCTAGTATAATCTTCAAATAAAATTATGTTTGAGTAGGTAATAAAATGTAAAACCTAAAAGAATGTTTCACTTCAAATTTATTTCAAATTCCCTCTCTAGGTGGAAGGATTTTAAAATCCCACAACCAAAGAAATTTAAGATAAAACATTCCCTTAGGTTTTACATTTCATTACTCACTCAAACATAATTTTACTTAAAAATTATATTAGTTTTTCAATTACATTCCATTCCTTTCAACCAAACGCCCCTTAGACTTGTATACAGTACGCATAATTGAACGTCATATACTCATATGTGATCATAAAAATGTGTTATAATTTGAATACCAATTTATTTTTATGAATTTAACACACCTTAGACAATCATTTCAGTAATCTAATTTGCATCACAATCAAACAAATTAGATAGGAGGGAAGGACCATAGGTGTTAAAGCTTGTCCATATAGAAGCCGCCAGAAGAAGGCCTCACCAACAGGTTAGAAGCCAAGTCACACGGCCCAGCCGGAGATTTCTTGGCGGATGCAACACCCATCGGAACTTAGCTAGGAGCTCAGAGGCCCGAGTCATCTTTATCGATCATTTCTCTATGTCAACTACTCAATTACATATGGACATATGGTTATGAACTTATGACATAAGATGATTCAAGACTGTTCTACGTATACAAATTATGGATATAAGAATGTAACGTTAATAACTTATAAAAGAATCCAATGACATATACATATATGCAAGAAGAACAGTTCACACTTCTTGAAAAAGAAAAAAGAATAAAGCAACATTAATCATGATACATATTCAGTACAAATTTGTATTTTCAAGTTTTCATTGAGAAGGACTTGGCAAACAACTTGGAAGTTGCATCTGTACATCTCTTTCAAGACTTAACTTCAATTCTGGTGCCTTACTCGTGTATAGCTTTTTCATATTCGAGTTTTGTTCATGGACCAACTTAACCAAACTTCTCTTAGCGTTAGCCCTAAACGGACAATTTGACGCCAGAAAACCATCCACCAGATGCAGATACGCTTCCAAGTCATGACAACACGCCACATCAGCATCTGGTTTTAGATACGGAGAGTTTTTTGTGTCGACTCTTAGCTCTGTCCCAACATGCGCATACGCCATGGCATGTTGTTGTCTAGTATGTTGAGTACTTTGTTAGCAACCTTTGACTCTCTTAGCCTTTTGTCGAGTTCTTCACTTACAAACATCCCTGGGACCCGAGTTATAAGATCCTGAGAGTTCACAATGCGTAATACTTTCACGTTCTGGGAACTTAGACGTTTGGCGAACCCGTTGTTTCCAACACGAGGTCCGCCAAACGTGTAGACCGCTATTGGTGGCATATCTTTTGCACATGTGCTTAAGTCATCAGCCACAAGTAGCGCTAATGCTGCACCAAGACTATGCCCAGTCACCGTAATACTAAGGGTTTCGCCTTTGTATAACTGAATTAATCGTTTGATTTCATCCACTACCGACTCAGCCAGGCTCGGGACATGGGCTCCGGCTGTTTTATACAAGCTTAGAAACCCGCACTCCACTTTAGGTTGCCCATAATTAGGATTCTTCGCCCCAGGGACTTGTACCAACAAGTCCCTCATATTCTCGGCCATTCTAAACAAGTGGCGGTCCCACGGAGGGATATTACTATATCCCTCCTTCCCATACGCGATATCTCCCTTTGATCATCACAAACCGCTACATACCCAATACAGCTCGTCCGCTGGCTCATCCAGTCGAGCCCTGGTGCGAGCTTATCCACCCATTTCGGCAACCCAACCGAAGCGGTCGCGTATAGATTCTTCGTCACCCGATAAGACCTATCCGGCAACGCCACGTGTCTAGCCGACGGGGCCTCCTTCGCTGACGTGGCGGGGTCGGAATGAAAGCAATGATAAGCCGCCTGAATAAACTCGCCGTACCGGATCATCTCTCGCCGGAGATTCTCATCAAGGGGATCAAGTAAACCAGACCAGTTATTGCTCCCATGATACTCCCTCCACCGTGAAGCTAAACTGTTTCGGGGAGAGTATTCGATGCCGGTTTTCGATAGCACCGCCGCAGGCGGTTGAGATGCCGCGGCGACATCTCCTCCGCCGCAGTGTTCTCCGGCCAAATTCGAGGCAAATTCAGCCCTTCCAGAAGCCCTTTTTCTCTGTTATCCACCGGAACATCGCCGGAGATTCCACTCCGATCAACTTCAGAATCATTCAAGATCACATGAGGCTCTGAACCCAATAGTTTTTCGAGATTAGAGAGGTGTTGCAGTGTTGATCTGGTGGTGGTTTTCATCATCATCATCTTCGTAGCATAACATGTTCTGCCTAAAGGGTTTAAAAGTGATCCGTAATTGCAGCCAACGCCGGAGATTCTCGCCGGAAAAACGTGAAGGTTGTTCGCCGGAAGTGTTGCTCCGATCTGCATGATGGTTTTTTGAGAGAAAAAATGGAGGGAAGAAAGTCAACGGTCAGATGTTAGATGGTGTGAAGAATTGAAGAATGAAGAGATATCAAGTGGGATACCATGGGAATTGGTAGGGTATATATAGAGAAACTTGAGGGGGTGGAATTGTAAGTTTAGTTTTATAAGGGATTGAATTTGCCATCAAAGAAGTTGGAATGCTCAATGTAACTTCCTTAATGTGTTATAAGAATAGAGCTTTTGTTTTTTTTTTTTTGTTTTTTTATCATTATCCATTAAAATAAGTATCGGAAACCTTGCAAACAGTATGAACATTTGGTCATTGTGTTATGTCATGTATTTCAATAATTTTGGTCCAGAATTCCTTACTTAATAATAACGATCACACTATTGTTAATTTGATTTTTATGTTGATAGAAAATTAATGATGGATTATGATATTGTAAATTATTCTTACTTTTCAGACTTAATTCAATAAGTTTAGACTCACGAAGATCAACTCGTTTCCTCAATACACTTGTAATAACTACCCACTCTTGATGTCCTATGCAGACGTGAGGCTTGAAAGGTAAACGAAATAACACATTACTACTACTATATGATACTTGACATATACATGCTATATACTTGCTTCTCTCATGTTGAACCTGACTTGAGTGTTAAAGTGTCCATGTAACTTCAAGCTCCTTAATCTTCTCATAAATTTTTTGTGATTGTATGGGAATAATTTTGTCATGCTAGTCGAGTTTATAATCTAATATAGTTATCATCACTTGATTTATCATTTATTTTTAAGTTTGTTTGATAGTCGTTTTTCTATCTCTAGTTTGAATATTATGATACTTATTTGAAGTATTATCATATTCTCAATATCTTGTAATTCAGTTATACCTTTATATATAAAGATGTGTATCATAATTAACCAATTTCTTTCACGCTTCCATCACGACGGACCCGATCTAGAGGAGTCTCACATCATTCATCAATATCCCTAAAGCATTTACCTCGAACCTCAAGTTACGAAAAATAATTAATTCTAATACAGTTAAAATTCTAAAACAATCTAACTTATACTTACCACTGTTTTTGTGTGATTTATTGTTATAGAAAATGATAATATAATAATAATAATAATATATGAGTTGTACATGTTAGATGATATATGGATGTGTTTACGTTATAACTGTATATAAATATAATTTTTTGTAACATACGCTGTCACCGATGAAAATTGTTGTAAAAGAGTAATGCTGCATAATATTTATCTATTATAAAAAAATATTTTAAGATTACACTTAACAAAATCTAAACCATCTAATTTTAATTTACCCGTTTATCTCTCCTATTTAATAACTACGTTAAATACTAAAATATTATTTAATTCTTTCTGAGATTAAATGTTATTTTAAATAAACTGAGAAAGAAATGTTTTTATAAATGTAACTTCTAAATAAACAAAATTTAAAGAATAAGAAAAAATTTCCAAAGCAGAAAACATTCTTAAAATATGAAAATTTTAAAATGGTTTTTTAAATGATTTTTATAAAAAAAATAACTAAATTTAGGAGTTATAATAAAGATATTTTTAATATTGTATTTTTTCAAACGGTTTGTTTGGAACAAAATGTTTATTTTAAAAAAGCAATAAGTGTTTAAAAACAAAAGTCTAAAACAATGATATCATTGTTTTATTTCTTTATTTTTTCTTATATGCAATTTCAGTCATATCGTTTTATAATTAATAAATTTTCATTACTAATTATTTGATATTTTATTTATTCAACACGTGTAATAAACAAGATACTAACCTAGTAGGCAAAGAAAATAAACCCTAGGACTATAGGAGTGGCCGTGTAATCTTCATCAATATTTTTGAGACCGGATCGGACCGGCCGGTCCGACTGAGATCGGTCAGGTGGCCAGTCCGGTCTGCTATAGTTGGTTTTATCTGGTTGAACGTCGGTTCGTCTCGAACCGGTGGTCGGACCGAGAAACCAGACCGGTTCGAATCAGATTTTGATTTTTTTATTTTAATGGGTAAAAATAAGATGTTAACCATAAATTATAAATTAGTACGTTGAATATACAAATATAGTTAAATATAATATATAACTATAAAATACATATATAAATCATATATATATATTACTTATATTTAATTACATATATAAGTATAGTTAAATCCGTCCCACCAGTCCGACCACCAAACCATTATGGCGTCCAGCCGTTCTAAAAACATTGATAATCATAAAGTAACAAAAAATATAGAGGGGTGATTTTGTCAAAACCAAGATCAACGAGGGGGATAGCTGTAAGATACGAAAGTTTTGGTAAATGAAGACTTGATGGCGGATTGACTAGTCAAATGGCAAAATTGAAATAAAATGGGAAGTTTGAAGGTTAGGTCTAACTCGTCTGAACTTGACCAACATAATATAAATGGAAATCTCGACTCCTATATTTGACTTTTTTCATGCATAACATGAAAACTAAAAACTAAAATAGAAAAAAGAAGTGAATACACGTAAATGTAATAAACATATCACAAGAGTGATATTATTATTTTATTTTATGTTGGTCAAGTTTAGACGAGTGGATTGTAAGTTGTAACCAAAACAATATCCTTTCACATCTGGTTTAATTATTTAGATGGAATTACAAGAAAATCAAACTAGTAGAAAATCAGGTTAATCGAATGGTAAGAAACTTTTAGCAACTCTAGTTCTGCTATGACTCCATCAAATCACTTAACTTGCTCGTTTTTCGTGAATTTCATTATGAAGTACGCGTTAAGTGAGAAAGTTCTAATGTTTTTGAAAAATAATTACACCAAACTTGATAAAGAATAAACAGTAAATAAACAACATATTACATAATTAATTTAGAGTGTCCTTTATGTGTTTTGGTTACATTTATTATTTATCATTTCAAAAAAATTATTATTATGTTTGCATCTGCCCTAAAGGTTTTAAAAAATTATCATTTATTTCTTTAAAATATTAAACATGTAAATTGATAAAATCTTAATTTTGTCATAATTGGATTGTTTGCGTGATTTAGTTGTAAATAATTACATAGAAGAGGGGATGACTAGAGTGGTGATCTCCATTATAGTATAATGCAACCTCTACGCAACGAGTTTCGACCACTACCAAAAACCAAATCCATCCTCTTCTTTTACCGATGAAGTTTACGATATCATGACTCAATTGATAACAAAATGTTCAAAAACGAAAAGATGAAAATTTCAAGGTAGGCTCTTGAATGGAAAAATAATATGTGAAATTTTATTAGAAACACATAACACATAAATAAGGACTTTGTTTGTATATGCAAAATTACATGATTACCCCTTTTAATTATAGATAATTAATATAGTAACTTAACAAAAACACTTTAGATGAAAATAACAATTTTAAAAATCTTGAGAAGGCAGATGCAAAAAAATACTTAAAAGAAAACAATAAATGTGAACAAACCACTTGGAGTAAAACAACAATTCACTTAATAATTTGTTATGACTTTTTGAGGGAATTAATTATTAATTAGATTATGAACTTCCATACATTATATAAAAGGATTCACAAAGCAGAAAGTCTTGAAATGGACTATTCGAAAAACGAAATATAGTTTTCTTTTGTGATGTGATCATAACGCGTTAATGAGCGTCATTTAACAAATACCAAAATGTAATATTAAACACAATAAGTTTTTTCACCGTTGTTATAAAGCATACATCATATACTACGTTAACAAAAGAAAAAGGACACGCTAACCACTCCAACTACTCCTTTATTTATTTTTCTAATACTTTAAAGCTAAGAAGTTGACAAAACATTTTAATGTATATGACTTCCACTTAGACATTTTTTGTGATATTATCTTTGCATATGGAATTGTCAATATCTTATAAGAGTTATCTGTTCAATTTTTTATTTGACTCAAATACGTACATAATAATAAACGTAGTCTTGTTTACAAGTGGACGATGAGATTTTTCTTATCTTGTTTTATAAAAAGCATTCAACTAATCTTGAGGCCGAAGATTGGACCGGTTTAACACTAGCGAGTCAAATTTTAAGTAAGGTGAATTTTAATAAGGTTCATATAAAAAACCTGAATTTCAACTTGTACTAAACCCAAACTCAAATCAAATATGTTTATACCCAAGAATCAGACAAAAAACAATAACTACTCGAACAAACAAATGATAATACTATCAATAGAACAAGAGCTAGCCTTGGGTCATCAACATGATAGATCTAATACACAGATGTTGAACTAAGGTATACAAGAGGACGAACGGACTATCATGAGGGTTAAACCCAAGATGAAGAAGATAAAAAACGATGATGAAAATTGATGATCAAAAGAGTTGTATATCGTAACTCTTTCTCCACTCTCTTCTTTTGATGTGATGATAACATGAACCCAAAAACAGACTACTTCATTATTCCAATTACTTCACATACTCGTATTATTTAGAAACATGTTCGGCCCATAGTGTCTCCAAGCCCAGATAAAAGCAATAATATTCTAACTCCATTATGCTCCATTATGCCTAATCAACCGTATTCTACATGAACCCAAAATAAAAAAAAATCACACATTCTAAATAATACCAACTAAACACGTTTGTTATTGAATATAATATTCATATATTTCAACAATTCATATGAAAAATAAAGTGTAACGTGGTCTTCAGTTGGTTATAGTTTACACCTGTTCTGGATGATAAAATAGAACTAGACTGATTTCAAAACTCGACCAATTATCTTGTTGAAAGGTTGGTTCGATCTAGAATGTTTTTATCAACCCCTAGTATTAGATGCAAGTAAAGTGTTTATGAGTTATTAGCCTATATAGACACACATATATATATCGGTTGTGATCCAGTTTTATGTGTCTTTTAACGAATAAACAAGTCATTTCCTTCTGTAATGGTTGTATAAACATATTTTTTACACAAAACTAAGTATTCACGTGTTAAAAATAGACATCACATATATTCGTATTATTCGTAGTGCTTATCGTTAGGTAAGTTTTTTAAGGACACACCTATTTGTTCTTTACGATAATAACATTTTTAAATGAACAGGATCTAACAAATGACAAATCAATATTTGCTTAATAACATTCATACAATATGTTATCTTTAAACAATTTCTTGAACCATGTAACGATTACTTTATATATTAAGCAATAAGCATATGATATTATTATTTATTAACTTATGTTTAGTATTCATTGTCTAGATAATCTTTCTAAAAGATATAACAAACTTTATATGAATGCTATTTGTGTGCTGTAAATTTAATAATTTATTTAACATAACTGACGTACAGTTTGTTTTTTCTAAAGATTACTAAGCAAATATGCAATAAACTTTTTTTGTTTCTTAAATGGTTATCTATAATCTATAACCTATAATAACAAAATATTTTTTTAAGACACGTGTCATTATTATACCATATCAAATGACACGTGTCATCATTCTAGCATATCAAAAAAAATATTTTCTCGGATCTCTCTCATAATAAACTAGGTTAGAGCCATGTATTACATGAGTAGAATATATAAACATATTAAAATTATTAGTTGTATGAATATTTTATTTTCTATATGTTATTATTCATTGCTGAAATAAAAATATAATGAATATTTAAAAGTTATAATGAATTAGAAATTATTACTCTATGTTTAATATGTATTAATAAATTATTAAAATAATTACATTTATATTTTAGATATTTAATAGTTTAGTTTACTTATTTACAATAATTATCATTTAATAAGAGAGAGACAAAACATACAAATATAATTATATTTGTATTAACATGTTTTAGTTAAAAATGAAAGTTAAATTAACTGTTTTTATAATTTCATATTTACTATGAGAGAGAGACACAAAAATGATTTTTTTGATATGCTATAATGATAACACGTGTCATTTGATATGGTATAATAATGACACGTGTTTGAAAAAAGCCTTCTTTTATTATAAGTTATAGATATGAAAATTATAAAAACAAATAATTCGACTTTTATTTTTTAACTAAATATGTTAAGAAAATATATCTAAAATATAAATATAGTTTCTTTTGTATTTCTTGTCTCTCTCTCATTTTAAATGATAATTATTGTAAATAAGTAAACTAAACTATTAAACATTTAAAATATAAATATAATAATTTTAATTAATTATTAATACATGTTAAATATAGAGTAATAAATTCTAATTCATTATATGTTATGAATTTAACAAAAAATAGCAGATGAATATTGGAAATTTAATGTTATGAATGATTTTAGTATAATTAGATTAATTTGTTGATCTAGAAAATTATAAACGTGACTAAACGATTTATGTGACGCAAAAATACATGCTCATTTTACGCTAAAGTATGTTTAATTGGGCATTGTCATAAATTACTTGGGCTTTTTTTTAATCTGGGCTTGACACTAAATAGTTAAAGTTGATTTAAAAGCTCCCTAAATTATTGGTGGAGCTCATATTTGGTTTTTGGAGCCATCCGATCATATACTGATGGATATATAACTGTCGGAAAAAACTGGTACAGGGGCGAAGAACATATACAAAAAATAGATAATTGGTTTGGTATGGTTATGATGAAAATTTTCACATGAAAATCAAATTTAACTCTTAAATTTTAGTCTAATTTGATTAAACATGAGCAGTAATTTTAAATTGATTTAATTTGATAGTAATTATCATGATTCTAAGATTTATTTAAGTTACCGCTATGCTCGTTGCGTTATGAACTTTTTGTTGAGTACATGTTCGCTCGCTTAATTTGGTTGGAGTCGCGATTCTCAGTTTTCAACTTTATTCGCAAGTACCAAACAGAGATCGGTAAGTCAATTAAAAATGGGGAGATATTAGGTTCAAGTATCACTTTGAGTTAAAATAATCGGGATTGAGCCAAAGGTTTTTCCTAAAAAGGTTGCGGTACGATCCCGGGTAGGAAATTGATATATGAATTCGATTAATATAACACATATTTTCCGAAACAGAGTTGTACATTTAATATTAAAAGAAAACTATATATTGTAATTCTTTTATGAATCAAACCTACATAAATTTAACATAAATAAACATCAGTTTTAGGGGTTGTTTGATAACATCTTAATGGTTCAGATGTTTGAATGATTCAACACTTAATGGTTCAACACTTAATGGTTTAGACTGTTTGTTTCGCAAACAGATGTCTGAATGGTTCAGACATTTACCTCTGAATGGTTAAGCATTATACCAGTATTGAATAGTTAAGATGTCTAATACTAAATTGTTAAACATCTTATCTGAATTTATCAGATATTTGTATTTGAATAATTTAACGATATACTAACTTTTAATTTCTCGAACCTCTTAATAGTTCAGCATTTTATAATTTAAACATTTTATTAATTCAACATTTAATTATTCAAACGCATTTAATCATTTAAAAATCAAACAAAATGTTTCACAGTTTGAAGTATGAACCGTTGCATGTATGGTTGTGTAAAACTAAGAATATAAAAACACACATCCCTAACCTAAGCTTTTGACTATTTTTGACCCGTAACTTTTCCCCTGAAACTTATCCATCTGATCCGTGATCATCTTCTCTACTCATGCAAATCTGAACCAAAAATGGTGGTTTATTCGATCATACACAAACGATTGTGCAGTCAAGCGTTAAACACTTCAAAACCACACTTATTGCCATCTCGATTGCACTTTCAGAGTATCCGAACACTTCTCCTTCAGTCCGAATCTGAATCCGTCAAAGTTCATAGACATTCCGATGCCGATTCCGGTAAATTTCACCGTCATATGCTTCTTATGAATGTATATATCTGCTAGTTTTTCCTCTGAGCATGTCGGAATACAATAACAAGAAGATTTTACCCTAAATTAGTCGGAGACTGTGGTTTCATTTCGTTAGGGCTAGAGTTTTAGCGTTAATTGAAACGGCTTTTTGATCATCTTCAGTGACTCGTAGTTAAGTTTGACGTTATAATCCATTGAGTTGAAGGAATTGAAAGCTAATTGTTTGTGTAATCTGTGTGGTGATGTTGCAATTTTCGTTTTACATGTCTTTGATGATTCTATTAGCAAAAGTTCTATGATCTCTGTAATCATCTGTATGAAACTTTGGGTGCAAACTGATAATCTGATATACTTGGTGCTGTTTTGTTAACAGGAATTATTCAAATTAACATGGATAGACCTGAAGCTAAGAATGCCCTTGGGAAGGAAATGTTGAGGGGATTACTGAATAGCTTTGAAGCTATAAGCACTGATTCGTCTGCAAATGTGTTGATGATATGCAGCTCAGTGGCTAGAGTGTTCTGTGCAGGTGCTGATTTGAAGGTAGATTTGGACCTGATATTTTCTACAGGGGTGAATGTTTACTTAACTTCTGGATCATAATCACTTTACTGATTCATGATTAGAATGGACAGACCAGTGTTAGAACTTAAAAATGAGTAGATTATATCAAGTGTGAATCTTGTCAAAAACAAGTGATTGTGCATTTTGTAAAAAGATTGCCTAATGTTATTAACCAATATCATATGACCAAAAGAGCATGATCGTGGTATATCATATGTAATTTAAGCTCATTTATAACTAAAACAAAAGGACAAGGATGTGAAGTTGACCCTTGGTATTTTTACTTGTGATAAGGAAGCATGTCTAGGCTCTAGCTGTGTTTGATTCCCACATGCTACTAGGGCAGCTTACACATATTTAATCACATTACATGCATCACGTATGGTTCCTTTTTTTGTACCCAATATGGCAATAGCTACATGCATCACGTATGGTTCCTTTTTTTGTACCCAATATGGCAATAGCTCTCTACTAGTCATCTAATTGATATAATAGGCTTGTTGATCCCCTTCATACAAATTTAAATGATTTCCTGACATGTGATGAAACTTTCACCTATGCTCAATAATCATTGATAAAAAGGTTAGTTGAGATGTGATTCCTCGTAACATAGTATATTAAAGCTGTACTTGTAAATTGAGACAAAAAAATTACCTTTGGAAGTTAGTATTGGGATTTGGGATGGTCAAACCTGAAAGTAATGGAAAAAAATGATACAAATGAGATAATTATTATGCATCTCACCAAATATGTGAATTGATTTGTTTGTTGATTATCTATCTCTTGGTAGGAAAGACTGGCCATGAATGTATCTGAGGTTCGAGCTACGGTAAACTCACTGAGATCAACATTTACATTCTTAGAGGTATGTTTCATCATTCATCTATAGGTTTTATTTATTTGGAACATTTTGTTCTTTATTTAGTTCCCGAATCAGGATTTAACTTAAGTTCATTTATGTTCAGGCACTCCAAATTCCAACTATTGCAGTTATAGAAGGAGCAGCATTGGGTGGAGGACTGGAAATGGCATTATCTTGTGATCTCCGGATATGTGGTAATGAATATCACGTACATATGTAATGATCATTTACGTATATTGCGCCTCAACTTCCTTCAGAACAATTTTGAGAAATATTAAAAAAAAGATTGCTGTTTTTTTCAGGAGAAGATGCCAAGCTAGCCTTGCCAGAAACTGGGCTTGCTGTAATACCAGGGTATGTCTAACTTAAAGCAAAGCCTAGTCTTACCAGATTGGTGTTTTTTTTACTAAAATAAATTAGTATTAAACACTCAATTCCTATTCCTTTTTATGGACGATTTATCAGTTTGACATCCCGCTGACCATATTTCTATATTTGTATGCTTTGAAATGGGCCTTGATATTGTTGCATATTGTCCCATATATACAATAAGATAATCATCAGCTTGACTTCTTAAGTTAAGAGGAATATTTTACTTAAAGAATATGTTTGTCATATTAATTGTTGCTGTCTACAGGGCAGGAGGGACACAACGATTACCTAGGTTGGTTGGAAAATCAATAGCAAAAGAACTTATTTTCACTGGCAGGAAGATCAGTGCCAGAGATGCATTGTCAATTGGTATTTTAATCGTATCACTTTGTTTGTATATCTTGTTTGTTTGTTTCTCAAAACAAATATAAAAACAATGTAGGTCTCATCAACTACTGTACTCCTGCCGGTGAGGCTTATTCAAAGGCACTTGAAGTTGCTCGTGATATTAATCAGAAGGTACTTTCTAATATGTGATCATCTACTAAATAATCATTCAGTAAGTGAAATAGAAGATTTGACCTATTAGTTTTAGCAGCATAAGGTGTAATTAGAAGTGACTCTTTGACCCACTTATCATTAATGGGTCAATTCAGGTTATGTTTGATCTCTGGACAAAACCAGAAAAAATAACTTAAAGGGAGAAACTGTTCAAATGGGAGTCAAGCTGATCAAAAGTCCCTCAAGTGTGTTTAATGCATAAGTCCTCTTATCCTCCTAAATGAATCTCTTTTCTTCCTTAAAAAAGTTGGATTATTTTGTTGACATGATAATTCTATAACCATATACCACACATTGATTTTATATTGAAAACTTAATTTTTTGGACAAAAAATCAACCCAACCCAATGTAACCCGTTTCGTTCAAGTGTCGAGGAATTAACTACCTGCCATCCAACCAGTTTATTTTGTCGCATCATTGTAACGGAAATAAAAACAGAAAAAAAAGAGAAAAGGCCAAAAAGGTTAACCCAACTCGACCCAACTTTTTTGACTTGCAAAAGTGCTAAGTCGAGCCATTAACGAGGGTCTAGAAGTAACCATGGTCCGTTTTACCCAACCCTTACCGTTTTACCAATTCTAAACCATAATTCTCTTCATTAACAAGAACTTGCAAGTGAAATATTTGTTATTTGGATTAAGGGTTAGTATTTTCAGGGTCCTGTAGCAATCAGGATGGCTAAACGAGCCATTAACGAGGGTCTAGAAGTAACCATGGCGTCCGGATTGGATGTGGAGGAAGACTGCTATGAACAAATCTTGCACACAGATGATCGGTTAGAAGGATTAGCTGCATTCGCTGAGAAGCGTAAACCATTGTACAAAGGCAAATGAAATGAACAGAAATCAAACTTCAACTGTATCCAAGGTAATGAATTTGACCATTGTTTAACAGCTAAGTTTTAAAGCATGAAACAGCTTGAATTATTTGAGAAAGGTTTCACAACACTTGTCATAAATTCTGCAAATTATTCACAGGCTTATCACAGTGGTTTTTAACTGCAAATAACTGACAAGTGGCCTTTTATCTATTTGCTTGCTCCATCACGTGTAGTTCGATTCTTCATCTTGTTCAGTTCTTAAAGTTTAAAAAAAGGTGATCATGTATTTAATGCCAAACAACTTGTCAGCTATACAATTGAGTTTACAGAAAGATGAACAAATTCTATGTGAACTGCATAATTTCGCGGACCATCGGATATTTGAGTGCTAGTTGTGCCCTAATCTGGCACATAATCTAGCGGACCATAGCGTAAGAAATTGAGTTTTTACATCTTCTTGAGTGCCTTTACTTGAAAAGAATGCATGGCTTTCCAATGCTTTTGCTTCAGCCATCATTGAAAGAAAAACTTTTACATAAGAAAACGTAGATAAATATCCTCCTGAATAATTTTCTAACAAACAAACAAAGAAAAAGCTTATTCAGTTGGAAATAAGAAAAAAGAAGTTGAAAATAGAAAGTGCTTATCAGTTGACCAGTTGATCTGAGTCTCGAACCTTAAAAGTCTTCGGCATTTTGTGTTCAGCCCTTCGTTACTTTAATACATCTCTTATTGTTTATGTTTATAAGTTCTTTAACGTTTATATTTAAGATAACTAATTATTTTTCAAATTTATTTCTATAACATCAACAATCTAAGCAAAAATAGGAGTAAATTACTATCATGTCCATGTGGATTCTAATTTTTAACTTTAATTATTAGAGACTCAACCCTTGATTAGTAACTTAAAATTCTCATTTTTGTAGTGATTTATGTCTGACAATGTTATGTTTAGTTGTTAAGTTTTTCTAAAATCAAATCAAGCTGAGTTTGATAGTAAAATTGAGCTTGGTAAGAATGATTTAAGCCGAGCCAAGTTAGATTGTATAATTTTGAGCTTAAGCCCAAGTTGTGACTAAATCATCGTAATATCACTCCTAAACTCATCCGAACTATTTTACTTATAATCTGGATTTAAACCTGAAACCTTCGGACTAGGAGGCAAGAGCCTGAAACATATCCTCTTAAAAGTTAAAGTTAAGTTTGGTTTTGCTTTCTAAGATTTGACAAAAATAATCATTTTCCTAAAAATAATTATAAACATTAATTTACTTTCAAAAGTTTCAAAACTTGTTTTAATTTCAGTTCAAAAATTTTATTATTTGTTACAACTTAAATTCAAAATAGTAAAATTTTTAAACTGAAATTGAATCAACTTATGAAACTTTTAAAGTTAAATTGATTTTCTCATCTTTTAAAGTAAATTAATTATTTTTGTCAAACCATAAAGAATAAAATTAAAATTAACTCCAACAGTTAACTTTGTTTATAGTTTATGATAATAGTATTAAATTAAGGAGGCTCAAATTTGCTACCAATTATGAGTTGTATGCTAATTATGTATCAGTGTGATTTCCGTATATCTAAGTGATATTATTTACAAGTTATAACACGAGCTTCGGCTTTTATATGGTTCCAAAAATAATAAATAAGCCGTTTATGCACAAAATTATTCGTTACACGCAATAAAAATAAAATCTATAAAAATGCTACCCCCAGTCCCAATAAGCATCTATCATCCACCATCTGCTCGCCATGTGTATACATTTCCACGCTGGACGTTTACATTTTTAAACGACTAATTTACTTAACACCTGAATCCAATGTTTTCGGAACCGAATCGGACGTCGAACCGGACGCCTTACTGGTTTGGTCGTCGGACCGGATTTAACTATATTTTAATTATATTTACATATGTAATTAAATATAAGTAATTTATATATATATTTTATAGTTATGTATAAAATTTAACCATATTTGTATATATGACGTATTAATTTATGGTTTAACACCCCGTTTTTACCCATTAAATTAAAAAAAACGAAAACTGGTCCAAACCGATTCAGTTTCTCGGTCCGACCAGCGGTTCGAGACGAACCAGCTAGTTCGACCACTACAAAACGAATCACACCAGACCGGACTGGAACAGCCCCCGATTCACGGTCGAACCTGCCGGTCCGATCCGGTCTCAACAACATTGCCTAAATCTACTCTAATGTTTCAAATATCATTTTAACAAACATTTTTATCACTAGGTTATGCTAGTGGTTGTTCGACTCTTTTTCGACCTTCATTCTTTTCTTTGATCGTTCCTCCGACGAGCTCATTGGCGACATCACCCTTCGTTTCGAGGTTATCCTCACCGGCTCCGCCCCACCGGAGTTAACCATCAGCGGAAAGTTCAATAAAGCTCGAGAACCACGCATTCGATACGCCGCCCTGTCATACGCCAACGCTGCTTCCTCCGCGGTCTCATACGTCCCCAACCACACCCTGCCACCGTTCTTTGCCGGATCCCGAATCTCCGCCGCGAACTTCCCCCACGGCCGCCGTCTCACACCCCTATAATGCCTCCCCTTTTGCTGATCACTCGAATTTTCCGGCGAACCCGCAGAAGCCTCCGGCGAGGATACAACAGTGGTGGTGTTTTCCGACGATGGTGTAATCGGTTCGTGAAGAAACCTTGCGATCAACATGTCATCGGAGTCATTCTCTTTGAATGGTAATTCACCCCAAGTGTCCCAAAAGCAAGGGAACAACTTATTATTATTATTACTATTACTATTATTATTACTATTGTTAATGTAGTTGTACTGCAAGAGGCTATCACCAGAGTTTATGGCGGAATCGTCCAACAAATGACGACGAATAGACTCGATGAGAGCGAATTCCGAATCGAACCCGTTATTCGCCATCATGCTCTAAGCAAGATTTAGCAACAAAAAGGGATCAAAATATTTTAAAATTGTGTGTTTTGAGGTTGATCGGAGATTATTGGTTGAAGAATGAAAAATGAAGAATGAAATGATTTAAATAGGTGTGAGAATGGTGAAAGGTTCGTGCACCTGATGATGGTGATGATGATGATGATTTGGAAAAAAAGATAAGTGTAAATAAATTCGATGTTTCCAACGTTTGTTTTGATATGAGGAAAAACAAAACCGATGTTTCTTGGAAGTTTGTTTATTGTTGTGGTCATTTACACGTGATTTATGTTGTAACTTCGTGACCACGGTTGGCTGACGTCATCGTTTTTATGTCATATTGTACAGTCCTCATTGATACGTACGATCACCTTTTAAACAATTAAATCCTTTTTAATAAAAAAGAGCTTGTTACAGTCCTCATTGTACAAAGCGTCTACCAAAAGTGTTTCTCTTTTAACTCATTGATTGTAATAATATTTAGGATTTATGAAATTATGAACATTTGTGTGAATTGTATTTATTTATCAAAAGACGGATGAAATTAAACTTTAGATTAGAGTTCAGTTTGTACTTTTAGTTGTTAATTGTTATTGTCTGACCCTTAAGAAATTTTGAGACCACTCTATTTATCGATAAACGATCACGTAAAATAAATAACAAATATCAAAAAATTAGTTTGGATAACTAAGTCATATCTTATTAGCTGCTTATTTAATAGCATTGATTAGTAGATTATTGATTAAGATCGCTTGTTTATAATTTAGTAATATGTATCATATAGTTTTTTAGATAATAACATATATTTATATAAATATATATTTAATATATTAAGTAAAACTTATATGTAAAAAATTCATTTTGAGAGGGCTCAATACATAAAGCTTTGACTCAAGGTCGTTTAGTAAATGGTTTATAGTATAAGCTCGAGGTCGAGCTTGTTTAAGGTTGGTTGGATCCCAAATAATTCACGACTTCACGTGTCTCATTAACATAGTTTTAAATGTTATTTGCTTTAATTCGATTTCTTTGTCTTCTTGTAGTGTGATCCAACCTGACCCAAATCAAACTGTATCAAAAAAAATTAATAATTAGAGATAGAAAACTAACCCTTAAAAATTTTCAACTTGATACGTGACTGAAGATAAAACCTCATTTTAAACAAATTATTATCGGCAAATTTATTTTTTTCCATTATTGAATGAGTGCACCAATTATTTTTTTCATTATGAAAATAAATTTACACGATAATTTTTTTGGGATACCTTGATATTTTAGGCTAGATAGATCACAAGATATATATGAGTTAGTAACTTTTGTTTTGTGTAGGGTTTGAAAAGAGCCAGATCGTTTCGTGATCTAATGTACGCAACTCTGCCTTATATTCCGTGAAATAGGTTGTTTTTCACTAATTGAACTTATGATATCCTCTTCAAGTCCATCCTCGTTTTAAAAAGACGATGTAATAAATTTATCCATATATAATTTGAAACTTTTATCTAGTCTTATTAATATATAACTCAACCTTTGGTCTACATGTTTTAAAACAAAAAGTTTGCCTTTTTAGTTTGTGAACTTTTAAAAAACTAAGTGGTCAACCTTTTAAGATTTTCTAAATAGACACAATTATATTATTATTGTTGTTGTTATTATTATTAGCAGCAGAGTGAGACTGAACTCAAAAACCTATTCATATTTACATGTTTTAAGTAACTTGCCTTAGAGCATTTATAATAGAATCTTTAAAAATACGTTAGTTATTATATATCATATGGAATAGTTTTAAGTGGTTATAAGTAAATTAGAGAGAAAATGTTATTGTTGATTGGTATATTTGAAAAATCATTGATCAATCTTCCATAATTTTTTTAATATTTTTGAAAGTGATTTTGAGTGCGTAGAGAAAAATAATCTATTATGAATGCTATTAGAGCATTCACAATAGGTTATTTATCTGTATCTATATAGTTACAATAAAAATTACTATATTTTCTATCCCATTTTCAATGAAACAATACTTTTATACTCTTATCATTATTTTTTCTCTTCCATCCACTCATAATTATAAGGATTGAATGGTAATTCTTTAAATATATCAATTCACAATAACGTTTTCTTTCTCATTCACTCCCAATTATTCAAAACCATTCTATATACTATACCAAACACATTCACATATTTTTAAAGACTGTACTGTGGACTGCACTGTAAATGCTCTTAGACACTTGAGTGAAGGAGAAACCTTTTGAACACTAAATCTTTGTGGGGGTACATAGAACAATTAAACATTTAAGTTTTATCATTTGTCTATGTTTTTAACTTTAAAACTTTTAAATGAGTACATTGTTATTTTTGTTCTTATGGTTTTATTGAATTTTTCATTTCATTTCAATTTTTTTTTGCTATTTCAAACACTATATTTTAACGTAGTGGAAATGACAACACTCGGTACACGTGGTTTAAGATGTAATAGTAAAAAAAATGCATAAATGATTGTACATAATCCATTATAGGTTTCAAGTTTGGTTTTAAATTTAGAGGTAACTTTGTAAAATAGTAACTAACTTTCAAAAGTGTTCCGATTAAGTAACTCAAATTTTAAAAATGTTCCAATTAGATCACTCATTTTTATATTTTAAACAAATTAAAAGTCATAACATATTTTTTAGTATGTTATACTTTTGGATTCAGTTAGAAAATATTTTTTTCTATCTTTTGAAGCTGATATAGAACGTTGACGTAAATTTTAGGCATTTTTTTTAATTTTTTTCATAATTAACATGTTTTTTTTATTTTTTAGTATAATTTTATATATTAAAAATTCTAACTCTCACGTTTTTTCCATCATTACTTTCTTGTCATAAGAAAATTTGGTAATGGCTAGATTTGATCGTTTAGATGTTCAATTTGAGAAAAATATGCGTGAGTGATTAAATTAGAATACTTTTGAAACTTGGTTACTATTCTGTGATATTTTCTCTTAAATTTATAGTAAAATATGGTCATTTTATCCGGTGTATTTGTCGTAGTTGCGTAGTATATGGTGTTCCGAAATCGAAACACACACTCTATCACAAATGGGCCTTATTTGGATGAATAATTGGGCGGTGAAGAACATTGATTGTTAATTGGACTGAAAAATAGCATTTGTGATATAGAGCCCAAGAGTTGTTTAGTAGAAGATTGTGCTAATGAACAAGCCCAGTAAATCCTCAAAATTATGTTGCGATATTCATGTAGAATATGGACCGGGTATGCTATAGCATCAACAAGTGGTAGTATGGGTTGCTACTAAGCATCTGAGGCCCTGAGGGTGGACGACCGTTCAGGGTCCAAACTCAATAGGGGCCCGCAATTTTTAATAAGTTATATTATATATGTATGTATATATATAAAAACAACTATAGATTATTAACATTTAACAACCTAATTAACAAGCCCAATAACAATTTAATTATATTGATCGATTGAAACTTAGGATCTATTAACATTTTAATTAGTTTAGTCAATCCAATCTAAACCTAATTAAAAACGCTAGGAGAGTTACGATTCGGTTAAGTAAGTAAATTAGATTATTTTGCTACAATACTTTTATTATTTCTTGGTAAAACAATTATTGTCGTATTACAAATTTTCAACATTTTGGTTATTGACACAACACTACAGGGTTTTCTAAGACTAAAATTATTCGAAAACTCTCGAGACCAACCCTGCTACCAAGTAGTAAGTACTAGCTATATAGGCGATTGTGATGGAGCAATGGGCTTTGAATAATGTAATCATGCTATGTATGGTGTATGGTCTAAACTCTAAAAGTTTATGTGTAGTGTGCATCATCTTATCGGATTGATCTAATGGGCTTGGTATGGATTTTGTTCTTGGGCTGATTATAGTCTAGAAAGTGGGAAAGAAATCAAGAATACGGTAATAGGCTCATATACATAACTCTTTAGTTGAGGCCATTTTAGATGGAGTTGGGCTTCGATTAATGTTGCTTTTGTTAGCCCAAACTCCCTTATGTAGTTTCCATTTTTTTAGATAGGTAACTTGGGTCCATTCTGTCTTGGGGTAGATTTTCTTGATTTCTTGGGCTAATTCATTTAAATTCAAAATTTAGATTTTAATAACAAAACTATTAAATGTTGATCAAGATTAATGTTAACTAAAAGTTTGACCAATGTTATTTATAACTTTTGATTTGTTATCAGTAACAGTCATTGTCTAACTGTTTGTTAGCTTTGTTTGTTTTTATAACGTGTCATGTGACGTTTCTCGTGACATGACACGTGACATGGTGTATTACATAAATAATATATAAAATATAAATATATATCACTCTATTTGTGCGTCTCTTTGTCTTCACGCTAATCAACCAACGAGAAAAGCGTTATGTTGAATAACTTTACAAAATGATCATTTACAAAAAGAAAAATTGAGAAATATATTTATATTTCTAATCACAACTATATGTTATACGTCATGTCATGAACCAAATCACATGATACGCCATAAAAAAACTAACAAGGTTAATGAACTGTTAGACTAAGACTGTTATTAGTAACAAAATCAAAAGTTTGGATTAATACTAGTTAAATCGTTAATTGATACCGACCAATAGTCAATATTTTAGATTATTAAAAATCCAAATTTCCTTTAAATTTCTATATATAATATACACATTAGTATAATCACCAAGCTCGATGACAATATAAATTTCATTACTTTGAGGTACATTACAACCCTGATATTGTTAGCATGTTAGATTACGCTACTCAAATCACCTAATGACATTGCAATTTGAATCTACGCTATTCAACTTTTGCGATCAAGAGTTGTGGTTCATTGGGTATATTTAATAAAGATGTCTTTATGTGTCTCAGTAGTCTCGTATGATTGATTTCCAATTTGTTTGGATCACTACAATAATTATAAACATAATAATGAAACGTACATATCGTGTGATTGAAAACAAATGAAAATTAAGACATTTCTAGAATGGTTATGTCATGAGATTGCTCTAACAAAAGGGAACGTTGACATTATCATCGAAACATTTTACAATATAAATTATTATAAGTTTGTACATCATAATATTATTAAAGTTAAGTTTATGCATATACGTGTAGTACCACTTCTTAAAAAAAATAAAAAGAACATATTATAATATTATTTTACTGATTCAAAGCAACAAATACAAATATAAACGTATATGAATAAACAATATTTAAAATGGAACCTTCATAAGTAAGTGGTGACGACGATCTTGTGACTATAAATACATATTTCTAATTCTACTCTTCTACTTCATTCAAAAAGCTTTTACGCATCCGTACATCTTCTTCATCGCTAATTTGAAGCTCAATTTGGTTATTAATGGCGACACCTGACGAACTTGCAGCTCTCGAATTCATCAGGCAACACCTTCTCGACGAATTCGAATCCTCCGATGATCATTGCATCAGTTGTAGCTCCATTTCACCCTCTGATTCCTCTGATTCAATCAGCTTTTCTGATTCCTCTAATCAGACGATCGATTATACTGAAATTGAAGAATTAAAGCAATCGATGTTGAAACACGAGGTGCTGTGAGGAGTTACAGAGGCGTGAGACAGCGGCCGTGGGGGAAATACGCGGCGGAGATCCGAGATCCGAAGCGTCGTGGATCTAGGGTTTGGTTAGGGACGTTTAACAGTGCGATTGAAGCTGCAGAAGCGTACGATCGAGCTGCGTTTGCGATGAGAGGTAGTAAGGCGATTCTTAATTTTCCGCTTGAGGTTGCGAATTCCTCGAAGAAGAAGATGAAGATGAAGACGAAGATTATGATGATGAATGAAGATGAAATTGAAGATCGGAGCCCTAAGAGGAAGAGGATTACGGTGGAGACGACGGTGACGCCGTCGTAACGTCGACGGCGGTTTGGAGATGAAGCGGCGGAGATGCGGTGGCGGTGCGGTGGTCCTCCACCGGTGAGAAATTTGCAGGTTGATTCACGATTTGGAAGACTGATTATGGAGGCATGCAGATCTTGAAGTTAACGATAATGAAAAAGTATTTGCTTTTGGATTTTTAAAAAATCAATAATATCAAAATATTGTTATAAATTACGTCTTGAGTACAAAACTTTAATGCACAATTCGTCGCAAAATAAGCGGAGCACGAGATTTTATTTGTCTTGACGGTAAATTATAGTTTTAATAGGCAAACATTACTCGCTTCAATCGGTTAGTGATGATTGCTAAAGTTATTGCCAATTGGTTGGTTCTAAGATTATGTTTGAGATTGTTTATTTTAATTGAAAATAATGAAAAGTTAGTTTGGAAATTTATTTTGAGTTTAATAAATATATTTAGTGTTTAATTTCTGAAAAATTAATAAGTTAAAAATAAGTTAATAAGAAGAAATGTACTAAATGAATGGATTATTGTACTAATGTCAAAACGAATTGACACACTTGTGTGGATGCTCGTCTGACTTGAGAATCATTTATGAAAACGTGACAAAAATTTATAACTTTGTGTACCATAACAGAAAAAAAAGACTTCGAAGTTCATGTCACATTACAATTTTGACGGTTTTTAACACTGGGTCAACTTATATATTATAATAGAATAAATGTAACAGCATCTATATATCAATTAAGTATTAAAACAAATACATATTATTTTCTAAAAAAAGAGGTGAAAGTATATTATTATATCATATTCTCAATAAATTCAGAATTTTAGATGTTTTTGGCCATGAATTAAATTTTCATAGTGACAACCTCTGAACTCAGTAAAAGTTAAATAGTATAAAATGACGTAGTTCAAGGCTGAATTTTCATCTCCTATTTATGTTTTTAAGTGTAACATTCTTCTTTTTCATAATCATGCATCGAAATTGACAAAAAGGACAACACATATGATTATTGGAATATATGCATCTACAACACTTATGCCATTAACAATGTTGATATATAAAAACGCTTAAAACATGTTTAGTTACCAATTATATTAAAAAACTATTTATTTTTCAAAAAATCTAAAAAATTCGATAGTTAAACATAGAAACATCTAAAAATATCGTCAAATCATTATCACTTTTTATATTTATTTTCATTATCAATCTTATATATTAATATAAAATATAAAATATTTATATGTGTTTTGTTGGATGGAAATTTTAAAACTTTAAAATTTTAAAATATAAAAGTTAAATACTTTTTAGAAGGAATTTTAAAATTTTAAAATTATAAATTTAAAACTTTATATTTTAATAAATAATAATTTATTGTAAAAAAATAAAAATCAAAAACTAAGTTTTATAAATAAATTTGTTGTTCAGACACATGAGCACTGTTCATGTGTATTGTTCAGACACATAAGCACTATTACAATGTACTGTTTCATAAGCTTGGGCACTGTTTAGGCGTATGTGGTTAACTTGAAACGCCCAACATTTAAATTAATATTGAGAAATTAAAAATTGTATAATATAAATATATTATTGTTTTTTTTTAATTTTAAAACCCAACCCTAACCCACACCTGAAAATATCAAATGTTTTTTATGTTCATATCCATGAAACTTCTACCCTAAAAAACAAACCCCTCAATGGTTCTTGGTCTGAAAAATAGATAATAAAGCGTTTCTAAGGGTTAAAACGTCCTATTAAAGGTGCTTTAAGATTAAAGGTCTAAAGGATGCTCTTAAGATTAAACAAAAATGAGGTATATTTTATAAATAGCTTAAAATAAAGTTTTTCCAAAAGAAGATAAGATCTGTGCTTAGTAGAAGAAGACATTTATTAGAAAGTCATGAATACATGTTTTTAAACAAAAGTTTTATAGTTTTGTTTGGTATGTGGTAATGGAATGAACGAAAAAATAAAATGAATGATAGAATGGAATGAATAATAAAATAGAATGAATGAGAGAATAAAATAAATTATTATATTTCATTGTCTTGTTTGCTTACTTTTTAATAATAAACAAATCATTACTTTGTTTTATTTGTTAGATATGAAAAAACAAAACAATGAAATTAAAAAGTAGTTATAATGGTGATGGCGAACGGGGGTGGTGGCCGGCGGTAGTTTCCGGCGGCGGTGGTGGTGGGCGGTGGTTTCCAGCGGCAGTGCGGCGACGGTGGTTTCTAGTGGCGGCGGTTTCCGGCGGCGGTGGTGGTCGGCGGCGGTGGTGGCCGACGGTGGTTTCCGGAGGCAGCGGTGGCCTTCGGTGGTTTCTTGCGGTGGTGGTTCCTGGTGGTGGCGGTGGTGGCCTTCGGAGGTAGTTTTCGGCGATAGCGGTGGCTGGTGGTGGTTTCCGGCGGCGGTGGTGGCTGGTGGTGGTTTCCGGCGGTGGCTGGTGGTAGTTTCCTGCGGCCGTGGTTTCTGGCGCCGACAGTGGCCGGTGGTGTGGCCGTCGATGGTTTCTGGCAGCCGTGGTTTCCGGGGTTGTGGTGGCCGGTCGCGGTGGTGGTTGCTGGTGACGAGGGATCTTGGTGGCCGATGGTGGTTGTTGTGACGGGTGAGTAAGTGATGTTGGTGACTAATGATGGATGAATGGATGAAATGAAAAAAAAAGTAAATGGAATAAATTTAAGAAAATGAAATCAACTACATAATTATTTATTTTATTACATTTACCAACCAACATGTTTTTATTTATTCACACTCAATAGTTTATTACATTCTGTCATTAATTTCTGAATACCAAACGCTATCTAAATTTTTTTTTGTATTTGGCATTACCTATATGGACGAAAAAAATCAAATTAAACACTGATGTTACCTATAGTAGAGAGACTAATGGAAAGCAAAAACGTATGTAAAAATATATTTAGTTAATTATAATTGAACTTTCTTAAATTCTGTATGAACTTTCTTAAATTTTGTATTAAAAGTTATTATTTGTTGTCATTTAACTGAAATCGTGAATGTTTCAGCATCGGAGTTAATCACGCAGGTTTTTGCATCATGCAATTAATTGTGACCTTGACTTGGACTTTTATTTTAAACGCTTGTGAACTTTTTCCATTTGCATATATCAAACAATTTTGACTTTGGGTTATTGACCTGGTCTCGTCAATATTTCAATTTTGACTTACTTATAACTTATAAGCTATCTGTCACAGCATTGACTTGAAGATCAAAAAATCGTGCAACTATACCCCATGATTAATGAATAGCGAAGAATAAATAATTAGAAACAGGCACAAATCTCATGCTACTGTTTTTTAACTCACTTGATGTTTTCAAATATAATGTTTATGTTGTTTTACTTGTGTAAACATGTATGCTGGGAAGAGATATTAAATTTAACATATTATCTATTTCGATAAAATATTTGATACAAAGCCATAAAAGTGAGTCTACTCATTAATTAAACATCATTAAACCCACGTGTAGTTTCGATAAGGCAACTTAAGTGTCATAAACAATATCGAATTATAACTTTGTCGACTATATCTATCTAAACTAAATGATAATCATGTTGTTAATTATTAGAGAGCAAGTGAGATGTAAATGGCACTACGTGAAAAATCATCTAAATAATGAAGTAAAAATGTTATATTAATTAAAAAGTTAGATATAGATATCATATTTATTAAATGTGGTACATACACGAAACAAAAATTATCACGAAATATTTTTTAAATTTAAATTGCATTCACCTCAACAGTGTTTTCGTGGATAAACAGCAGTACCAAAGTTTAAAAGCTTCCTGTTGGGTTTTTCTAATAAAGTTCTTTGTCGTTTAGAAGAAAAAAACAATCAAAGTTTAAAGAGAAACTCGTTTTACATATATCAATACTGTAGTTTAAGTAAAAGATAATAATTTTTTATTTTATGGTATAGTTTTTGAAATAAATTACATGTAAAGTTTATTCGAGTTATAATTGCTAATTTTTAGTGTTCTTTTGCCATCCTTAAGTAATTCTTTATCATTTTGTCTTTTTAGCTTTTGTAACTCTTCATTATTATCTTGTGACCGTCTGAACTCTTGATTAACTTTAAATGGTTAGTGAGATAAACAGCTTAGCTAGCATAAATAAACTAAGGACAATTTAATAAACATATATATAAAACCTTTTGGGGTGCATCATATATCCATTAAAATTCGAAAAGGTATCCAAAAAGAATAGTATTATTGTCATTCTTTTGTTTGGAAGTATCAATCATAATATAACGTTTAATTAAGCTACGGAGGTAATTGTTTTAAAACGTATAAATTATATTAATTTAAGGTGACGTAATGTTAAGTTTTAGTTTGTTAAATGGCTTTGATGAATATGATCGATTCTTGCTTGAAGTAAGCATGAGATTGACTGAGAACCAATCTTCTTGTGGGTCAACCGTTTAGCTAAAAGTGGGTACGAAATCACATCTTCACAATGTGTTTTTGTTGATTTATTGACTTTTAAATTAGGGTAATTTGACTTTTATTGCAAAGTAGTTATTGTGAGTGTGTGTGTGTGTTTTTGTTTTTGTTTTTTTATGCTGTCACAATTCATCCTAGATCATCCGGTAAGAGGAAAATGCAAAGAAAGAAAATGTGATTGCCATCAATATTTTAAATCACTTTATCTCACCATGCTTTTATTTTATCAATATTTTTTAAAGTTTAAACGAGTCCTCGACTCCTCTCAGTTTTTATCAAAATAAAAATAGAACATAAATATAATAAAATATAAAATTTTATTGGAATAATAATTACAATAGTTATATTAAAATAAAAGACAACAATTTCATTTAAATAAAAGGAGAAAATCTTCTTAACAATAATGTGGTGTCTTGAAATTTGTCTAAAAAAACCACATTAAAGCATTCAGAGTAGGTTTCATATCTTTATTTATCTAATTATATTAAAAATCAAAATATTTTCTTTTTTATTTTTAATAAAATAATATTTTTATATATTTATTATTATTTTTTAAAGTTTAACATTTAATTATTCACAAACTGTCAAGCACCATGTTACTTAAAAATTTAAAGTTATACTTTATCACATCATTTTATAAAAAAAAATCATCATATGCCACTAATCATCACAAAATACTTACCGGTGAATGGTTAAAAGTATTCTCAAATGAATTTCTTTACCCGAATTTCTGTTGCTTCTTATGCAAGCAAACCTAATACCACCACTAGTACTTCATGCATTACAGGTTGTACCTGGTTCTCTCTCAGTCATCCTAACTAAAGCTAAACAAGCCCCCTAGAATGACAATATACACTTGAACAACTCCTACTCAATATCTAATAAGCTAACTTTTCTTCTTCAAGTTCATCTTTTTTCAGCTTTATTGAATTCCATTCAACCATCTCTAATGGAAGCTTGCAACTTCTTCTTTCTCACTTTCTTCATCTTCACATTCATGAAGATTCTTGATGGCAAATCCACCTCTAATACATGCAACCATGATAATATTCATTTTCCATTCAAAGTACATTCATTCTGCAAAAACAATCAAACCATGTTAAAGTTTCAAGCTTACGGTGATTTGGGTGTGAAATCCATCACCTATGATCCCAAGAAACTCACTCTAATCGACCCGAAAGATTGTGTTTTTGAAGTGTTCTTGAACTTAAATCTTGATACTACGCACTTTCGGTATTATCATGTTGTTAAAAATTACACGTATTTGAATTGCTCGACTGATCTTTCGGGTTCTTTTGAACAAATACCATGTTTAAGTGGTTCTAGACACCATGTTTATGTATTGGAGTCATCTTCACACGTGCCCGATTCTTGTAAGATTGTGAAAACTGTGTTGATTCCATTCGCGTATAGTTCTTATGTTTCGGATGATAGTTTCGGTCTTGACTTGAGTTGGGATTCTTCTAGTTTCAAAGATTTTGGTGAAGTGAAGAGAGAGTTTGGTTTTCTGTCCATTGGAGAAGGTAAATGCCTAAAGAAACCATGACTTTGCTTTGACTTTTGAAGTCAAAGTAAAGATTTTTCACATCAAGAGTTAAGTTTTGAATTTCTGCTTTAAATGTCTTTATTGGTTTACTGTTTTACCATCTACCATTCTTCATATCAAGGGTCTATTGCTGGTTAAAAAAATTTAAATAATGCGCTTGAATTTTGACATTGAATGCTCGTTTGTTTGACCTTGAAAGTCAAACGTGCTGTTTTCTTTCTAGATAAATATCGACACTTGCTTAACCATCTTGATTGTAAGCTAATTCCAAATGCTTTTGTTTAGGTCCTCGTTTGGTTTTTAATGTTATTACGAATTTTTGCAGAATTAGGTCTCACGGTAATCGTTGTTCTGATTGCGGGAATCGGATGTGTGAAGGTATATTGGTTAAAGAAATCATATAGTAATGATCATGAATGGGAGATGTTACTCGGAGATCTTGAAACCTTGTAATCGTTAGAATGTCATGTTCTTGTTTATATAAAGGGCTCAAACTAAAACCTTCGTTCGAGATCCTAAAAATATAGGTAGAGTTGCGTCTTGTAGGAATGATGCTAAAGAGTATATTGTGATTTATGACACTTAGCAAGTTCAAGTCATACATGACACAATGATTCATGTAATATGTTTAGGTTTTGATTATTATTATGTTGGAAACTTATGTGAACATATGATATGATGATTCAAATTTTATATAAGAAAGTGTGTCATGATTTTTGGGGGTAAACAATTCCCTTAAACGTGCTTCAATTACCACATTACCCTTTTCTTTTCTCTTTTGCTTTTTCTTTTTCTCCTTTTCTTTACTCTTCCCAATAAAAAGTCTAAGTGAAATTCATCTTCAAAACAATTCTAAATTTTCCTCTTGTGGTCCTTTTTACAATTAGGTTTTGGTAGCCAACAAGTGGTGTAAAATGAACTCAAATGTTCCTTTCCTATTAAGAAATATTATAATAAATGTAGATATATATAAAGAAAACTATAAGTTGATTCCATTTTATTAATATCATAATGTTTATTAATTAAAATCGTTTCGGTTAATCGAACCGAACCAGTGCTAATAAGCGATTAACCACAACCGAAATCAATAGAAACCGATCGATTATTAATATCTCATAACTGAAAGCTTCGGTTTTGGTTTCCATTAAGGCTAAAAACCAAACCGCACCGCACAGTGAACAACCTTACAATCACAATCACCATCATTATCACCATCACCATCACAAAATCCTTTTGTTACTCAGCTCCCAAGACTTCCCCTTTGTGTTTAAATCATTTAGAGTTCATAATGAACTTTATGGACTATGTTATCTAATATGATCGTAGAGTATAGAAATTTTGATGATGATACTTTTTTTCTGCCTTATAGTGTAACTAAAGTTTTAGAACATATTATTATGATAATTATAAATGATAAACAGCAGATCTAGATTGGGTTTGTATGGGCAACTAATTTAGGTTATATATGATTTAGGTACAAAATAATAATAATATATTATTATTATTATTATTAAGCCTAGTTATATAGTTTCGTACCTAGAAGTTTAGAACCCAAAGTTGCCCACTCTAAATTTCAAAGCTAGGAGGTTCTCACATTTTAAGGACCTCAATTTTTAATACATGTAGTTAAGTAGGCCCAATAGCAGCCCACTACTATTTTCATTTGAAAGTTAACAGCCTGTTAAAGTCAGTTTCTTGAACCTGGGTGAACTAATCATGGTAGGTACTAGAGTTGAACAAAATAACCGGGTCCATACTCGACCCGGCATACTCGAACTGCACCCGGACCCGGGTACAACCCGATACCAGGTGTATCCGGTTCGTACCCGGAAAAAACCGGTGGGTTGTACCCGGTTTGGGGTTTTTGGAATTCATAAGAACCGGACCCAAACCGGTTGAACCCGGTTTCGACCGTTTTTTTTAATTTTAAACTAGCCGTTTTTAACGGCTATATAGCCGTTGGGGACCAAATTTGACCGTTTTTTTGTTGTTTTTGCCTCTAAATAAATATAAATAGGTGTGGGTTGATATGGTAAGGTACCCAAGCTTCAAACACAAAAAAAACATACGCAAAAAACGCAAACAATACTCTCGTTTACTCTCGTTTATTCTCAAATCTCAATATGGCTCACTCTCAATCATCCGTTGGTCAAGGTTCATCGAACTCTCCAACCGTCGTTCGTGTTCTTCCACACAATCGTAACATGGATGTTTGGTGCAATTGGGATATGGTTGAGTTGAATGACGGATCTGTAAAGGCTGATTGCAAGTTTTGTGGAGCTTTACTTGCTAAAGATTCTAACACGACTTTAAACAAACACATTAGCAAGAAGTTTTGTAAGTCGTTGAAAAATAATCCGGATTCACAACAAACACAACTGAGTGGAGACGGTGGAATCTTTAATTACAACGTTAATGAGGTTCGAGATCGAATGGCAAAGTTCGTGATTCAAGAAGCTTTGCCTTTCAATCACTTCAACAACCCTCGGTTAACCAACTTAATTCGAGAGACGCTTCAACCTAGTTACACTCACGTAAGTCGTACTACACTTAGACGTTATTGGTTAAAATTATGGAAGCAAGCAAAAAATGATTTAATTATATTATTTGAAAATATAAATAACGGTGTAAACTTAACTAGTGACGTTTGGTCGACGTCACACGATTTGCCCGAATCGTACCTTTGCGTCACTGCTCATTGGGTAGATCCGAATTCATGGCAAATGATGAAACGTACGATTGCATTTGATCTATTTCCGTATCCACACACCGGAGAGTATTTATTTTACTTTTTGGATAATGTAATAACTACTTTTAATTTACAAAATAAAATATTTTCAATGACATTTGATAACGCTTCCAACAACACAACCGCGGTTGAAAAATTAAAATTAAAATATCTTCCGATTGCAAACGGTGATTTTTTTCATACTCGTTGTGTTGCACATATTATTAATTTAGTAGTACAAGATGGTCTATCCGTACCATTTGTTGATAGCTTTATAAAAGCTTTTCGATTTATGTTACACGACATTTTTAAAAAAAGTAGAAAAAAATATCAAGATTATAAACAACTTTGTAAAGATACAGAATCTAGATTTTTAGGGCCTAATTGGGATGTACCTACTAGGTGGAATTCGACTTGTCATATGTTTGATTGTGCTTTAAAACAAAAAGGCACTTTAAAAGCTTTTCGTAATAGTCTTTCGGATAATTGCGAAGCCGACCTGTTTCCGGACTTGGGTTGGAAAAATATTAAACATTTATCCGAATTTCTTGAGGTGTTTAAAAACTCAACTACAAAATTATCGGGAGAAAAATATTAAGCATTTATCCGAATTCATGGCTTTGAATTTTAAAAATTTTCAAAATAAAAATAGTATGTTTAGAGAAATGATAGAACCAATGAAAGACAAGTTTAAAAAATATTTTCTTGAGTTAGCACCCGTTTTTACTTGTGCCGCTGCTTTAAATCCTTTTTTAAATGTTGCGGGGGTAGAATGTTTAATAGACGAGATAAATGACAATTTGGATATACATAACGAAAACCCCAATTTTTCAACCGAGGCAAAAGAAGTTTTTAATAAAAGTTTGAAAATTATTTATAATTTTTATTTAAATAAATATGGATCTAACGTAAATATAACTACGCCAATAGAATCAACCTCAAGTGCTAGTACCTCGTTTAAAGACCCCGTTATGACTATGTTGAATGTTGTTCGGGATGTGACGGCTAAACGTCAAAGGGGTAACGCCCCAACAAGCGAACTTGGTATATATAATACGACGAATTTTATTTCAACTATGAGTACTCAAGATTATCATGCATTTGATATTTTGGCTTGGTGGAAAGGAAATGAATCTCAATTTCCAATTCTTTCCGCTATGGCCCGTGATTTACTAAGCGTCCAAGCTTCTACAGTAGCTTCGGAGTCTGCGTTTTCTCTTAGTGGTAGGGTATTATCATTACGGATAACAAGATTAACTGCGGAAGCGGTGGAGATGTGCATTTGTTTAAAAGACCACTTAGACGCGATGGATCGTATACAAGACAAAACAAATCTTGAAGACGAAATTGCAATCGAATGTAAAGTACACGATGAAGAGGTAGAAGAAGGAGTATCTTCTGGTATATCCGACGAAGAATTAGCATTTGATGAAGGCTCTCGAAGAAAATAGTCGATTAGTTATTGATTCGTTAATGTATTTTTAAGTTATTTTAATAAATAAATAATAAATTAATGAGTTATAAATGTTTTTTTAAGGCTGGATTATATTACAATGATGGATTATATTGCAATGAGAGATTATAACAGCGTTTGGCTTTAAGTTTTAATAACTTAAAAAACAACCAAGTTTCATAACATAATATTTTCATGAGTGATAATACGTTGTTGCAACGATGAGGCTAAGGTTGTAACCGATGAGGCTAAGGCTGTAACCGATGAGACGATGAACATATTGCAAAGAACGATGATCGTGAGAGCGGAAGATGATCAACTAAGAGTAGGAGAATGATCAAAAATTGTCTCTTACCGGCTTTGGATTTCACATTTGTTCTTAGTGTTAAAGTTTTTATTAGGTTGATGATTTAGTATGTATAAATTTAAATATAATTAAAAAAAATTTCTTAGGTTAATTGATCTACTATGTATAAACAACACACACATATAATAAAAATAATGATTGATTGATCTAATATGTATAAACAACACACACATATATAATACAAATAATTGAAGCCTAACGAGCCAATCGGATCTTTACTCGTGTTTGACTCGTTTACAAACCGCCGATCGGCTCGTTTACAAACGAGTACAAGCTCGAACGAGCACTTTTCGAACAAATTTCAAATGATCGTCGAGCGAGCGTCAAACACTTTGAACAATCCTACATTTAACTATAGAATTAGCATACATCCAATCGTATACAAATAAACTCGT
The DNA here is from genome assembly GCA_025506515.1 of Flaveria trinervia. Classification (NCBI taxonomy): domain Eukaryota; kingdom Viridiplantae; phylum Streptophyta; class Magnoliopsida; order Asterales; family Asteraceae; genus Flaveria; species Flaveria trinervia. Next base: position 2,772,982 of record CM046448.1, read on the forward strand.
GCATAAATTGTTTCTTAACACGCATGCAACTTTGTTACTATGTAATGTGAAACGACAACCGAAAAGATGAAAAAGTTCCTTAACAAGCTATGTGCGTTTCAATCTTGCAACCCGAGCCATGATCACTAATATATCATCTCAGATCTCTCAATATGAGATCTTACAACCCTAACCATGGTCGCTAAACTTCATATCAAACATTAAAGCTGACTTGTGATACCACGTAAATTATATGATTAATAACATTGGCATTAAAATACCGGAGAATGCTTATTCAAATTATACCAATATTTAAATTCGATTAAGGTTAATGTTAAAGGTATCTATCAAATCTTTTAAATTGTACAACTTTACTACACTACTTTTGGACTAATAATTTTATATATATCTTACTACTCTAATAAAAGGGTAAATATGAGTGTCACGTGTCGGCATCATAATCATTCTCATCAATTTTTTCTGGTTTCTCTCTCCTATTAAATAATAACTTTAATTACTAATAAAATTATTTTAATACATTTTAATATATAATAAATTAAGAAAGATATTTATTTATTAAGGTTATTCTAATTAAATTGATATTTTTAATAAGTCAATTTTTTAAAACAAAAAATAATCAAATTGGGAGTTGTAATAATAAATTTTTTTAAAAATAACATTTTTATACGGTTTGTTTTAAAATAAAATATTTATTTTTTAAAAAATTTTAACAAGTTGATATCACTGTTTTATTATTTATAGTAATTTTCTATACGTAATTTCAGTTATATAATATCTTAAAATATCATTTTATAATTAATAAATTTATTATATCAATATTTTATTTATTCGACCCGTGTAATATACGGGTTTATTAAAGCTAGTATATATATATAGGTTGAGGTTCAACTAAGAATAATTAGTTGCCTAAGAATAAATATCATGGTAACATGTGGCATTTTTTATTTTTAGTAATGGAGAGTATTTTGGTCTTAAAACACACCCATTAGTCCATTTTGTAGTTTATTAAAATGTAGCACAAATTCAAATGTAATGTACTAGATTTTTGATATGCAAGATTGTGCTATATTTTTAACATGCTACATTATTCTGAGTTATTTTAAAATGTTAGATCGTGTTGAATTTTTTTTAAAGTACTAGATTGTGCGGTAAATAATAGAATTCATGTTATTTTGCCATAAAGCAACACGTTTGAAAACAAAATTATTTGAGTTAAAACAGCACACAACGTTTTTTTTGTTAAAAACGAAACAAAACAACACATAGATTGTTGTATTAACGCAAAACAACACAAAACGTGTTATATTAACGCAAAATAGTGAACATTAAAAAGGCAAAGATGTGTTGTTTCTATGTTGTTTGATATTTTTACATAATGCACCACAGAAACAACACACTAGACCTTATTGTTTTGACGTAAAACAACATAGAACATGTTACGCAAAATCACACAAAACTGAGCTATTTGAAAAAGCAGCACAAAACTGTGTTGTTTAACGCAAAACAACATAAAACTATGATGTTTTTTATGAAATATAACATAATTTTGTGATGTTTGATGTAATACAACACAAGAATGTGTTGTTTGACGCAATACATCACAAAACTGTGCTGTGTTTATGAAATACAACACAAGTTTGTGATTTTTTATGAAATATAACACAATTTTATGTTGTTCTATGAAATCCAGCACAAAAACGTTAAAAATGCAGCACAATTTCACGTAATTTGAACTTTTTGTAAAAAAATATGGCAATACTATACTCAATTTAAAGAGGAAAAAATGCTTGATTTTATGGTATAATTTATTTAAAAAAATTAATGTCGTATGAAAAAGTTATTAGCATTTAAAAAAATGGGGGGAAATTATAAAAAAATCAACAATTGTAAGTAATATTATAAAATACCAAAACCACCAATCCTAACTCTTAATTAGATAATTAGAAGGCTAAGATTACTTTTTAGTATTCTTAGAGAAAACTTATTTTTTAGAGAAACTCCATATATATATATATATAATATATATATATATATATATAATATATATATATATATATATATATATGTATATATATATATATGTATATATATATATATATATATATATATAAAAGATTTTTTCAAAACTCACAAATAACTTAGTAACTGTAAGAACCATTCTAAACTCTTAGATCATTTAATCAATGGCTAAAAGATAAACATGGCATTTTAGTAATAATTCATAAATTTAACACTAATTTATTAGGTTAACAAGGGTATTATAGGAAATCACTTGAGTAAAAATTAAATCCTAATTTATTGTAAAAACTTGCACCGACCTTCCTTTATTATAGCCACAATTATTTTGAATCAATTAAAGGTTATACGTGAATTCCAAAATTAAAATTTATTGTTCAAAATCAGCTCCATATTCTAATAAATTTCATTGTTAATCATTATTGTTTCTAGCTTTTGAACATCGATATGTATTTTGTCGGAGCTGTGCTTTCATCTTAACCAATGTTTTCGCGACCGGATCGGACCGGCCGGTCCGACCGGTTCGACCGGGGATCGGTCCGGGTCGCTATGAATCGTTTTTAAACGGTCGAACCGTTGGTCGGACCGGGAAACCAGACCGGTTTGGACCGGTTTTTTAATTATTTTTTTATTTTAATGGGTAAAAACGGGGTGCTAAACCATTAATTAGTGTGTTAGATATACAAATATAGTTAAGTTTATATATAACTATAAAAATATATATAAATCATATATAAATTACTTATATTTAACTACATATATAAATATAATTAAAATATAGTAAAATCCGGTCCAACCGGTCCGACCGGTCTGACCACCAAACCAGTAAGACGTCTGGTTCGACGTTCGATCCGGTTCTGAAAATAGTGATCTTAACAACCAAAGTTCTTGAGGTATTCTTTAATCCATGTGATGATGGTACAACCGCCAATAGCGAAGTTGAAGTCATGGATAGTGTCAGCAACCAAGTCTCTAACGATTGACGAGAAGGAAGTCGAAGTATTTGTTTGCGGGGCACTTGCCGAAATATGCTTGGGCGCTGGTGGCGTTCGTTCTTATATTTTATTTATCTTAATATTCTAATAAAAAGGTAACTATGGTTGTCAAATGTCACTTTGTAAACCCATTTAATGCCACATGTCAACTTGACATTTAATAATAAATATTTTTCCCGCCTAAAATAATTAAATATATTATGTTTGTATTAAATTTTTGAATACACATTTTGTTTCCAAAATTAACAGGATATAAATTAAAACCATTTTATTCTAAACTAAATAACATATATCTCTTACTTTTACTAGTTAACAAACTCTATTGGTTAATTTTTAAAATTATCTTCTTATAAAAATTTTATTTTTGAAAGAAAAAATAAGTCTTAAATCATAATTCTAAAATAAATGTTTACTTTAAATTTGTATAGTATCACTTAAAAACACATTAATTATAATGTTTTATATGTTTTTTTTTATAGAAACTACTATTAGTAAAAATAAAGAATTGGTTTTAGAAATTAAAATTAAATACAATTAAAAACAGTAATTTAGATATCAATATTTTTAATTGTCTTTTATTTCATTATCGTCTTTTTTTCTTTTTTTATTTGTTACCATCAATAAAATCATTATTTTCCAAAATTTAAGATGTTTTTAACTAATTTTTGAAACATGTTCTTATTTCGTTAGAAATATTTTATTTTATTTTATAAGTGGTTTCTTTAATTTATTAGATAACTTTTTTTTCTGTTCACTTTTGATTTAGTTTTATTATAATATTTTTTATACTATAGAACTCTTTAATTAAATCTATTAAGATATAGAGTAGTCATTTTTTAATTTGAAATTTATAAGGTTCTTTTGATTGATTTTTACATTATCCATGTTTAGTTGTATTACTATGTGAACGTAAGTTTAATAGTGAATTCAACTAAATATGTGTATGATTATATGTTATAATTAGTACGGAAAAGCATTATGGACCATTCTTTCTATAAGGCTCTTTCTTTAGTAAATTTCCAAGCAATTTTTACTTACACCATTATATTTTATGTTTATTTATCATTTACAATTACTCGAGACGAGATTAGTCTATATTTATTTTTTTAATGGTCACGTAAGGTTATTTAATTAAAATTTTAAACTCATGTACATATTAGAGGTTTTCTCATACAAAAATTTAATAAAAATTTGATATAAATTTTTATTACTTATAACTTTTACTGATATGTAATTTTAATCGTATATTTTAAAATATCATTTTATAATTAATAAAATTTTGTTTTATTTCGTATTTTATTTATTCAACCCGTTAATACACGGGTTTACTAAAACTAGTGTATTTATGTATTAGGTATCTTTTTCTGTTTGTTTTTATTCATTTACAATTTTAATTTTTACTGAGTTGATTAAAATTTTTATAAAAAATAAAAAATTTAATTGAAAAAAGAAAATTAAAAAACACTATTCGTGTGCGTTCATTTGACTAATCGTCAACACTTTTAATGACAATAACCTCCGGTAACATTTATTAAATTAAGAAGTACAAGTTACAATTAATTTAAAAGGTCGGAAAATCAACAATAAACACCAAAAGAATACATGTAAATACTTTATAGACTACTCACACCAACAAATAATAAAAAATAATAAGGATCACAAATTTGAAGATTACTTATGATTTTTTAAATTGCTTATATATAAACAATAATTCGTTCGTTAATCACACAACAACATAAGCCAGAAATTCAAAGAACCACAAAATATAAAAAGTGAATTATGAATTTTAATCTTATCATCGTTGTTTGTTTAGGTTCAAGGGGTTTTAATGGTGTGTGATATGTTGTAGGTGGTAAAGATGACCAGTATTGAGCTATCAAATAGAGGGGGATGATGTATTAAATTGTATTGAACGTAAGAGGAACGCGTGTTCACTGACTTATCATACGATTCGATATCTTTTAATATTATTTTTTATATAAAATAATTAAAATTTTTATTTGTTTAATATATTAGATGTGAAAAGAAAATGACAAAAATATATCTCATGTGAGAGATATATAATTGAGTTAAACATTATATTTAACTGAAAGTTAATTAGTGTGAAGAAGAATAGGTGTGCACATATTTAACAAAGACATTGTTTGTAATGATTAAAACTAAAGGACATACCATGCAATTTTATGTATTAATAAAAGATACAATTTATAATTTTCTCAATAATAATTATGTTATGTTAATACTTTTTATTATATATATTAATAGACTAGCTTTAATAAACCCGTGTATTACACGGGTTAAATAAATAAAATATTAATATAATAAAATTATTAATTATAAAATAACATTTTAAAATATGATATAACTTAAATTACGTATAAGAAATGACTATAAAGAATAAAACAAAGATATCAACTTTCTAAAATTTTATTTTAAATTTTTTTAAATAAACATCTTGTTTTAAAACAAACTTTATAAAAATATATTTTTAAAAAAATTTCTTATTACAACTCCCAAATTTTCTTAATTTTGTTTTTAAAAATTTGACTTTATAAAAGTATTAATTTAATTTAGAAATAAACTTAATAAATAGATTTATTTCTTAATTTATTAAATATTAAAAAGTATTAAAATAATATTATTAGTAATTAAGGTAATTATTTAGTAGGAGAAAGAGGCGGGAAAATTTTAGTGAAAAGGATTATGGTGATGAGATGTGACACTCTCATTTAATTTTTTATTAGATTAAGAAGATGCCAATCATCTGCTTCTTTCTTAGATCATTATATTTTTAACTAATAATATTATTTATTTATTTATATTAAAAATATTTTTTATTACATTAGAAAAGAGATCTTTTTATTGAAATTTATTTGTCGATAATCAAAATTTTAATACATAAGAAATTTCTTACAAAATAAAAACACAAAATATTTTAAATTGGTGTTTTTAAAGAAATATAATTTTTTAAATTAAAAATAAATAAAATTAAGAGTTATAATCAAGAAAGTTTAATAAGATAACATTTTCTAAAAGCGGTTTTTGTTAAAATAAAATGTTTACTATTTGTTCTGAAAAAAATAATCAGGTTTAAAAAGTTGATGTTATTTTCTATTATTATAATTTTTACTCATATCTTATCTAAAACTATCATTTTATAATTAATAAATTTATATTTTATTTTATCTTTTATTTATTCAAACTGTATAATACACATGTTTAATAAATTTAATTAATAATATTTGCGTTTTTCTTACTTGTTAGTGCCCTTCCTTCAGTTGGCTTCGTCTTATCTATTCATCTCTAAGTTATTTTCATTTTTCATATTTGTTTGTTACTTTCTATATTCAATTAAATAAAAAGTATTAAAAGTCATAATAATTACGTCATTAACTATTTGACCAAGAGTATCTTTCAAATACCAACAATAACAAGTGAATGAATAAATAAAAAAGTCCTCATGTTAATAGTCTAAACTGTAAAGAGTAACCGGTATGACTAATCAAAACCAAGACCCAACACATCATCATGGACTCGAAAATCATATTCATACTCAAGATCTCCAAATCTCAAACTTTGACTAAGAAGATTGATATTTGATTCCTAGATGAGAAGTTTAATAGTTTATATGTTGACTCATAAAATACGAAAAATATTTGTAACAAATTCTAGTTTCAAAATTTAAAATATTTCCTTTAATTATTTTTGACCTTCAAATTGCCGTCTCTGAAATAGTTAGCTAGAGTGAATCACAATAAAAACTATTATTATAATCGACTCGGCATTGATTTCTTTTGTCTGTCTGTTTATACTAATTCATAGGCGGTTTTCGACTGTTTTCTTAATGAGTTGTTTGGTAGTTTGTTATGTTCATTAAAAGACTATAATTTAATAATTTATATTATCCTAATTGTTAAAATATAACCATATATCTAAATAACTAATAGGTAATATTAATGACCATTAAAAGTACCAACAACGAATTACTTTTATTACAAGAAAAAAATTCATTTTTAATCTTATATGATTTTTCTGATTGTTTCGTTGCTAACCAAGAGTTGAACCCGTTGATTCGGGCTGATATAGGTGTGTCACCAGTGGCCCAAATAGCTTCTTGTAAACAAAACTTAACACACTTTTTTTAATAAGAATAACGTAAAATAAATACTTAAATGAATAATCTGAGCCAATTAACTACTGATACATGACCGATAGTTTTAATTTTTCATATATATAATTATGTGTGAGAGAGGGGAAAAACATAACCATGAACAATTAATTTTCAAAGTCAATAAACCAAGTTAAGATATGCCTATTAAATAAATTTTTTTTACACTCCAAGTCAAAAAGGTTGGTTAGAAAAAATGGTCCCAGTAAATTATGCCTCAATTTTCTAAAACAAATCATTAGATTTGACAAAGAAAAACTTTAACATTTGTTTCTTATTTAATTTGTTTTTTTCTAGATCTACATAGAGACAGTCGGGATGATTGTTGCAGTGACCAGAAAATGACAAAGACCATGTATTATTACACATGTTATGTTTTTAGTTAATATATTGTCTGTATCTTTAGATAAACAAGTTTAATTGATTTCCTTTTGATTTATAATTTTATATGTGTATTGAAATTAAATTTTTTTATTTTATATTATCCTTTCCAACATGACGAACTCGTAAAATTAATATGTGTATGTAATTTATTGGTTATTGCACTCTATACAACTAATAACATTTCTTAATTTTGTTTTAAACAAAGATAAACAACTTACGTCTATTACTTATTGAACTAAATGCATAAAATTCAAATTATTAATTTGTGGATAAAAACCTACACTTGTAATTAGGTTGTAGTTTTATTTAAATGATTATATTTCAATTATATGAATAAAAGTTGATGTTAGATGCAGATAACTTAAATTGAAATGGGTAGAAGATAACATCAATACCATTATGATTGTGAAATTAATCCTAAATTCAATAAACTTCTTACCAACTAAACCTTCACTTATGGTATATATTGCCAAAATGCCTAACACCAACTAACATTATCTCTCTCTTAGATATAAAAGCAAATTGTATTAAATACATTGCTATTAATAGAGACTTTACCAACCCAAACTTTAGATCGGACTTTTTTTTAATCTTTAAAATTTAAAAGACTTCAAAATTTATTGCGTTTAAAGTCATATTTTCCCTTAGTAAGCAATGCGACCAGACTTAGTAAAGGTTTATGATTTTTCTATAAAATATTGATGATTTTTTTGTTTGAATACTATACACTTATTTTCTTTTTAATCATTACAACAATGATATTAGTCAATAATATTTTCGTTATAAGTTTCAAAGCAGCTACAGCTCAAATGTAAGTAATTAATTATTGTCTGTTGATATTTAAGATAATATTTAAATGATTTTGAAGCATGTGACAACAACTAATTATAAATCGAAATCCTTTATTCATCAACCATCATTGTTCATATACCATTTACATTAATTTCATTTTCAATATTTGTAAATATTATATAAATATAAAGTTGAACTTTATTAAGACTGGAATAATTGAGGAATTAATAAATACTTAAGTAGTAAGAGAATTTACAACACTAGTAACACGTGTCTTCCCATTCATACAACGAGTCTTGTCTTTTTCTTCTTTTAAAAATTAGGGAAGAAAAATATTGTAAAAACACTAAAAAACTAAACTTAGAATTACAAAACTAACCCTTAAAGTAAAGATAAACCCCACATCTAAATTGGTCAATTAGACCAAATCTATAGATCCTAATCAACCAACCAAACCCCAATCATATCTTAGGCCTAAAATGACCAAAATGCCCATCCGAATCTTCAACCAATCATGCTCGAGGGTGGAGTGCGCTCATTTGTCGATGAACAACCTGGTTAGCAGGTGCTGGCCAAAGGTTGAATGGCAATGCTCGATGCTGGTGTTGGTTTTGGTTCTGGTTCATAGGTGTAAGGTGGGATCGGTTGTGTTGCTGGTTCATTGACTTCTCCGGCGGTGGAACTGCTACACGCTCACACGATGGGCACATGGTGAGGGTCGTCGGCGGAGCCATTTGCATATAAAGTTGTGGCGAAAGCTTTAAAGCTCGTAGTTCTTGTAATTCCTTCTGTAACCTTCGATTCTCTTCTGTTAAATTCTCACAACATCTCTTCAAGAACTCGCAATCCACCTCGGTTTGCTTCAGTTTCGTCCTGTAACACCATCAAAGTAACCAACTTTAGTAATTTTACTCATTTCTGAGGACACAATTGGAATTTCACTAGACACCCAAATATGAATATCTTTTTGGCAACTCGTTATTGATCATAGAAAACATCCAAACTACCAATAATACCCTTGTAACGCGAGTAAAATTACTAACCTTGCCCTTCGGTTCTGAAACCAAACTTCCACCTGACGAGGTCTCAACCCGAGCCTCTTAGCTAGAGCCAGCTTTTGCTTCTGTCAAAATAAACCAATAAATTATCAGTTCAATAATATCACATCATTCACAATTATTATTATTGTTACACTAATAAAAGGTGTATGTTCATCATCCAATCTAATTAATATCGTATCGATTATTATTTGTATCTATTATTATTTGATTGAGACGTGAAGTAGATTTAAATTAAAGTAAAACTAGATTAAAATACTTACGGGGTTGAGAGTGTTGTGTTCTTTAAAGCTTTCTTCTAGCACTGCCGATTGATCTTTCGACAGTCGTAGCTTCTTCCGTGAGTTATCGCCGTCTTCGTCGTCGCTAACTCCGCGAGAAGAAGCCCTCTCACCGTCGTTCTCGTTCAGAACGACATCTCGCTCGCTCCTCTTCCCGCTGATGCACGAGATCGTGCTGTTGGGCGATGAGACGCCGGCCTCCTCCTCCGCCTCAGCTGCCGTCGCCGGAACCCTATTCACATCGATCCCCTTCAGAAACGACCTCGAATCCACTCTAAACGCATCACCGTTGTTCCGATCTGCATGTAACAATTGTAATTAGTACTCCGTTTGAAGATCTAGAACCTTCGATTGAATTAATTGTAGATCTAACAAACAATCGATCGATTTAGGTATTGATCAAAAGGTTCAGTTATTGCAGATCTGTAACCTAACCGCAAATCACAAATCGATCAATTTAGGCAAATTCTTACGATTTGATTGTGAAATTTGTAAGAACATAAGTACCTGATGAAGACGGATACGAATCGGACCAATTCGTCGTTCTATGGTGAAGATTGAACAACGACGGTGGCGAATTCGTCGGAATTGTCGCCGGAATCCTCTCGGCGGTTGCCGGAAAGTTCAAGCTAAGACTCAGACCTAAATCGTCCTTCTCAACCATGATTTACACAACAAATTTGTTCTTCTGTATTCAACTGAAGCTTGATTATGATGATGATGATGATGAAGATGAAGATGAAGATGATGATGATTGTTTGGAGATATGAAGATCAGAAGAGAGATATCGAGTGTTTTGATGATAATCAGGGGGTGATGAATGGGGTTATATAGAAAGAACAGAGGACTGTTTGGCGGCTTGAACAAGCCGTATAAGCCGAGCCGTTTGTGTGTGTGAGAGAGAGATGTGTGTTTTGTTGTGAAGGAGACAAAGACTTTTTGTGACCATATGTGCATGCAACCAAATGCTTTTAATTCGTTTGACCGTTGACTATTATTATATAATAATAAATACTATTATTTTACTTTTATCTTTTTTTTTTTAAAATATGTAAGTTTTTACAGCAAATTACTTTGATGACAACGCATGTATTTTTTGCTGTAAAGTTAACGCAAAGTTTGACCAAATATGTTATCGAATGTTTTTGTTTGATTATTATTTATGATGAGAAGAAACTTTTTTTTAGAAGTAACTTCCATCTTTAAATAGTTATGCTTTAACTACTGTTTTACGATCACTTCCATTAAATATTTATGGTTGAACCGTCAAATCACTTTTAATCATAGATTTAATGACTATGTTCCATAATAAAATGTGAATTTTTTTTGTTATAAAGAAAATATATTGTTTGAAACGAGAGTGTTATTGTAATAGACAATGACTACTTTCTTATACTTAATAAATAGCCTAGATTGTCAATGATATTTTGACCCAGTAATTCAAGAGAGGGGTGAGATGTTTTGTATCTTTCAAATGTTAAACGTTCTTCGATATTAATAAATAATACTAATGTGGTGTTAATAACCTTTAAGTTGCTAAAAATAGCTTAGAGTAATTTTTGCTATTTATTATTTATTATCACATTATGATTTTTATAAGTCCTTCCATATTAATCAAGACCCAGCATAAGGAAAAGATTCATACCTAAGCTATTCGTACACAAAAAATAATGTTAACCACAAAAAAATAGGAATGTACCCCTCCCGCGTCGCCACGGGTCTTTCAAATCGGTATGGAAACCATATTCGTATTCAAAATTAAAAATGTGTTGCTGTTAAAAAAATAATAACTAAATAGATTATTTCATATAAACTTAACATTACACCTAAATTTTCAGACTTCCAAAATTTATTTATTAAACTTACTTGGATGCTAAATATAACAAACGTTAAAATCGATACTTTTATTCGATATCAATCATTTATAGATAGTTATTTTATTACACTATATGTAATAAGATGCATGTTAAATTGTTTCATCGCAATTAACTTTTGTTAGTGATTAAATTTATGAGATAAAGGTTGTATAATAGGAGACTTTTACAAATAATGATAGTTTGTAATAATTCTTAGCTTATGTGGTTGAGATGAGGTTTTTGAATGCTATATTATAATACGGGTAGGTTTCGAATTCTAAGTCTCATATGAAACAAAAAAAGGTTTCAGATTAAACCAATAGAGTTTCTCATCTAAAATGAGTTTTTTTTATGAGGGTATAATTAGGTTTTTGGATTGTTGAGTACGAACTGATCTACTAGTTTTTTTAGAGAAGTGCCTGCAGATAGTTATCTTACTCAGTTATCTTCCTCGAACAATAAAGATGATTAAATGAATTAATAATCCGTTAACAATCCAATTAAACAGTAAAAGAAAAATAAAAAAACTAGGGAAGTTAAAATACATTATGTGTAAATTTGATAAAAGAAACATAAGTGAAGTTGTACTCATGAGCATTCACATCCACAGGTATCAAGGGACATCACATGTGGGACCCGAAATCATATAGGCTCATCAAGTCCATCCATTGTGTCATCATGAGTAGATTCATCATTTTTATGATTGGATCCAACCCGACAAATCAATATCCGTTCCACCTGCTGTGGACCCTACCCACACCCTATCAACCCCACTTTACCTTTTATTTTGCTTTGTTTTCGACTTTAGCAAATAAAAATTATTTGTATGAAAACTCCCTAATAATTTTATTCTTGTCAGTATTCAATTTAGTTCATACAGAAAATTACATTGTGGTTCAATAATTACATATATATTAATGCACGATGGAATGCAACAGTGAAAACTTTATTTTTGTTTTTTATTGTTTGTAAAAATTTGTTTATATTTTGGGAAATTACATCGAGTGAAATATAATACGTTTTATTCAATTGTATACATACGTTTTGACGTAAATTTAGTTTGGAAATAACCCGAGTCAAATATAATTTGTTTTAGTCAACGGTATGAATATGTTTTGACGTAAATTTGACTCGAAAATGACGTAAATTTAGTTTGTATAAATACGTTTTAATATAAATTTAGTTCATAAATAAGTTAGAGTCGAAGGAAAGATTGGATCTATGAGAGTGAGTTAGAGTGAAAGTATCTTAGGATCAAGTACTTTTGTTTTTTATTGTTTGTAAATGTTTATTTATTGTTTGGAAAAGCGCGCCGGTTTGAACATATTATGTTTTATTCGATTGTAGAAATACGTTTCGATGTGAATTTAGTTTGAAATGAGTTGAGTCGAATACAATGCGTTTCGTTCAACTGTATACATACGTTTTCGATGTTTTAGTTCAAAAATGAGTCGGGTACGTTTGTAATAAATAATTTACCACGTCGCAAACGCGCTGCTGCATGTGTTTTTCTATGTAGGTTTTGAGTTGATTCACATTTCGACATAATTTGTTTGGAAGAGTTAAATAAAAAATAATATGTTTTCATTTAACGGTATAAATTTAATTTACTATACTATTTAACGTAAATTTAGATTGTAAGTGTGTCGGGTCGATTGTATTTTATATTTTTTTATTACGTCACGTACGATGTCGTCGTAACATGCGGCGTGTAAAGTCCTAATTGTGTTTATAGTTACGGTAATGTTATGTAAAATAAATATTTTAAGAGATTGAAATTGCAAATATATAATAATATGTCATAATATCACATGATTAAATTAACAAACCTTTTAATAAATTAAATGTGTATGTGCCATTAACAGACGAATAACTAAAAAAATTTAAAGTTAGAGAAAATTGTAAGACGAGCATCATACAAAAAGAATGGAAAAAATCATGCTTTGTTAAAGTTATTTTATATCATTATGAAAGATTACGTCCAGAACTTATATTAAAGTGGTATTTTGATAAAACAGAACTTATATTAAAGTGAATTTTTGATAAAATCCAGAACTTCAAGAAATAATTGAAGCGTACTCAGAGTAAGAACTCCAAAAAATAATTGTGGAGACGTTTAATTAAATCACTCCTGCAAATTAACGTTATGATGTAAACATCACCGGTAATTTATTTATATTAACAAGCTTTAGAAATTGATATTAAGGTAAATATAATCATTTAAATATCAATAGTTATATTATTATATCCATTAGACGTATAAAGGGACGAAATATCAAAAGGAGAGTTTGAGAAAACACTTAAAACTTAAGAAGGTGTCACTTTCACATTCTTTTTAATGTGTGGCTAATGTAATTGGTCCTTTTCTCGGTAGGAAAAGCTCAAACATTACATGTTCTTGTGCTACTTTGTTGTTTAGATGAATAACCGTAAAAAACAAGACTTTGTGTCTTAAAGTTGTGTAATATAATATAAATGACAATGCTTTGAAAAAAAATAGTGAGTAGATCGGATGTTTTAACGGTACAACTCAACTATAGTCTCAAGAGGTTAGCAAAAGGATGTGACAATCATAATTATTTTTATTTTTGTGTTCTGGTTCTCTTGCAGATTTATTTTTTTGGTTCGTTATCAATGACATTTGTACTTCTTGGTTATCTGTTTTATCTAGTTCGGTTTTAGAAACACTAATATAAGAATTCTTAAAGATCATAAATAGATTAACATGTTTATTTTGTTTGAAAAATGAAAATTAATCTTGAAATAATTTTTTAAAACAATAACTCTTTGTCCAGTTTATATTTTAAACCGGTAATATGTACAAAAATATCACGAGTTCCCTACACATATTTTATGTATGTTGCAATGCCATCCATTTGTGCGAGAGCGTCTTACTTTTTGAAAAGATTATTTAAGATTACCTTATTTCTAAAAACTTATACCCTATTTTTTAAAACTTATGTTTGTTTCATCTCATGAATAATAAATATCTATAAAAGAGCACGTGAACAAGTAGGAAGCTATTATATTTATAAGGGGCACACTTCTGTTGAAAATTTACTCTGCTACAAACATAAAATAAGGTGTTATCAAGAATTCGAGTCACGCTCTAAAAAAACATGATTATAGTTAAGCTAGTGGGTTTTTTCAGCAATGAATTTTTCCTGAGTGGATTAGGGGTGCCGTCCCGGTTGGAAAACAGATAGGTAGACGTAATTAAGATAACATATATCTTTCGAAGAATCGTCATACATTTACCGTTAAAAACGACAAACATAAAATCATCGCATACATATTTTGTCAATAAATATACTTTTAGGTATAAATCATATATGATAGTGAACATTTTAATCCTTTTCAATTCATAACGTTCTTTCTTTTAAACAACGAAATAACTTAAAAACAAAGTCAAATTGGGTAGTTACAATATCGTACCAATTAACATAAATGATATAAGTAATAAATGTCAATATTTACTTTTAATCAATATTCTAACAAACTTATATTTTACTGAAAGTTTAAGACCTTGCTCATTTTAATTTAGTTATTTTTCATTACTAGGCGATGTATGTCTATTTATTGTACTAATAATTAAGTGAATATTGTCCATTTGTTTGTTCACATGTAGACATGTAGTGATACGTATGCTTGTATATATAGTTTTTCACATGGATGGTCCTATTATATATAAAACAAGTTAGCAAAGAGCTAGACAAAGTCAGTTACTTTGAACAGAACACTATGGTGTAATTTTATTTTTATATTAATTTTCCTAATGCATATATAACATGTATGTACTCCTTAATCTGGCTATTTGGTGGGTTTTTGTTTTTATTTTTATTTTTTAACGCATAATGCAACACTTTCTAATATAGTTTCTTATGTAGTTCTAAAAAAATAAATTTCCAACTAATACACGAAAAATTAAATAAATGGGTAATGTTTTAAACAAAGGTGATTTACTTTAGAATGTGTTATTAATTCTTGTCAATCAATGGTTACTTCATTTAAAGTGTTCAAAATAGTGAAAACAACCTACAACCTATTAGAAAAAGTTGATCAGAAATTATCATTTATGTGCTTAATATGCTACATGTAATTTTATAAAGATCATGTTAAAATTATAACAACTGTATACATGGGTGCCTACCTATATCCAAATTCCATTTAATGCGATACTTTTTAGGTTAATCAAGGCAAATCACTAATTCAAGTTTAATTCTTCATAATGTACATTTTATGGTTTCCCTGCACTATAATATCTAATATGTCACTTTATATTGTTTGACTTATCACATTTATTTTGATTTGTACACGTAGAATGCCAAATCATATTTTATATGTTATTAAAGAATACAAAAATGCTTGTACACTGTATGTAACAACAAACTTTCACCCCAGTTTTGTACTCGATACAAGTCATTTGCATATGTTTTGTTTTGTAACCTTAAAGTTAACAAAAAATGTTAAAAAATCATTTACGCTTTAAATGGTTCAATAAAATTAAGTTCATTTTGGCAAAAACAAGAACCACGTTATCAAGACATATGTACCAATCATTTTTATATCATTTTTTTAACATTATATAAATTTGTTAGGCAATGCGATATCTTCTACCACGTCCACTCTACATAGGCGTCAATATATCACCCACATCACCTCTTTCACTCTACCTCACAGCTCACAAAATCAAGATCATGATCTCACCCCTTTCACTTCACCACACCAACGTTTGTATTCAAATTATACAAAGAAAAGACGCTCCTTAGGCTTGTTGAGATCTTCTCAGACACCCGCTTCAAGCCTCTTAATGCTAGAGGGAGTGGTGTGGCACACCCTTAATGCCTCCACATTAGCTATCATACCCGAGGCGTGAGAGAAGAGTCGGCTTTGATGGAGGCGGGGTGGGCGACCGTTACTACCTAGGGTCTGATCTAGGCCTAAAAATTCTAAATGAAAGTTATATTATATATTTTTTAAACAAATTCCATATACTTCTGTTAAACATTTAAACTCATTAGACATTAACAAACTATTAACATTTCATTTAGTTTAATCCTAACAAACATTGAATGTCATCAAAACTTTAAATATTTTTAAACCACTATCATTTACCTATTATTAGAATTTAAACCCATTTAAAATGATCGAAACATAGGAGGTTAAAGCGATCAATTGATCGAACTACAGTCTTGTTTTTTGTACTCGCACAGCCCTAAAAACTAATATATTAATTATTCACAGTATATAATAGAAGACTCGTTATTCTCTGCCTGTACAATACTCAAATTTTTTTGACAATTATCGAGTACGGCCCGGTGTGAGAGCATAACCCATTGTCTTGTTTTCATTACATTTTGCCCTAAATCAAGTTTTACATTCCCATTACACACAAAATAATATAAAAAGGAAAAACAAATAGTATTTTCTTTATTTTGTTGGGAAAGTAAACAATAAGCTTTTGGAGACAAAGACAATAATAATAATACATGTAAATTGTCTAATTTTTTTAGGCCAGTTGCAACATGAGGATTAGCTTTTCAAGTTATGTACATGTGAAAATCCACCCAAAGTGGGGTGGTAAAGGGTAGAATTGTCAACTACGAAATATCTTTATAGGGGTAAAAATGTCAAGCCATAATTCAAACTCCAAGCCGAGAGCTGAAGCTGAAGCCGAAGCCGAAGCCGAAGCTGGAGCCGAGCCATGCGTGGGGGTCCAAAAGACGACCGAGGAGAGTGGAGTTCACGTGGGTAGGAACCTCCCCCTCCTAGATCTCACGTGTACCAGCATATCTTGTTTATATACACGTGGGCCCCTTTTTTCCTTTTTTTTAATTGTATATTATTCTGAGATTTAAAAGATTCAAATGTATGGTATTTTACTACTTTAATAAAATGATAAATGTGAATGACACGTGTTAGCATTACAATTATTCTCAGCAAAAGTTTCTCGTCTTTCTCTTCTATTAAATAATTACTTTAATTACTAATAATATTATTTTAATACTTTTTAATATCTAATAATAAAAAAAATATATTTATTAAGGTTATTTCTAAATAAATTGATACTTTTAAAAAGTTAATTTCTTAAAACAAAAATAATCAAATTTGGGAGTTATAATAAGAAACTTTTTGAAAATAACATTTTTATACAATTTGTTTTGGAACAAAATGTTTATTTTTCAACAAAAAATTTAAAACAAAATTTTAAAAAGTTGATATCATTGTTTTATCATTTATACTCATTTTTCATACGTAATTTCAATCATATCATATCTTAAAATGTCATTTTATAATTAATAAATTGATTATAGTAATATTTTATGTATTCAACCCGTGTAATACACGGGTTTACTAAAACTAGTGTTACATATAATTGTTCTAACGTTATCTTTTATGTAAATACAAGTTAATAAAGTAATTTCTTCAGAAGGACAAAGATACATTTATCAACTCATATACAAGACTTGAATCATTAATGTTATGAGAAAGACTATTGTATGCGGTTCTAAATATTTTGGAACTTCTATACTTTTAAATTATCACACTTGTGATCTATAAGATTTAGAAAAATTCTCAAAATGTCTATTTTAACTTATAATTCCCTCAAAATACTCCCAAGATATTTTTATAACAATTTACTCTTCAGTTTAGGCGTTAACGTTTCCTTAGACAATGTGCGAGCGGCTAGCCACTCAAAATCGTACATGTTCCGTGGAGCGCCCCCTAGCGATGTGGCGGTGTCCGCCGGGCTAAGAAGCGCCCGCCACCATAAATGACACGTGTACAATTTTGAGTGGTCCGCTATACAGGCGTCTGCTCCATGTCTAAGGAATCGTCGTCGCCTTATCTGGATGGAATATTTAAAAAATAAATTATTTAAAGGATATTTTGAATGAAATAACGGATAAATTAATTGACTTTTTAAGAATTTTCCGTAAAATTTATGCCTATAATCATTTGATTATAGTGTATCCCATTTTACCTCCAAGATGTATTTAAGGAACTCGTAAAGTAAATAGTATTTGTTTTAAAAGTATTTCTAAATATACCGCATGGCCTTTGAATAGAAAGATGGGGCGAAATAAAGCATGTCGTTTGCACATTTATTTTGCAAGTTTTTAGTTTCACCTTTTCGTTTAAAATAAATATACACTTTGCTTTTTCGAATACTTGCAACATAAAAATAAATATTTTATGAGACACATGTATATAAAGGAAAAAGAAAATCCCTAGTTAGGTTATTTACCTAAAATCTGAGACGTAAAAGGGTTTTCCAAAATTTGAAAAGTTAGTTATGGAAAACTGAAAAATGTTTTGATCATGAGTCTGGCAATAGATATTTGTTACTTCTATCTGTATTAAGTAATTAAACAAGTTAGTTATGTAATTAGACAAGTTAGTTATGTAATTAAACACGTTAGTTAAGTAATTAAACAAGTGACTACATAAAATTATTATTATTATTATTATAGAGATTTGGATATTTTTTTTGAACGGCAAATTTTATTAAAAGAAAACAAAGCCATTAGCAAGATGCTTGGACACTACAACAAACAAAATTACATCGGAAAATTAAGGCACGAAAAATCACACAAAGAAATCCAATCTAGATTGCCTAATTTCGCTCTATGTCTCAAACATGAGAATGACATGTATGTCACTTCATCTACCGCTCTTGATACTGATATGGGCTTTGAGTTAAATATTAGATTATTCCTCGAGTTTCAAATACTTCAAAAGGATGCTATAAACACCACATACACCACCTTTTTTTGTTTGGAGTTCACATCCATTCTAAAAGGAGCCTGGAGAATAATTCTAATAGACCTTCTTTCCAATACTGACTTGTAATACCAGGACGAGATATGATCCCAAACAGTCGATGCAAATGGGCATTGCAACAATACATGATCTAAGGATTCACACGCACCAAAACATAAATAACATTCAGTAGAATTAAGGTTTATTCTCATAAGACCTCTTTGGATTTAAGTTTGTATGCAAATATCGAGTAAACTTGGCAAATCACAGGGAGCTATGTAAGTCGATTTAAGAAAAGAATTTATTATTTAGTTAGTTAAATAAACAAATGATAAAAACTCATGTTAGTTTACATAAATTACATAAGTATTCCTTACATGTAAAAGGAATTAAATGAATTTAATTTTAACATAACTATTTAACGGAATTAGTGCATTAAAGTTAAATGAGACAATTTGATAACTATAAATGGTAAAATAAATATTTTAAATATTTTCATGAAAACCGTTAATTGAAATAAAAATTTCAAGCTAAAGTATGATAATTGGAAAAGTAATAATAATTTAACTTTTCGATGATATGGATTATACATAAAATTTTTGATCGACTACGTCTAAATATTAATTTTTTATGTGAAAATAATTTAATTTGAATTTTAAACATATAATAAACATATTATAAAAGTAAACATCATGCATGTAGTGTAACATGAAGATAAGTATATTAGATTATGAAGCGATTCAACTCGTTATGGATGTTGCGTGAATCGAAAGATAAGTCAAACACTGGTTTTCCTTTTACCTTTTAAAGTTATTAACTCCATATAATTTTCAATAAGAAACAGAAAGTTTATACAAATACATGGTTTGAACTGTTATTCTTAGAATTTTCTATTGTGAAAGTAATTTGGGGTTGAATTTCAAGATGAAAAATGGTATTAAAGTTACAAAAAGAAAAGGGCGCGTGAAATGACATCATGGACATACACAAAAGCCGTGCGTGTCATCATGTCTGTCAGTTAGCAGACACCCACTCTTTGTATAATCATTTGAACTACTCCTCTATTATCTATCCTTTGATATTCCCACTCTACTTCGGTGAGCGTGCTCTCCACGTACACATTTCCTTAACTTATTTGGTGTGTTTGTATAACGAAATACGTTACCGGCGTTTACAACTTATTTTATTATTTTTATTTATATAACTACATTAAAAAAATATTTTTTTTATTTTTCTAATTAAATAATATTTTTTATATATCATCGTCATTGTTTTTTCTTTCTTCTACGCTCACAACAACTTTTAGAAATATTATAAAAATTATAAGGAAAGAACAATAATTACTTAAATTTACATGTTAACACTAACATTTCTCTTTACTCCACTCACAACCACTCATAATTACTCATAATCATTTCATATAATTTAACGATTACACTTATATATATATATATATATATACCAAACGGGTTGTGAATGCTCTAAGAAAAAGCATATGTATAGAACCTTTATTTTTTAAGGTTAATTTGACGACCGGTGGCCTTTCGGCCCACGTAATAGATGTGTTAAAAAATATTTGTACCCGAAATCGATTCATAAATATCTTAACCGAATCTGAAATATCCGAATCCGAAATATTCGAAAATTCTAAGTCAGATAGTGTTTTTCGGACACTCAAATATTTGACTTATCTTAAATAAATTATAAAAAAACTAAATAATAACTATTAATTAGAAACTACGGATATTTTTGTAAAAAAATCGGATATCCGAAAACTTTTTTAATTAAAAATATGAAATTTTCATAAAAATTATTAAAAAGTACACATTCTTTTAGAATATCCATGCGGATATCCGGATCTGAAAATTTAAATAGTGAAATTTTAATATCCAAAAATTTTGAATATTCAATTTTAAACACCCCTAACACCTAATAATCTCTATAGTTTGAGTACATAATCCGAAACCACTATTAGAAGAAAACTCATCAAAGGTAAAAATAAAAACCTTAACCTAACTTGAAACCTTTTTTAATCATAAGTGAGACTTGAACTCAAGAACTCTATTTATTTTGATGAAGTTTTAAGGACACATTTCATTAACTTCTTTTCATTTTTAAAAATTGTAACATCATATATTCAAAACTTTCTTAAAAATCAAGTCGGATTGGCTCGTTCAAATTTCAGTCGGCTCTTTTTTAATTTGAATAGTTGAACTTTCTTTATATATACGCATATATATAATTACTTGTTTGTGAGTGAACTTTTTTTATTAGTCTACTCTTCATTTTATCATAACAATAGGTATATTAATTTTAATTTGGATTCTAGTTTCAACTAAAATATCTAATAATATATGCCGTTCAATGGCCAACACTAAATCTAGAACTATAACTTGAATCTCGCTCTAAATAAGCTTAACAAAATTCTCCCGATATCGACTCGTGAACCAGCTCGATTTGAATCGTTAATTTATCAAGTCGAGCTTGAGTTAGCTCGTTTGTAAACCAAGTCAGGCCGGTTGGACTCGTTTATAAGCCGAATTGAGCTGAACTTTAGTTGGCTCGACTCAGACTTTGTGAAAAACGTTACTCCAAACTTTTACCAACCTTTATCCCATTATTATAATATTTTGGTGATTTAACTCCCTTAAAGCTATAGAAAAATTCTTAAAAGATAATTCTTACGGAGACCAACTAACAACCCAATCAACTTCAAGAAGGGACACCAAACTCATGAAAAACACACAATATATAATATAAATACTAACCATGAAATAGGATGAGTATCAACTAACAACACATTTAACAACATTGCCATTCCAGCTCACGTCACAACCTCACCGAAATAATATGGATATTCTTTAAAAAAACATAGGTGATAAAAAAACATCTTTAAATTTTAGTGGAATATATAAATAATAAAAGAAAATTTGTGATGCACAACTATCCCAACACCCGGTATCCAAAAGGGATTGATTGGCTACCGGCTCAAAGCCATGGTTCACACAAACCGGTTGATTTTGTCAAAAATAACAATATAAAGAAAATAAAAGGATTTTAAAAAAGCTTCTTAAATTTCTCAATCCTTAGAAGTTAACTTCTTTGCTTGAAGATCTGGAATGACTAAGAGTATTCACAACCGGTTCCTTATATTTATGTGAGTGTATATCCTATATTATATGGTATGGTTATAAGTAGTTGTGAGTGAATGATATGGTAAATTTACTGTTCAATTTGTATTTTGGGGTATCACTGTATTAAACAATGTTATAGTTTTAATATATTTTAAGTGGTTGTGAGTCAAAGAGAGAAAAAATAGTGCTAAAGTTAAAAAAAAAGAAAAATTAATGATTTTTAGTGTAATTATATGCAAGGCTTTTTGTGTTGCTATGTGGAGTTTCACTAGAGACTACGGCTTATTTGCTAAAGTTAGTTGTAACTCGATAATGGAAGTAGGACGTGATATGGAAATGGTGTAGATTTGCAATGGTGGAGAAGACAAAAAACAATACGAGGGGACTCGCGCAATAATTTGGGCAACCAAAATGTAAGAAACTAAAATAATATACAATGAAGTTTGGAAAAGATTTTCGAGGAGAATTAGGTGAATACTTACGTATTATCAATTAACGATCCATTATATTTGACTTACTAAAATCTTTATTTTAAAATTGATGATTCAAAGTTATTTAAATTGTCAAAAAAATTTAGTGTGACAATATAAACACATGTATCTATAACAAAATACAGTTGTGAATAAGGTTTGTTTAAATGGATTGGGATTGAATGCTCGCTAAAAGCTGGCTCAAATCATTCAACCCAAACCAAGATGACTCATTTAATTTCAGTCAAGTGATTTCACTCATTAGCTCATTCAAACATTTTAATTTTAATTTTAGTTTAATTTACTATAGCATAACACGAGGTTATCCAATTCTACCATTTTCATTTCTTTAAACCTTCAACCTTCTATTCATTTATTCTAAAGTTTCTTGCATCCGGTTTTATTGTCTCCACCAGATTCACTCAAATATGCAACAAGTCTCCTCAACGAGTCACTAGTTAACTCCAATTACACCCGAATTGAGTTATGAGCCTAAGTTCTTTTAGATAGGTTAATACTCAAAACTAAACCTAGCTAACTTGTTTTTTTCAAGTTGAAGAGCGCACTAGACCTAACTTGGCTCGTGACCCACACTAGTTATCAAATTGGGAAGTAATTCTTAAATAAACATATAATAATTATATTATAATTTCAAATATTAATATCGTAAGAAATTTGATTTAACAACCATGTTAATCTTAGTCGTGCGTACGCTTTCAGATTAAAACTATTTGTGATTCACCCAAATAAATCAATAATATACAACTCAAAATTAAAAATCAAGTATGCTTTTTGTGTGTGTTTTGTGTGAACCAGTTGAAGAAGAACAGTCAAATATCACATTAATCATTTTTTGTTGGAATAAGATAAAACAACCAAAAGTAGTTATCATATTAAAATTAACAATTTAACCCTCGAATTTCATATGTGAAATTTGAGAAAAATCAATTCTTGATGGACTTTTGCTAAAGCAATATACACAAAAATAAATATTTTACAATAAAACACAATTCAACCCTAATCAGATATATCACTCTTTAGACCCTGCTACCCTGACCCCTACCAATAAAACGTTACCCCCTTGAAACGGCTAAATAATGTACCACTCAATCAAGTAGTTGTGTGTTTACCTCCCGTTATAATAATAATAATAATAATAATAATAATAATAATAATAATAATAATAATAATAATAATAACAACAAAAATAATAATAATAATAATAATATTAATAATAATAATAACAAAAATAATAACAATAATAATAATAATAATAATATTAATAATAATATAATAGTAATAATAATAATGATAATGATAATAATAATATAGTAATAATAATAATAGTAATAATAATAGTAATAATTATAGTAATAATTATAGTAATAGTAGTAATAATAGTAACAATAATAATAATAGTAATAGTAATAATAATAGTAATATAATAATAATAATAATAGTAACAATAATATAATAATCATAATAATATAATAATAATATAATAATAACAACAACAATAATAACAATAATACTAATAATATTAGTAGTAGTAGTAATAATAATAATAATATTAATTGTCGTAACAATAATAATAATAATAATAACAATAATATAATAATAATAAATAATAATAATAATAGTAATATAAATAATAATAATAAATAAAATAATAAAAAATACTAATAATAATCATAATAATAATATAATAATAGTAATAATAATAGTAATAATAATAATAATAATAATAATAATAGTAAATAAAATAATAATAATAATAAAATAATAATACTAATAATAATTATAATCATAATAATAATAATAATGATAATAATAATAATAATAACAACAACAACAACAATAATAATAATAATAATACTAATAATATTAGTAGTAGTAGTAATAATAATAATAATAATAGTCGTAATAATAATAATAATAATAATAATAGTAATATAAATAATAATAATAATAAAATAATAATAATACTAATAATCATAATAATAATAATATAGTAATAATAATAGTAGTAATATAATAATAACAATAATAATAATATAATAGTAATATAAATAATTAGAAATAAATAAAAAATAATAATACTAATAATAATCATAATAATAATAATAATAATAATAATAATAATAATGATAATAATAATAATAATAAATAATAATAAAATAAAAATAAAAATAAAAATAATAATAATAATAAAAATAATATAATAATAATAAAATAATAATAATAATAATAATAATAATAATAATAATAATAATAATAATAATAAATAATAATAATATAATAATAATAATAATAATAATAATATAATAATAATAATATAATATAATAATAATAATAATAATATAATAATATAATATAATAATAATAATAATAATAATAAAAGAAAATGTTTTTTTTAAATAAGGTGAAAGGAAGGCTCAAAAAGATACGTGAGAGAGACGGTTGTGTGGTCCGACATGATGTCGGACGATGATTAGGTGTCCCCAGTGTTGCGTGCTTAGAGTCCCACGTGTTCCCCCTAACCTCATTTATATTTATAATTTAATAAATATAGATATATATATCTCAGGGTGGGTCCCCACAAAACAGTGGTTTTTTTTCATAGGTCCGTACGAGGCCACTTCGTTCCCACCCCATGTGAACGCACGTGAACTTGGGCCAATCCCATGAGGGTGAAGTTTCATATCAAATATTCCTCCAATCAACTTGTTCCTTGTCTATTTACCATTTTCTCCTTTCTCCTTTTCGATTTCTCTTTCATTTTTTGTTTGATTCAATTCGAATATAATGTTAATTAGTTTTTTTTGTTCTCTACGATACGCGGGGTAGTCTGGTTAAAATTTTCACATGCAAAACTGCATTCATTTAATCATTATCTATTTGGCTTGGCTAATCTCTAATTAACATCCTAAAATTTAATGGTTAAAGTCAAATAACAAAAAATAAAGGTTAAAAATAAAAATATTTAAAGCTGATGTAATTAAAATCTAAAATTGAAAATTATAGAGTGATATTATAAATTGACAAATATTGGCTTAGTTATTTTTTATTGATCTCACATGAATTTGGAAAAAGGAAAAAATGAGGGATAAAAATCTCTTAGTTTATAATTAATTATTCGTTTGTGAAATTTATAAAAACCATTTTCAATATGATTTTTCATTACTTTACAAAATAAATGTCATGAGTTCGAGTATTACTTGGTGTAATATGTATCAACTAATCCAGTTGTTTTATTAGAATGAGCATTTTGGTGATAAGATTAATTTTAAATGATGAACGAGTTAGGTCACTATCGTTGTCTGTGTTTGCGTGTATAGATGACATTTCGTTAATCAATTTATCCGGGCGAGTTGAAATATAATATTCATTGGCTATTAAATAAATAAATAAATATATATATATATAAATAATTTTTTCTATTTTGGGAGGAAGAGAAATGTCTCGCCTACTAAAGTAGAAATTATTTGTGATTAATATGTTATTGTGTATTCAAATCAAGATCATTTGGTGGGGTCTGAAAATATAAAAGCAATAATTGGGGTGCAAGGTTCCAATAATTTGAAAGGAGAAGGGAGTTATGAGTTAGGTCCATTCATGTCTTCATCATTGAATCATAAAGAGGTTGGTTTCCACATGTATAGTTCTTCTGCATACATTATTATTGCTCTAACACATGATATTTTTGGTCACACATCATTGTCAACATGATGGAAGTTTTATATCATGGTTTTATCTTATCAATACCAAACTAAAAACAGTGAAAAGTTATTACACACGAGTTAAATGATTAAATCTTGACTAAAATGGCTTAACTACTTGTGTTAAGAAGGTTTGATACTCAATGAAATATTGTATAGATGGTGTAGGGACAAGCCAATATTTTCTAAACCTAAGTCGAAGTAAAACCTTACGTTATTTTGCAAATGTTATCGTCATAAATAATGACCTATTTATTACAGTTTTTAGGATTTTATGTAAATCGAGATTTTACTTATTTGATAAAATATGAATGGATAATGTGTGATAAAAACACAAGCCTTTTTTAAGTTTTTCTAGAGCTTTTCAATTATCATTTTTTTTGTTTTAGACCACTAAAATATCCCAATTAAATATATAATCCATTCTCACTTTAATTTTTGTTTTAATCCTAAAAATATCCTATTTTTAAAATATCTCAGCTCGTCCACATTTGCAACATTTGATGTGTTACACGAAAAAGACCACATTTGCAAATCTCGAACCAACACTCAAAACAAATCATATTAAAACACAAACAAAAAAAATTTAAAACACAAACAAAATAAACAAAAAAAAATTTTAACACAAAAAAACAAAAAAAAAGGAAAAACCACCACCGACCAAAGAGATAACACACCCTCAGAATGGAACCATCATGATTCAAGAGGCGCAAAGGCTCGCAGGTGTAAGCGTTAGCTTGCACACCTTCGATTACTGGTGCCACCTTCAAGGTCATCATAGTCTCACATCCACACAAAAACCACACCTTATCATCCATTCCACGGTAGAGCATTGTCATTGCATTACTTGTCAAAACCAAGTACCATCTGTCCACTACCATCCTTGTTTTCGAGTTGTGTGTCGTTGTCGTCTTTATTGAGTATTGAATTCGTAATTAGCACCGTAGCATCACTTTCGACTGCCTCTAACGACTCATAGAACATAAAAAAAATGTATATACGTGATATGTTTTGAAGATGTGACCGGTAACAATAGTTCGTGTGTTAAAAGAACAAAGTTATTTTCTTTGTAATGAACAAAGAATTGTAAATCGTTACAATGTTTTATATTGTAATCAACAAAGTTATGTTCTTTTTCACATCAACTTACTTCCTGTAGAATTTGTTTGTTAAACGTATCGAATAAAGGAACACAAGAATGTTTACATGAGGACACATATTTATTTCTTTTAAACAAAAACACATTTCTTATAAAACAAATAGCATTTACAATTATATGGGCGTTAGAAGAGGATTCAAATTAATGTTTTGCAACCTCCACGAACGTGAGAAGAGGATTAAAAAATTAAGATATTTATAACAATAGATTTACAAATATATTAACAATGACATTAGAATGTCAAGTTGCATGGGGCATTATAATTAGTAGTCATGTGAATCGTACGTGGCTAACCACACCACTAATCTCAAACAGCACACTAACAGCAAAGCATTGTTTTTTGCATCGCACGTGCGAACGTTAGTTTGGTCAATGGTCAAAACTACTCCTTGTTAATACAAATAAATAAATTAATTAATTGATATTAATAAATAATTTAACAAACAACCTTAACTCTTTTCATCATTAGGTTCTCCAACTTGTCCCAAAATCTAATAATATATTATCTTAGCTAATCATGCTATCTATTCCCTAATCATATAAATTATTTGCATGTCTTCAGACTATAAATATAGTTTGATATGTAGTTTAAGGTCAAGCTACAATATTAATATAATTCACAATAGTTCCTATTGGATTCACAAGTTTTTGCCTTATGCACATATAGAGTAAACTTTATTCTGATTCATTGTAAGATATATATTGTTTATGCTATTTTGACATTACTTTGAGCATTGTATAGGAACGTTTTATAATAGTAACCTACTATTTTTATGATGAAAATGACCAAAACGTTGGAATTCTTATAAGCAATAATTATTATGTTAGAATGATGGCTAATATAATTTAAAAAACATCATGGCAACAAGATTTTCAAGGTTCAGCAAAAGTTACCTCCATACCCCCCGTTACTCGTTGTATTTGGGATGCTACCGTACTGCTTATAATTTCAAGAACAATGATTATATTACTAAAAAAACGTTTTTATCAGTATATTTTCTTTCTTACTTTGGCCGGTTCGCAATAATTATTATGTGGACTAGGATTGCAATAATACATTGGTTTCAAAACCATTGTCAAAAGGATATGATTACAAATTCTTTAAATACCACCATAATTTTTTATTTTACGGAGAGAAGTTGTGCTTGATCGATTTCTCACTAAGAAGTTCTAACACTTTACACTTTCAATGAAATCAAAATGTTTTATTTTTGGGTTATTAATGTCATATAAAAGCTATAAACTTTCACTACTTCCACAGCTTGAACTTTTATAACTCTTTCAACTATGGTTTTGTTTTTGTGCTATTTTTCTCTTATTCAAAAAAACCTTTTTGACACAACATACTTGTAAATTCCCAGTTTCACCAAGTAGTTTGTATCCAAGGCCGGTCCTGAGGATTTTAGTGTTCTGGACAGGCCGAGAAAAAAAGTTCATACGCCCTAACGAATTAATTTTATAAACTAATTTTTAAAACAAAAATAAACGTTTTAGAAATAAACGTAACAAGATCATAGTATTAGAATGACATAATGTAATAGCTAACCGATAAATCTTTCTATTCAACCTTGTTGCTAGCGCCCATCATTTTTTTTACTTTATCCCTAGTTGGCCAAAAATTGAGATTTGAGTTTCTTTGAAAAAAGGCTTTTAGTTTGGTTGAAAAAAATTAGTTATAAATAACAAATTTATTTGATAAAAATGGCCCTTAAGAATTGCATTTGTATTAAATGATATTTAGGTTAAACTTTTTAATTGTGTTAAATGGGATATTACTATTTAAAAAACTTATATAATAATAAAAAATTAAAATAAAATTTTAAAATTTTTTGAGCCCTAAACGAGTGGACCCTAGACGGTTGTCTAGCCCGCCTCTCCTCAGGGTCGTCCGTTAATTGTACCTATACATCAAGATAATTAGATTGTTAACAAATAAGTCTATGATGGGTAACATCATTGCTTACTAAGATAGCAATAAGCCAAGGCCTAATTGGTTGAGTAATTGTAACAACTTATTTTTCTAACACATTGTCATGTTTGCAAATAGCTGCATAGGGAACTTTGAACTGTGTATAAAAAATTATAAGGGTTAGGTTAAATACTTATATATTTAGTTTACTATATAAAAAAGGTTTAGTTTTTATATTTTAAACAAATATATTAATTCTTGGCAAACCATCGAAATGTTATCTACACAATAAGTTCTCATTATTTTCATATATTATTGAATACGACAAAATTAGTTAAGGGGAGGACCGTTGCTAAAATAATTTAAGGGTTAAGGCCATTATAATATTTAAATTCTATAGTTTATTTTTCAACATTTACGCTTATAAAAATTAATTGACACGAAGAGATCTACCCATTTATACCAATTTATGTTTTTTAATGGCAAATATCCAACTTTGCTTTTGAGGATGAGTGTCATTTTAATCGGACTCATTGATCCGTTTCCAGTGGGGGCCACACCCTCAACCGTCTTAGGAGAAAACTTATTGCTGAAAAAATTCAGTGGCTCAACTTTGAGCATTTTTGCTCAGAGTGATATTTTAACCCATGACCTTCCAATATTTACATGTCATGTGTACTTCACCTTAAACAGTTTAACTAATGATAATTGGTTTTTACCTATCTCTACACAACAATTATCTCCTTCCATTCTTTGAATTTATGCATGTACTAGTCTATTAAAACAAGCTTGCCATAATTGGAATATTACTTGAGATTTATATCAATTTATAGTTTACTAGTAATAATGTTTTATAAAATAAAAAAACTCATATAACTCATCAATACCCTGCTTGTAAACACAATGTAGGCATGTGACTTTTTTGAAGGCTAAATGCATAAACCAATGGATCAAAATAGATTTCGAACGTATCACCTGTATTATAGCCTATAGGTGGGACTTAAGTGTTTATCACTACCTCAACCATTAAAGACTAGTTCATTTTATCTTTACAAGATAAACTATATATTGAATTAACATCGAAGATCTTGCCTAAATATTACTATCCTCAATGTGTTCTAACTAATATATTTAAACATATTTTATGAAAAAAATTCAATTGATTCAAAATCATTGCAACAATACGCTATGAATTATAGAGTTTAAATTACTGAACTAAATTATAAGAGATTTAGAGTTTAAAGTATTTTACAAAAGCCAAAACATCAGGAAATTTACTTGTATATATAAGCCCTTAGTCGATTAGTTCGTTTAAGTTTTCATTAGTAATAAATAAATTTGTAGCAAGATTTTTCGATATCACATCTTTCCTAAATCCCGTCGATAGTTTTAGCTTTCGCTACGTTTTACATTTTACTAGATAATAAAGTTTGTTTTGCTCGTTAACATTAGGGAACTTATAACTTTGTTTGTTAGCTAATTCAAGCAAAACAAGAAAGAATCAGATCAAGATCTTACGATCCAATTAGGTTCATAACTGATAACCCAATAATTTAGTGGAAATATATATTAATAAACCGTCCATAAGAAATTTCCTATTGATCTATGTGGTTATTCACAAAATGAAGAATCTATGCATGCTTCCTTTTCATTTCGAAGTGTCTAATTTCTATTAAATAATTATTGTTTAATCGACATTGGATCCTCTTGCAGCTGTTTATTTCCAAATAATAATGGGAGAATAAATTCTGAACATACATGCCAATAATGCAGAATATATTGACAATAAAACTTCAATTGAGTGATAGAATTATAATTATAAAATAATATATTACAAACAGCCAACAACTTATCGATTAAGGGACAATGATGAAATGTAAATTAAACCCGTTAACTGTAGCTTGGATATTTAAATGAAAAACTACTGGCTGAATAAAGGCGGTAATTTTATTATATTAACTTTAATTTAAACCTTAAAATAATGATCAGATAAAAAAATGTTTATAGCACATAGTTTTACCTATATGTAACTTTTAAATTAAAATATACAAATGTTATTGTTTACTTACATATTATTGTTATAAGGGGGAAAATGGGTATGATGTTAACTCGTAACTTTGGATTATTTCAACCTGACTAAGTATAATTAGACTCCGATTAATAGTTGTGTAGTGTATTCAGTTGTATGTAAATCAAATGTTGCACATTTTTTCTTACAGTAATGCTATGTGTATATTTTTTCTGGTAAACTTCATTATATCGTGAATAAATTACTATGGATATTATCCGTTCTTGAAAGCACTTACATGATTTGCTTAGGTCACACGGGGTCCTCCTGGTGGAGGAAATGGGGAGAAAATGAGAGTACCTCGCGGAGGTTTGTGATCGGCGGTGGAGATGATGTGATGGGAAAACCGATGAAAAATTACTAGGTGAAACTAAAACACAAAAAAAAATCAAGTGATTTCAGGGGAATTTGACTCATTGGGAATATGATATTGTTTTCCTTCATTCCCAAATATTCATTTTTTGACTTCATATATAATCTAAAATAAGTTTTGTAAGTAACAAGAAAATTTACTGTAATATTCGTTATCAGATATCAATACAGACTTCATAAATCTTTTTAATTTTTAATACAAGTTTGTATCTAGAAAAGAAAAAAAATTTAAAGAGGTATCTTTTCATGACTA
Source organism: Flaveria trinervia (assembly GCA_025506515.1). NCBI lineage: Eukaryota > Viridiplantae > Streptophyta > Magnoliopsida > Asterales > Asteraceae > Flaveria > Flaveria trinervia. The sequence goes on from CM046448.1 coordinate 2,805,380, forward strand.
AAAAGGCGTATACTGCTTTGCTAAAGCATGATTTGCAATATTTTTTTTAAATACGAAAGATATTTAACAAATGCTAAAACATGAATATCTAGGAAAATCGATTAATGTAATTAATTAAATCCGTAAGAGTATATTTTAACGAATACAATAGTAAAAATAATAATAATTGGGCAGGTCATTTCAGGGTACCCACACGTGCACTGAAGCATGTGCAACTGTCACATATGATTAAGTTAATTATTTCTAAGTTGTAATGTCGTAAGTTGTGAAAAGCCAGCTCGGCGTTTTATTCTTTTTACAACTATTTTATCATTTACAAGATATTAATTCATTTTTACAAAGTAATTATGGAACTTTAATATGTAACCTTTTTCTTTTCCATTTTCCATGCATTACCCAAACATTTCGACGATCTTTTAAGCTCATTTATCGTGTCCTTCATAATGTTTAAATTAACTTGAATAAATTCAAACTTAGAAGGAAAATAAATCTTATCATTTTCGACCCATAACCAAAATCTTAACATTCTTTTTACAAACATTTTCTTAACCCATCCGTTATAAATTATAAAATCTTAACATTAGTACCCGTCAATTTCGACCCATAACCAAAATAAATTGACAATATTCACCACAAATCTCAGTGACCAAAATGGTCATAGAGCATAATTTTTTTTGGTTCAATATGATTTCAGTAGCTATATCAAGTCAAATAACATATATGTTAGGATAACTTTTATTATAAAAAAATACATTTTATAAGGAAAACCGTTGGGATTTTAAAAGAGGTGGTTGACTGGTTGATAATAGAATCTGAAAAATAAAAACCAAATAGGCCGATTCATATCTGGGCCATGTGATCGGGCTTAGCTGTTAAAACATGTGTTTACATATCATATCTGATCAAATCCCCCCAACTTGGAGGTTTAATATAAAATCGCACGTGTGGGAGTTCCTAATCATGATTAATTAGTAGCAGTAGTTACTAATGATTTTTAACACAACTGGTTAAGATGAGATACTCATAACATGTAAATGTGAAAACATTATGGGTTCAAGTATTACTCTAAGCAAAATGATTAAAGTTGATACAATGGGTTATCACAGTAATAAGTTTCCTCATGAGGGGTTCGGGGTGTGATCCCAACTGAAAAAACAGATATGTGGTCCCGATCAATATAACACACACAATTTAAAACAGGGTTGCACATTTATTGTTAAAAAATAGTTTTAGTAGCAATGAGAATATGAGATCGTACATGTAAGTTACTATTTAGACCTTGATACTCCTACACAAATTGAGGTGCATTTTGGTAATTTTGTGGAGGCAAACGTGGGACAAGGTTTCATTAGCAGATTGGAGTTGAACTGCTAACCAACATTATCATTGTAGATCTGCTTTTACTTTCTTTATGTTTGTTAACACAAAGCACAATAATTAGTAATATCATTAGGTACATTTTCTAATATTTTTTATAGATTTAGGAAGAATGTCATTATTTATATAAAGGTATAGGGGTGTAATCATGTTAGTGACACGAGTTATTCAGACTTAACATGTCAGAATCTAGCCTGAATCAACTTAAGTCGAGCTCAAGTCAAATTTGAGTCTCGTTTAATAACAAACTAGAATCCAAAATCGTACCTAAAATATGTTTTACTTTATTGTTACCCTACCCGAAAGGGAGTTAGTTGTGGATTTAGAGAAAGCTATTTTTCATAGCAGTTTCACAAGTGAATAAAATGATTCGTCCCTTGAGGTAACATATTTAAAATATAAATTATATATTTAATAATACAGTAAAGGTTATTACATATGTTACTATAATAGAAATTAATCAATAAATAATATTATCTATAACTATACTTACACATAATACAACATAACTATATATAAAAAGTAAGCAAACAATAGCTACGTACACAACAAATGACCGAGCTCAAGTTTTATACGCAAGGATTGAAACAATCCGAGCTCAAAGTTACATGTTAAATAAGCCGAGCTTGAAATTAATTCAACTCAAGTTTAGCCATATTTGTTTATACCTATAAAATATAACAAACCTAAACATATAGCAAACTGTGATCAAAATGCATGTGCATGAGTAGTTATAAACTTTCATACGCCACAAATTGACTCAAGTAACTACAAAAAGTGCAAAATTTACTTCCAATCCATAATCTTTTAAGAATATGTCACATGTCATAGACAATTGGTTAGATATTAATAAAAAACATCCCAGTTGAAGCAAAACATAATTTTGAGTTTTGACTTAGGACTTGACTTCTAAAAATCTCAAAGTGACAATAAAGAAAAAATGAATCGGCCCAATAGGATTAACAACGGGCTTAATGCCTAATGCTGCAACATCGGATATTCGGATATACATTTGGATCAACAACATTAGACTATGAAGGCCTAGGTCCTAGAATAAAGAGAGAAACATGAGCCGATTTGAATGGGCTTACCGTCGTTAGGCCCATTAAAATGAGTTGCCACCCTTTAACAACGACGATTCGGATTTGTAAGGGTTAAGCTTTGGGCCGACCCGCAAACCCCTCGGGCAGTTGGGCCCACGGCCTCGCCTTCTGACTCGATTATTCACTGTTACGGATTTGACCTATCAAGTATTTCACCAGGTAAGAACAAAAAATTCTTAACATATTAAAATCATTATGTTTTATTAGTATTTTGTATGTTACATGTCACTAGACAAGTTTTATTAGTACTTTGTATGTTACATGTCATTAGTCATGAATAAATTAATTGAATGTAAACATTTTAAAAACTATAAATAACAAATAATAAAGATCAAGAATTATAAAAACTATATTTTAAAATAAGATATAATTGAAATAATATAATTTAGTATGTTATAATAATAATATTAGTATGTATAATAATAATACAAAGATTTATATTTTGAATATTTAATTATTTAGTTTACATTTTTATAATCATTCTCATTTAATATTAGAAAGAACAAAATAAAACTTTAGATTTCACCAAAAATTGATTTGCCTTTAAATTTTTTTATATTTTATAAAATATAGATTAAATTTATATTTTACATATTTAGTTATTTACTATCATTTTCATTTAATAGGAGATAGATGCAGAAAACAAAAATTTTAACATGCATCTCTAAAATACCTTTTTTTATATATAGTATAGATTTGCAATTAATTATCCGATCATGTTATTATATTCTTAAGCAATATTTATTTAATCTCTCATTCGATTACCATGTAGCAGAAGATCTCGAGTGATTCAAGCCATTTACGATATATGATCCAACAAACATTACATCTCTACTTGTCTCTTTGTATGTTATTATATGATCCGACTCTTTCATGGTGAAAATGACCATATTTTCTAAATCCTTTTATGGTCAAATAGAGGAGATAGGGTCAGAGTCAAGTAGGAATGTTTCTTATAAGAATTACTCTTCCTGCTTGCCAGAGCCAATAAAATCAACATAAAACAAAAGCGGAATCAACCAAAAAAAAGTATCCATTGTGACTTGGGTCCCATTTTGCGCTCAATCTAATGTACGCAATCCATAACCTCAATGTTCACAATTCACAAATCAACAACCATACCGGTCGAGTAGTTTCAAAGTATGCCCTCATAAATAACACAAAAATGATTTTAAAAAAACATATAGTATCAACATTCAGTGTCGTAGAGGGCTCACCTGACTTTAAAACCAAGATTCCGTGTACAAAAACCAATTTGCAACAGGTGTCCAGTGATATGATCACATCATCAACTTGCAGGTGCATAAAGATGATTGCATCATGAATACATTGTTTATTTAACTTTTCTATCATGGTGCCATCAACCTCTTGCAACCCCACTGACCCAACAGACTTCTGAAACTTGTACCACTCATTAAGGCAATATCACATGAAGCAGATGTTAACAAGAACAACAAAAAGAAATCACTCTTACCGTCGCAAACTTCAAGCTGATGTTTGATTCCTTGATTTAGGTTTTGATGCATATGACAAGGGAGGTTACTATCAAATCTTACAAAATAAATAAAAGTTCTTGATTTTTTTGTAAAACTTTGTTTCAGGAATAAGTAGCTGAACCAAGTGTTAGCAGGCAAACAGAGTGTTAGGAAGATTATATTTTTATACATAGTAATAGAAAACTCAAGAAAGATTATTAAAAACACCACCTTTAAACAATTTGCAACATCCACGATCTTCGCTTAGACGTTTTAATTAAGTTTCTATCTTTGTGACAGGAGCCAAAACAAGTTCCATACCAAACACAAACCCCTCTCGGGGTTAGTCATGTTCACAAAAGATAGATGCAGAACTGATAACTCTTAACCTAAAAGGCTACAGCAAAGTGAGAGACTTTGAATATCATGTATGAACATCACAGCTTCGATAAACTACTAGTTTGAACCATCTACACATTCATATCCTATCATATATCCTAATATCCATATCTTAAAGACTTAAACCAACCACAAAAGCTAGCTACATCAGAAACTATATTTTTTATACTTCAAATCAACAGTCACTTCTAAATAATCAGTACATTATACCTCAAATTAAGCCCTCACCAAAAAGCATGAAAAGCCTTTTCCTTCAAGTACATTGTGATTCCATTGCTTTGTAATCTCTAGTCTCTGCCTCTGCAACAGATGAATGCATACATCAAAATAAGCCCTAACAAGATGACATAAGAACAAACATGAACAGATTTCATGAACTCCATGAAAGAATCATAACATTGAAACATATGATAATCGAATCCAGAATCAAATATCAGATACTACATGAACAAATGAACAGCAAATTATACCTGGAGAGTTTAAACTCGATATGAATCTGCAGAAACTCCAACCAAGTATAATCCAGGGAAAACATTCTGCAATATGAACAACATGAAGCATAGATAAGAATTCAATCATACAGATGAATAATCAAATCAAACCTAAAGCATCAACAGCATACATCGAGTTGTTTCTGTGCGATTTTGCTCCTCTTCTTAGGTCTTCGAGAAGGTCTCGAACCAGTGAACGCATATATATCTTCCTCAATCTCCTCCTTCGACAACGAGATCCATAACCTCCTCTTCTTCATCTTCTTCCCGTGCTCCTCCTCCTCCTCCTCCGTCGTCGCCGCCGCAGCTCCGCTTCTCGCCGCCCGCCCTCCCTTCGCACTCGCCACCCCGGCCACCGCCGCGCCACCGTCAACCGCATCGATCACGAACCTCCTCGGCCTCAGATTCCACGGCTTCACGTCGCCATTAGCCGTTGCAGCCACATCAACCTCGATCAATTTCCCGCTGCCGTCGTTAACCACCACGCCACCGCTATCCCCGTCGGTCGTGGCGTCGTGGCGGCAGCGGTGAGGCGGGCGGCGGTTGTTGAGGTCGGAATCGGAGGCGTCGGCGAGTGGAGAGGTGCGGTGGCGCCGGCGGCAGTGGTTGGTGTTGCTCTGGCCCCACTTTAGGAAGGGGAGGGAGAAGTTATGCAGTGGTTGGTGGTGCTTCGACGGCAGCGTCGCCATGGTAGGTGGTTTACGGTGGTGGTCTTGACGGAGAGGTTGTTGTGTTGTTCCGGTGAGATGGTGGTGGTCCGGTGGCCGGAGAATGAGAAGTGGTAGAACCCTAGAACTGAACGTAGAGAAAGAGGAGGTGACGGACAGAGGTGAAGGTTGTTGTTGGGTGTGGCTCTGGCTTATATACAAAAAGCATGACCTTTGGGGGGTATTATTAATATTTATTGTTTAGGTAGAAGATTACATGTTTATAAAATGAAGTTTTAGCATTGAAAAATGGTAATTTTATAGAAATAGTTTTAAAATTGTTCTAACTAAATCATTCGTAAATTTTTTTGTTTCAATCAAGTCATTAAATTTTGTTTTGATATTTGAATCTTGTGTATTTAACTTGAATAATAGGTAAAAATGAGGATCAAAGGTGAGAGGAGGTGGTGGGCGGCGGCGATTGTGGGGGGACGACGATGTTAGTGGGCGGCTATGGGGGGCAACGACGGTGGTGGTGGGCGGCGATGTTGGGGTGACGACAGTGGCGGTTGTGGGCGGCAATGGTGGGGAACAACGGTGGTGGTGGGCAGGTATAGTGGGGGACGATGGTGGTGGGGGACGACGGTGGTGGGTGGCGGCAATGGTGGTGGGACGATGGTGGTGGTGTACGGCAATAGTGAAACACTCATAAAACTTGAAAAATAAATAATTACCTGCTAATCAGGTTAATTACATAGGATTAAAACATCATTCCAAAATTAAATGATTTGATTGAAACAGTTTGAAACATTAGTGACTTAATTGAAACACTAATAAAACTTTATTACTATTTTATAAAATTTTCCCCATAAAAATAATAAAATAAATAAATAGTTAGATAATAATGTGTATTATTGAGATGGATTTACATAACTACATATATTTGGATGAGATTGTTATTCTAAGTCTTTTTTTAAAGTTCTTTTTTATGACCTCTTTAATTCCTTTTTTCATTCATATGGAGTCATATCACTTTTACACTTTTTTTTCTTAGATCATGGGAATGTTAGTCCTTCCCCACCTAAGTTTAGAAAATGTAAGCTTTATAACTTAAATTCCCCACCTAAGTTTAGAAAATGTAAGCTTTAACTTAATGTATAGATTGTGTGTATTTGTATGAAGTCACGAATAAGGTTAGAGTGCCAAACTTTTTGTTGTTTTCAGCTATTAAGTTAGGTGCGATAGTGATTTTATGCACTGCCGTCAGACAGCTTCTCTTTCTGGTTATGTCTTGTAATAATTAACTTTTTTTAATAAGTTGTATAAATTGTCTTCTCGTGTAGTTCAATAAAAAAATATTTGAAAAATCACACATTATCCCGTCTTGATAAGAGAAGAAAGTGTTGTAAAAAAATCTTCATGAAACATGTAAAATTTGTTTGATGTAAATGAGAGAAAAAAAACTAGTTTCTAATAAGATGTCTTTACTAAAAGCTTTATGCTATTTTTTTAGCATTTCAATTTAAGGTGTTTCGGAAATTAACCGGCATAAAGTCCTGTTCTAGCATATACTTGGAGTTGCTCTTGCTTAGAATCTCCTTTGCACCGATTAAAAGTTTTTTCTATATTTTTAATCAAACACGCAAGCTACAAGTGAAAAGACGAAGGATCGTTGTTGTGATTCGAATGCCCAAGTGAAAAGCGAAAACTACATGAACATCTTCTTAGCCATTGATAGCAAAACAAAAAAAAAAGAATAATCATGATTTATGAATACAAAAAAAAACCATCTCAACGAAAATTACTTAAAATAGTATCTCATGACTAAAGATGTTTCATCTAGGTCATAATCAGTTAATAGTTTATATTTTATAATGTGAATCATTGCAAATTTGCAACCTTTGACATCTCAAAACACCACTTGACACCAATATCACCTCATGTTGGCCACCTACACGGTCAAACAACTACTCCTCACCACACCCAAATTATAAATTCACATGCATGTTAGAAACATAGTGAAACAACAAAAACAAAAAAAAACAGAAAAAAAAACTAAACCATTAGATAAGTCGATTTAGATATAAAATACACAATCACCTCACTATCTACTAGAACATCATTAGCACCATTAAACATACAAAGTATTTGATTGGTGTAGAAACATGATGACGATTCTTCCCCTATATGTATATAGCTGCATTTCGAAGCCTTATAGGTTAAGCTCTATGTTGTTTCTTCTATTTGTGTTATGAGAAAGCATGCGATATATGGATGTAGTCTCCAAAAAGACATTATGGTGGTAAGATACATCTCGAGTCTTCTTTATTCAAAAGATTAGGGTTTAAATACTATAATGTGTTAATATGAATAAGTAAGGAGCTGTTAATTCAAAATAGATGTTTAGTTTTGTTTTTAACTAGAGAAGAGTGTTACATATATAGAGTCATGTAGCTAGAGTTAAAAAATGAAAAGGTAAAATGACATGAATCCTCTCATGTGCTACAAACATAGGCATTTTTCATAATAATTTTAAAAAATTAATCATATTTGTAAAGGCCATATAAACCCTTGTCTTATGAGCGTTTCAAAACTATGTTCTTAAGTCACACAAAAAACAACACTTACGAAGTCATAATAACTCAATTCCAAATTATGCTGATTTTTGTATCATCTACATTACTAAAAACTAGATTATAGTATACACGGAAGATGATAAATAAAACAAAGTAAAATTTTAAACTTATATATAATTTACATATTGCAAAACGTTTACCAAATTTGTTAGAAGTACTCCTTTCAACTACACTTTGTTTTTAAAATATGGTAGTTTTCTAATTTAATGTTATGAAAGTAAAATATTTTGGTATACATGAACCAAGCTGTTGAATGTAAAACATTAAGTTAGGTAGTTTGACGAAGTTGTTGACATAACAAAGTTGGTCACACACATACATACGTGTGTCACGTTTGAAAGTTGAAACAATATAGAATATATACTTCTTTATCACATGCATGATTTCTAATATATTAAATTATAATCAAACCTAATGAGAGTCAATATACATCTTTTACGTTTTATTTATGCACATCCAGTGTAATTTAGGATCAACGTTTAACTTTTGAATACGCTCATGTCTAAGTTTGTCGATTTGACAAACCACATATCAATTTTAGGTTCGTGATTCGTGAATACTCTAAAATTCAAGAAGCACGAACGCCCTACCTTCAGAATTTGAAATTATAGTTAAAGGACATTTTTACATTTCCTGTTCTCTTTCAAGTGAGATGAATATTTGAATGATGACAATATAACATTAGTGATCCTTTGGGCAAGTTTTGGAAGTAATAAATCCAAAGGAGCCTTTCTTGAACATGGATTTTTTTCTTTGTTTTTTCTTAGAGTCATCATGTTTCTTCGATTATCGAGATCACTTTCTGTTGGTAAAGTTTTGTCCTCCTAAGTAGGAATCATACGGAATATACATTATGATGATTTTAAGAGTAGTATCGTAACATGTTTTATGGATATATGATGATTTTAAGAGTAACGTCGTGATGCAATGCAGTACAAGTGAAAGTGTGTGTTTATGGAAAAGGAAAAAAAAATAATTTTCATCCCATACAATAAACTGCAGCCTGCCTTATATCAAAGAGATATGATGACAAGTTTCAAGAACAAGCTGCAGCTGATGTTGCAAGGTTGTATTTGTTAATTGATGTTGCGCCAAAAAACAATTTGTTATCTTTGATCTGTTACTGTATCCTTTTCACCAAACAGATAACTTTATTGTTCATAAGAATTTGTATAATCTCCTTGATTATTATGTTATTCTTAATAGTTTGTCAACAGATATTACAGATGTTTGTATGTATGAATTATGATCTCAAGCCCCACAACGCATCTAAAAGTAGCACGAGTTCTATTAGAAAGACAAAGTCTTATGCAGTTAGTATGGTTTTAAGGTGGTCAGGAAGTGATAATGGGTCAGAAACATGAATACGATTACTTAACCATGTTATACGCATCATCAACAAGTTTGGTGATACAGAAAGAGGGATGAGCATGCTCAAATCCATCAGTAAAAACTTCAAATTTGATGATATTATTACAACATCTACCACGCCATTAAAAGACTTGAACCGGGGGGTTCTTCAAGAATTCAAAAGATCAAGTATTTCCTAAGTGTTCAAAATGAGGCTATTGACTACCTTCAAATTACAGTCCATATTTCAGAATAATACCGCTATTTTTAAAGATTCACCTAGTGGCATCAATGGTTTAATCAAGTCGAAAGCTTCTGGTAAATCTGCATGATCAAGTAGACTTGAAAGAGACGCTGATGTGGAGGATTCAGCTGATCTTATGGATATGATGTGGAGGTATGATCTTTTTACTCTAAGAGTATTCTTCAGTCTCCTTGAAGATCTAATGTTTCTTAAATCTTTTGGTCCTTTTTAGTGGTCCATTGGAATAGTTGATGATATATGGTCTAACATTTTTGCTTGTCTAGTACTCAAGTGTCTAAAGACCCAAAGTAACCAACAAATGAAAGTCATTATTACTTTATTATATTATAACTCTTACATAACAAAAATGTAATCTTTGATTTTATGTACTCCCATTTGTGTGTGATCCTCAGCATCAGGGATGAAAGCCTTCGTGTGCAAACAAATACGAATGGAGGGCGGATGATGCAAGTGATTAATGAAGTCAACGAGGCCTTGATTACGGACTAACAAGTGACGCTTACAACTCACCTACAAGAGGATCAAGAAACAGCAGACACATTCGAAGATGACCCGTTTCAAGATTTTGCAAACCCACAAACTATCTTTTACCACATCCTCAATGACCCTGTTCAGATTGATTAAATGCTTGGTTTTGGTTGGCAGTTTTCTAGCAAATTTTGTATCTTATGATTTCAAGACGATAGGAGTACATATTATTGTGTTTATTTAAAAGCTAAACTTAATATGGATTTTGTATTGTTAAGTTGATTTTCTATTTGGAAGCTTGAAAATCATAATTGAAACGTTTAGGTAGAGCTTCTAACTTCTAAAATTGTGAGTTGTGACCTATGTGATGGGCTTGGGCCAATTAGAGTATTTGGCACTTGGGCCATTTGGGGTACTTGGGTGGTGCTTCTTTTCTTGTAGTTGATTTTTCAAATAGCCTGTTTGTTTGAATTTTATCAATATTTTGTAAATTTTGTCATAGATATATTTTGCTTAGTGTTTATATAATGATATTGTTGCTCTTGAGCATCTCATCTATTGTTTTCAAGGACCGATACCTAAACCAGTAGTTTATTGGTCAACTAGTTGGTTCGGTGTTGAAAACTAGTATGTTAACAAAGGGAGGAGACGATCATCGTCGGTTTTGAGTAGTTATTGTTTTAACATGTTTGTTTAATATTGACTGGTTTGTTATGGCCTTAACCATTAGCTTATGTGCAGTTTTTGGTTTAACTAGCCTCATTTGGTTTTCACAATACATGTCTGATATCGTTTTTAGAAAAAAATTATATAATTTTTTTTGGAAATAAAATTACAACTTTAATGTTTGTATTGAATTATATGGCCATTACGTTTTAACTACTAATGTTTGTATTTATTGAATTTTAAATTTGTTGATGATTTTTGTGGTTGGGTCAACAATCATAGATTTTTTTTTCTTTCAGAACCCTCTATGAAAACAACTAAAAAAAAACAATCATAATTGTAAATTAAAACTACAACTTTCACTTGGACGTATAGAGGAATCTTTAAAGCTTTCTTGGATATTGTTATTCTTTTCATTATCCCAAACACTGAAACACATAGGGCCACCAATTATTGTTTAGTTTTTGTATTATACACATTCTATTCTTTATATAAAAAGAACAAAATCTTTTCATTTAAATTACTTTTTAAATATGTAAATCTTTCTTTCCAGTTACAATATTTTATGTTTATCAAGATTTATTCATTTATATCTTTAAAGATAATAATATATAATGAAGTTTATCTTGAATTGCAATATAATAAGAAAAAGAGACAAAAGAAAACTCATAAAAACTTAATTATTATAGTATATACATGTGTGAAACATCTAAAACTGTAAAGGAAGAGATAAGGTGAAGATAAATAGCTATTTTGACGTTTGGAAAAAAGAAGCATCCAGGTGTCAAAATAGAACTGGATAAAATCTTTATGATATAATTGTAAATGATAAGATCTCATGTGTTATGTCAAACAAATAGATCCCAACTACCACGGTTACCCATAGGGTCCTAATAAAAAAACACTCGATACCCTTCTATAGTCGCGTATAAATCCATACGCGGCATATAGGGTCGAATAAATTAAAAACAAAGAAAATTCAGGGAGGGTGTCAGAGAGCTATACGCCCCATATAGCCCTATACGACCTCCTATACGACACATATAGGGTTATACGACGTGTATAGCGAATTTCGACATTGACTACGAGAAAAAATTCAGGGGGCTGTCGGAGAGCTATACGCCACATATAGCCCTATACGACCCCCCTATACGACACATATAGCCCCATACGACACATACAACCTTATACGACCCCCCTCTATACGACACGTATGGGGCTATACGACACGTATAGAAATTTTTGGGTGTTGATTTAAAATATTTGGGTTTCTATTTAAAAAACCCTAAATATATTTCCCACATATTCGTACTCTTTTATTTCCTTCCAGTTATTGATATTTTAACTTTAGACAAATTATTGGTACATTAATAAATCCACAAAAACAAAAAAAAGTTTGGAATTTATTACATTTCTTATTTATATAGTCATGCAAAATATTGATATATTAAAAACAATATTGGTGCCCATTGATTATTACTTAAACTAAACGTGTGACATCAGTTGGGTTTTTCTTTTTTTAACTAGTTACTCATATAGTATATGTTTTATATATACTTTGTAGTTTTTTGGATAGTCATTTAAATTATATGCATCACACTTTAGATAAAAGTAATTAAAATGATACATTAAAATCTTTAATAAGATAAGATAATAAAAACGAAAACCAATATATAGAAATTCATAATAAAGGTTTTCCTAAGACACGTATCATCATTTTAGCATATCAAATGACACGTATCATCATTGTAACATATTACAAAAATCATTTTTCAGCCTCTCTCCTAATAAATACAAAAGTTATAAAAACAATTAATATGACTTTCTTTTTTTAACTAAAATATATTTAAAAAATATATTTATATTTGTGTTTCTTTTCCCTCTTATATTACATGATAATTATTATAAATAAGTAAACTAAACTATTAAGGGTTTTTCTAAATGCACCCTAGTCTATTTTTTAATTACACCTTAGTCTACTATATTAAATGCAATAATTATTATTGTTATTCTCTACATCATTAGTATCACACCCTAATTTTAAAAAAATTAAGTACAATAAATGAGTTATTTAATGCAGATATATAGAACATTTAGAGTTTTAAAACAATTACAAACATTTAATTGATTTAAATTAAGCATATTTTTTTTGGAACGGCAAATATAAAACGTGTAGAGTTTTAAAACAATTACAAACATTTAATTGACTTAAATTAAGCATATATAATATTTATATAATACTTTTCGTTAAAAAAAACTTAAATTATGCAATGTAGTTGGTGATTATAAAGTAAAAGTTTTATAGATTGAAGGTCGAGTTTTTTTTCTAAAATAGTATTGTTACAAATTTTATTTACCAGAATAGGTGTTTTGAAAATTATTTACAAAAATAGGTATTTATTAAAAACTTTCATTTTCTCACTCATAAAATTATTGGACTAAAAAAAGTTTTAGTTTTAATTAAATACTATTATTTTAAAAAGATTAAAGGGAAATGTTTTTACAAACCCAAATCTGTTTCAGACCTGCAGTTTAAAATTAAAGTTTTTTTTAATAAAATGTTTTTAGTTTTTCACAAATTTTAAATATAAATTCAGACATCAATATTTGAGGTGATTTATCTACTATTGTTGCATGAAATTTTGTTAGATATTTTTTTTCACATATTCATTTAAATATTTAAAAAATCAATAACTTAAAGTTATAATGATAAATATTTCTAAGATACCGAACGCAAACTAAGATATTTAAATCAAAATAAGATATTTAAATCAATAAACCATTTATTTTTTGGTTTGATCATGATAAATAATTTTTTCAAATTCATTTGTATTTTTTATTATTAATCATGATAAATAATTAATCACAAACGTGTTCCAAAAGTATATATGTTCAAAAATTAAAAAACACAAACAACAATTATAAGAATTATTGATAAAAAGAGTACAAACATCACATAATGTTTATAAAAGATCGGTAGAACATTAAATAATTATATAATTATATATATATATATATATATATATATATATATATATATATATATATATAAACAAGAAAAGTTAAACAATTATTATTATGTTTTTGTTAAAGAATGTTTGTAATTAATGAAACTTGATAGTTAATTATAAATAATTGATTGTACTTATTGAGAGTGAATTTAATTGATAAATTCTATAACTATTTACATTTATTACAACTAATCATAAGTTAAAATGTATAGAATAGGGTGCAAATAGCAACAACCAACTATTAAACGTTTAAAATATAAATGTAGTTATTTTAATAATTTATTAATATTAAATATAAAGTAATAATTTTAATTCATTATGTGTTATAGCTTTTAAATATTCATTATATTTTTATTTTATCAATGAATAATAACATTTAGAAAATAAAATATTCATAATATTCCACCCATATAATACTTGGGTTCTAACCTAGTTGAATTCATATATGATAACAAACTAAAGAGAGATCTATTTGGTATGGATGAACAACTAAAGTTTAAAGTTTTTACTATATGTTATAACATTTTGCTGTTCTACAATAACAACAGTAAAATATCCACCAATGAAGGTTACCATTTATCATTTAGCTGTTAATCACTTGTTATTGTTAGATAGTTCTCACGGCTTGACAGTTTTCACTAAAGATAAAATGATGCTAATTACCATTGCTCAAAATTGCTGATGATATATAGTTTCCGATTATTTGTAGTATCGATCGATTGTGACCGATAATCGTTTGCTACTGATTAACCAAATTCCTATTGATGAGTATTCACTACTTATGATTACCACTAGTAGTTAGTTATAACCGATGATTAGATTCATTGTAAATTTTCATTAGTTTTGCAAATATGAATTAACTTTCGTAGCATTTAAATAACGGAGGATAAAAATTTTCCACTCTGGGTGCCACTCAACAGGGACTCTACCCCTTTGAACTCTGCAAACATTTACCCTTGGAAACCAGTCAAAGGGTCCTCTACCATTTTAAAGTTGTAGTCTCCGGTTTGTTGGTGTTTAAAATACAAATAATCATAAACAAGTTTGCACTCCACAAACTACCAACTCTTATCAATCTAATATCATTCATAAACAACTTGAAGTTTGCTAGAAAAAAATTCAAGTTTAATCAATGCATATGATTTTCATGACAAAGCACACTTGACTTGGCTCATATAAATTTCAACTCAAGCTCAAGATAACGCAAGTTTCATATGTTGATTGTTGGCTTATTCGAATAATTTATTGGCACGTATTCAATGTCTATACATGATATTATTGTACATAACTTTACATGTATAATAAAAAAAATTATGATTTTCTCTGAACATTACATGTATGATAAAAAAAATTATGATTTCCTCTGAACATAGTTCCCTCATCTTTTTTGATATTTCATCTTCTCTCAATTACTGATATTTTAACATGACATGAATTGTTGTTACCATAAAAACGGTTAAAATTAATCGATCCAAAAAGTCATAATTTCCATCGATGAAGAGAGAATTTGTTTCATGAGTTAAGATATATTGTGTTGTTTTTATATTTTGTAAAATATAATACTAGATGTATTAAGCTCTTAATGATCCAAAAACATGGTGCTCATGCATATAGATGCATCAATAACGCGTATGAAACATTTTGGAACATTTTTGTATTGATTATAAAAAACTATACTATAAAATAAGAATTATCTATAAAAATATTTGAATAGCCACTTTTAAAATTACTTCGCTGCATAGAAAAGGTTGTTGAATTTTAATAATTTTAAATTTTATTTATTGACCAAGATTAATCTCAACTCAAAAAATGTTACACACACTTCTAACTTTAAACTTATTTTACTTCAACGCTCATCTACTAACTGAAAGTTAATATCGTTAGTTTTAATCCCAACTGATAAATAAAAGTTGAAATTATTAAAATTTAACAACCTACGTAAATATATAATATATCTTGGCTTTTGTTTTTTCAAATTAATGTCCCGTCGTCAATAGTCACCTCTTCCAACCAAATACTAAAGGCTTTTTATTCATGTAGGATACCTACTCCATCATGTTAGTACGTCAATATGTTCAAAATGTATATTCGCTTAGTAACAACTGATTTCAAAATTATTTTATTCATTTATTATTATAATGGACACATTTATTATTTTTCTTTACAATAATGAAAAGTAATTTATCTATCGACTAACTTAACCCTAACAAGAATAATGTATTTTGATTTAGCCTTAACAAATGTAACAATGTCGTAAACGACGAATCTGCATAGATCAGTATAGACATCAAAACGATTAAACTCGTGATCTTAATATCACAAATCAGAAATTTTAACAGTTGCTTTGAGACTCGTTTTCAAATATAACAAGATCGAGTTTGCTGTTATAATATTATCCATATAAAATTTATAATCCAACCAAAGACATATTAATAGTGTAACGCCAATGAATATAAAAACGTTATGTTTGTTAATCTTAAATCTTGAAAGACTGTCTCAAATTTTTTTTGACCATCATTTGATTTCATATCCGTATTAACTACGTGCAAGTATTGTACTAAAGCGCGTAATGGTGGTCGGTAGTACTGAATCGTTCACAATTAGCCCTTGCAATTTACCATATGTTCACTTTTCACCACGTCCTTTTCGTTTAATGTTTTAATGGAAGAAACAATCATAAAGGGTTCGTTTTTTTAAATGGTTTTAGAGATTTATATGTTAAATACCTTTATAAATGAATTAATTGTCGGCTATTATCTCACAAGAAAAAGGTCTATAACGAATTTGAACATACAGACCACTCACCAACTTTCGAATATAGATAACATATAAAAATATTAGATAATGTGTGAAATAGTGAATAATATTCGATTAAAAGATATATTTTGAAGACTATATAATTTATTTAAGAGGAGATGATTTATGACATGCATTAATAATGTAAGGACATGCATCAAAATTATGTTTATAAAATAATATGCAACTAAGTAAGGAACAAATGGGGTAATTGATTTCACCCCATGTAATATAGGCATAAAAAGAAAAGCATCTGATTTTAGCTAGTATTTGCTAATCCTTTAAAATATATCCTCTTATTTAGTGTTTAAATTAACTTAATCGTGATAACTTATTTCCTATATATTATTTAAAAGACCTGCTAAATAATGCTACTCATTTCAAATGCATGAAAAACAAGAAATAAACATTAACCCATATCACATATCTCTTCTATTTCACAAAAAAATCACTTCAATCACTGGTGTTACAACCTTATAAATTACCCTAACAACTTGCTAACTATTTCTGTTTATTTCATATGTAAACAATGTCAACTTCGAAAACATGTCTCTCATAATATAAGTTTTTTTGTTAGAAACAAAATAATCAAACATTAAAATTTGATAACATAATATTTAACAATTTTATCTTCAAACCTTTGATATACTTTCTCAAAGATAATACACCCTTATATTACATCAAATCAAATGCAATATACCATCTTTAACACACTACAAAAACTTATAGCTTCAAAGGACTTCATTTGTCAACCACTAGAAGTACAAGGAGACAACAAAACTTATACTTGTTCATCCTATATTACACATTCATTTGCAAATGGATCATGTTGCTCTTTCTTTGGCGTATGTTCTTCTTCCTCTTCATCTCTCTATAAAACACTTGATTCAATCCAATTTATATAAAACTCCCACCAACTTCAACCCAAATCCCCAATCCAATCTAATCAAACCCACCAAAAGCATGAATCTTTAGCCCCAATTCCCCAAATCACACACCCCTATTTGATCACACAACCCAATTTGAATCAATAATCACTGGGTATCTTGTTCATCGATTGTTCATCGATCAAATCGAGCAACAGAGGAGATAATCGCTTAATCGGTTATGACGAGGCGATGCTCTCATTGCAGTAACAATGGGCACAATTCAAGAACGTGCCCTAATCGAGGTGTGAAGCTATTTGGGGTCCGGATTACTGATGGGTCGATCCGAAAGAGTGCGAGTATGGGGAACTTGAGTCACTACACCGGATCCGGAAGTAGCAGCTTCTTAAATGGGTTCTCCGGCGGCGGCGGCGCCGACCTTGAGTCGCCGGGAGATACTCCGGATCATAACGCCGCCGCTGACGGGTACGGGTCGGAGGATTTTGTAGCCGGGTCGTCTTCGACCCGTGAAAGGAAGAAAGGTTTGAACTTTGGTTTGATTCATCATCCATTTTTGCTTAAGCTTTAAGAGTTGACTGTTTTGATCCAAAGGCTTGTAGGTTTACTTTCAATTTCATCTGAATATTGTGTTCTGATAATTGATGAGTAAGTTACTGTTATTTAGTATGATTGATTGTGGGTGTTTATCTTTGAATTTGAGCTGAATTTGATTACATTTCAGAGGTCAAATTGGTGTCTGATCAAGAAAGTTGTATATTGAATTATATATGATTGAATCATTAGTCTTACAGCACTTATAGAGGTTGTGATTATGAACTTGTATGTAATTACTATAAAGTTTAATGCTTAATCTATTAAGCTTTTTTGCTAACTGACTTTGACAGATGCATTTCTATGATACCTGCATTTGTGGAACCTTTTTATAGCAAATATATTGATTTTCTTGTTCTTGATTCCAATTAACTTGGGCTTTTATGCAATTAGGTAATGGATACGATTACAGTTGATTATGGTTTGGTTTAGACTTTCGAGCATATGTTTTTACTGATTTGATGATATAAAGTTTGGTTAGATTAGATATAATGCATTAGTAATCAAAGTGTTATTCTTGGTACTCCATTTGTCCTGAACTTGTTCATGAAACTAGCTCAATAATAATGTTTTTATGAGGAAATGACAAAGATACGCGCTATGCTGCTGTTTTTTGTTCATAAATGGGAGGTAGTTATTGATTTACAGGTGTTCCGTGGACCGAGGAGGAACATAGGATGTTTTTATTAGGTTTACAAAAGCTTGGAAAAGGCGATTGGCGTGGAATTGCAAGAAACTATGTGATTTCAAGAACACCAACGCAAGTTGCAAGCCATGCCCAAAAGTATTTCATCAGGCAAAGCAATATCTCTAGGAGAAAAAGACGGTCCAGCCTCTTTGATATCGTAGCTGATGATGTAAGTATCACTTGTCAGGTGGTCGGGCTAGCAGGTCAAACGGGTTGGGTTGAATTGAGGTTGTTAGCATTAAGAGTATACTCTTGACTTTCAACGTGTTACTCTTTTAATTAAATCTTTTGTTGACTCATTTGGGACTAAACTGAACCCAAATTGACCAATTCAGAAGCAGTTTAATTGAAATTGCTGGTAATCAGCGTTTACTTATGATTTTGAGTTAAATATAACCCATATTTAAACAAAGAAGTCAAAATTTCACTTTAATTTTCGTACATAGCGAGTATTTATTATTTGTTTCTTGAATTTATGTAGTCTCCAGACACTCATATGATGTCTTCTCATGATCACCCTGGTGGGAACCCATCACAACCAGAGACTCAGTCCATAAACAACCCGTTGACCATACCAACACTAGAAGAGGAAGAAGATGAAGGCGAGTCAATGGATTCTGCAAACTCAACCACAGTTGACTTTCCTGTTGACCCGACCCCTGCACCTGTAAATCTTGAGGGTTCACAATGCTTGTATCCAGTCCTGTTTCCAGCATACGTCTCTCCATTCATGCCAGTAGCTGTCCCCTACTGGCCTGGACCAGGGTCGGTTCAAGATCAACCCACATCGGTCAAAACAGAGTCTCACGAGGTCCTTAAGCCAACAGCCGTTCATTCAAAGAGCCCGATCAATGTGGATGATCTTGTTGGCATGTCGAAGTTGACTCTAGGAGAGTCGATAGGCGATGGTGCACCCACTTCACTGAAACTTGTTGGAGGACTGAGCCGACAATCTGCATTCCATGCAAGTAATCCGGGTCAAAGGACTTCTGACATTGACTCGAAGCACAATCCTATTCATGCAGTTTAGATGGTAAAAATTATATCAGTTTGTTTTGTTGTTCTTTTTATTATTATGCTGTAGGATTTAGTATGTTTGTAATGTTTCATCAGATCAGAAAACCCTCTGTATACAAGATGATAACTTTCTGCCTGCTTTGTTTGTTTTTTATACTCTAGTGTTAGTAAATTGTTTAAGTGATCGTAATTCAGTTGAATAAGGATTTATGTTTATAATTTATTTTGAAGAATGGAACTTGGGGTCAAGTTAAATGTCATGTGTTACTACAAGACTTTCATGTTTCAACTCATGGGCTTTCGTCTAGTAGTAGTGTAAGGGGATGGCGAACATCGTGATCAGGCTAGATATAGGCCCGTCCGTAAAACAAAGAAACACCTTTAGTCTTGTCATGAATAGAAGATATTTCATTTGTGATCACATTTCAGTGTGAGAATAAGTATGTGTATTTGTATAATGAAAACAAGTATGAGATATCAAGTGTGGCAATAATATACTAGTGTTATCCTTTTTTTTCTTCTTAAACTTTTAACACACAATCATGAGCCTAATTATTTCATTTTATTCAGTATGAGAACTTATAATATTTGCAGGCTGCAGCAATATAACTTAATATACTTGAGAGGAAAATATACAAAAGACTTGATATATTAAAATAAAGTTTATCAGATTTGATGTAATTGATTTATTTTGAAAGAACTCAAAACTCATGAACATGAAAATACATTTAGATTAAGATCTAGATTATATATTAAAAGAAAGTTATAAAGATAGAATTGAAATGCTGTTTGTCAAATTAAACATCAATGAAATGGTCAAATGGTATCAAATACGCTGCCTATACAGAAATATTGTGTATTTATCACATGGTATTGTGATGGGTTTGTTCTGTTAACTGAGTTCATAATTCTGAATCTTTTGTAACACTCTGAAAACATATATGAATGGATGCGGATAATTTTCACAATCAAACTTCAGTGTACAATGCATTTATCATTTTTCTGTCAAACACTGTAATATGCACTATTATACACAATATCCTTGAGCAAGGTTACACTTTAAATGTTCTACAAACATGAAACATATGGGCATTGGCTTATTCAACAGAGTATCATGCAGCAAAAGTATGTTTATTATCTGTAACATTAACCGAGCAATGCCAAAACAACGGATCATCTGTAAGCTTCAAATGCTAGATTTGAGATCTTCAGAGAACAATACCGATTTCCAAGCTGGATTTCTGGGTAGAAAAGTGTCCTGCAACATACAAAACAACAAAAACCAAAAGATATTCAAAGAAAAGAAATGCCACACGGAGGGTGGGGATTAGTATCCATGAAGTGACTCCAAAAAACATGTGTAAAGAGCGACAAATAGTCAAACGCGCACCAAGCTTCTTTGGACTTGTCCATGATTAGTTCACAGATCACTGACAGGGGTTCAAAATCGAAAGATACAAAGCCTGTTGAGGTTCAAGTTCAAGAACTAAAATACGTTATCTGTTAACAACTCGCTCCACTTAATATCTATTGATGATTGTTTGTAATCCCTCGTTGGTGAATCCATGAGAGTCAATTCAAGAACCAGAAGACACATTCTATCTGTTAATAACTCAGCTCCACTTAATCTCTATAGATGATTATTTGTCATCCCTGGTTGGTGAATCCATCTGCTAATAACTCACTCAACTTAATCCCTATCGATTGATTGTCATCCCTGGTTGGTCAATCAATGAGAGTCTTCAAGTTCAAGTACTAGAAAACACATTCTATCCGTTAAACTCGTTCTACTTAATCTTTATGGCCTAAAGACACATCCTATCCGTTTATGAGTTCGTTCAACTTAATCTCTATCAACGATTGTTATCCATAGTTGGTTAATCAAAGACAGTCTTCAAGTTTTAAAGAAACATAAACAAAATCATTTTATCATCTAACAACTTTTCTACACATGTCATCCATAACAGTTGGCCAATACAAGAGATTCACAAATGTGATATCACAAATGCAATCACACAGATAAACCCTCATGTGAAACACCAATAACATGTAATCTTCACAAATCGCTAAAGCACACCCCTTGAAAACTTAAATCATACATAACGAACCTCATCTGATCGTAAAATATCAGAATTCAGACGAACAAATGGCTACTCTTTCTTAAATCAAATAATACGTAATCTGACCTATATGTTGTTACTTCTAACTGAAACATACTCGATTTCCTTCCTAATTACAACTAAGAGAAACAAAACATTCACATAATGAAGTAATGATAAACAAAACCCTAAAAACTGATCAAAAGTTACGAACAACGATGGCGAATTGGCGATCGAACTTACAGAGATGTACGAACAGGAGGGAATAATCGATAACGAATTGGATTGAGCGTGATTAAAAGCAGCAACAGATAGATGTGAAGCTAACCCTAAGCCTCTCTTGCTCGAAGGAACGAAGGTGTGAATAATATCCATCACTTTTCCACCATTTCTCAGTT
Organism: Flaveria trinervia; assembly: GCA_025506515.1. Classification (NCBI taxonomy): domain Eukaryota; kingdom Viridiplantae; phylum Streptophyta; class Magnoliopsida; order Asterales; family Asteraceae; genus Flaveria; species Flaveria trinervia. The sequence continues at coordinate 2,827,744 of CM046448.1, forward strand.
CGTACTGTAAGTATGCTTTCTTGTCCTCTGTTTCGAACCTTTTATCTCTCTCGTTCCATACTATCTTCGGCGGCTCCGCCGCAGCTCCGCCGCTCACCGTCGCCATTTCTTTATCTCCGGCGTTTTGATTTTGACTGTTTCTTTGTTGTGGTCTTCACGTAATTGCAACTTTTGTTCATTTCGGATTGAGAAGAAAATAAAATAAAATAAATAAAAACTCAAGTGTAAACCAAGAAAAAAAATTTATTTGAGGAAGATTTACATATATATTTTTAAAAATTCATTAGTTACATATATACTTAACTTAAATCTTTAATTATAAATCAAATCGTAAAACTAAGTTAATTACATATATATATTCAAATTAAAAACTTAATTACATATATGAGAAGAGTTACTGAAAAAACCAATAGTCATGTGAAAACAAAAAAAATCATATAAACAAATAACATAATTCATAAAATTTTATATATTATAATTGTTAAAAGTTTATTTAAGTTTTTAATATGTATGTAGAATGAAAAACGGTTATGTATGGTAATCTATATATAATGTATATGTAAAACCATGTTACGTTTTTTATTTGATGCATACCCTTAATTATACATACGCATACACAAATATAAAGGATGGTGATAAAAAAATTGTAAACTATGAGACCAGTTTAATTAGTTCTTTTTAGTTTTTATATTCATTGTAGTTTTTTAAGATTACACCTCTTACATATATATTCAAACTAAAAATTTAATTACATATATCCAATTTATTAAACATAAATATTATATATTTACCCATTACTTTTATTAAAAGTAACTTATATAATTAATAATTTAATCTTATATTTATTAAACAATAAATTATGTTTTTCTTTTCTTACTTGCCTTTTGAGTTTTGATTATTTATTAATACTTCTATACTAAAGTTGTTTATGTTCTTTTTGTTTTTTTACCTTTTTCTTCTATTTTTTTCCGATACCTATACGAGACATTTCAAGTCTCATCATACAACATAATTTAGGTATATATATAATTAACTAAGTTTAACAATGGAATATACATAATTAAAATTTTAAGTCGGGTATATATGTAATTATTGAAGTTCGTACGGAGAAATATATGATTCTCCCTTTATTTTATCTCTAAAATATAGATAACTAGTTTAAAAACCACTATATCATACGCTTTGAATAAAAATATTAGATTAATATTTACCAATTAATATGTACAATTTACGGAATAACTTTAAATATAAGATATGATTAAAAATACGTATATTTAACTATTGTAAATAATAAAACAATAATAAAATTTCTTTAAACTTTCATCTTGAAAAACTTTTGTTATAATTTATTTCAATCAATGCTATTTTTTAAAAAAAAAAGTTCTTTATAATATATATATTTTAAACTTTTCACAGATTCTTATTTTTTAAAAAAGTTATGTTTTTTAATGTAAAAGAAACATGTTTTGTATTTATTTATGAAAAAAAATCTGTTTAATAAACTGGAAAAGATATATATAATTTTTTAAAAAAGTTATGTTTTTTAATGTAAAAGAAACATGTTTTGTATTTATTTATGAAAAAAAATCTGTTTAATAAACTGGAAAAGATATATAATATTATTAGCATCTAATATCATCATTATAGGAAGTTGACTTGTTGTGGTAGTGGTATGTGTCAAAACGATTATAAGTAGATGACAAATGGTAAATTTTGTTTTGTTTTATCGAATGAGAAAGGAATATTGAACAATTCTTTAGTATGTGCGGTCGAAAGGGACGCGTTTGATCATGTAACGAATCAGTATGTAACGCTTTGTTTTCAACTATGAAAAACCAAAGATGATAGTTCCGAGATCTATTAGTTATTTATTTACCTTTTTTTATTATCGTGTTTTTTTATTTATAAAAATGTATAGTAAGCTTTTTTACCTTACCCTTAAACTTTTATCTTTTAAATCCCCCACTACCACTGCCATTAGACCATAGTGACCAAGGGAGTAAAATCGCTTGAGCCTTAATCACCAAGCCGACGACAACGACGAACATCAAACAGAATGACCACAACACCACCTTCGTCACCAAACCATCACCACTCCCATGCACCAGCCCTAACGATGAACCCGACGACTATGGCGACCCCCAAATGGCGTTGATAGTTGCCGCCTTCAAACGTTTATAACTCTCTCTTTTCCAAAAATGAAATATCCAAAACGGGCAAGTTAGAAAGGACATGTTGATACCAAAAAAGCATGGTTGAGCAAAACACTTGTATACCACTACAATAAAAAGTTGTAGAAAACTATTAATATACCATTTAAAACAAAATAAAAAGGCACAACTAGCTAGACAAGATTTCCAAATTACTATTACTTTATAACTTATAACTTTATATTAATGTACTCTCATTTATTTAATAGTCTCCAAATTTTTTGTTGGTCATTTGATAGTGGGAGGGTTAACTTTATATTTTTAATAGCAAGGGAAATTTCCAAACTCTCTTCTCTTTCGATTAACGTGAAATTGTTTGGCATTATGCTCGGTTAAAGAGTCTATAAAACCCAACATTTCAATTCAACAACTTCCACCAAATCACCCTCTCTATCTCTCTTGAAAAAAAAAGATTCACTCGACCTACACCAGAATACTCATATTCTGGTCTTTGTAGTAACCAAAAACATGCCATTAACCAACCAAACGTTCTTCACCACCACCTATTTGGGTTTTTTCCAATGTGTTGTCTACATAGCAACAATGTGTGGTGGTCTACTGACGCCTATTCGTCACCTCTGGACTAATTACTACCCTCGAGTAGCAATTGGGGAAGAAGGTGTCGTCATGCCCTCTTCCAAACTTACCTTTATCATCAATGTTTTTCTTGCTTTTATAGAAATCAAATCACAAAACCAACATGGGTTCCCTTTCCAAACACACCCTAAACTAACCATGCTCTCTGTCACCAGCGTCCTCATGTACGGCTTGGCTTCGGCTGCCGAGCTTGTTGTTTCCATTGTACAACTTGGTCCCACATCTGTTTATGGCGTTATTTCTCGCTCAGGACGAATTGGCTCCTTGTGCATTTTGGTTGCATCTTTAGCATTTTTATTCTATTTTTAATGCGTTTTATGTGTATCATCATACCTATGTTTCACATGTAAGCAAATACTAAATAAGCGAGCATGATCTTCTTAAAAGGTCCTATGTATGGTTATACTTATGGCTTTGTCACATTTAAATATTTGTTTTATGTTGGACATAAATTGTATAAATATATGAAATATCTTTTGCTTTTTGTTGCTAAGAGAGGCTAATATAATAAAACTGCTGTTGATTTGATTTTTTGTTGGGCTGAATTGGGTCAGGCCTATAAACAATATACAAAGTGGCATACTGCACAAAATGGATTGGGCCCTAAGAACCGGTTTGATTCGAAACTGGTTCGGTTTGTGGTCAATGTGGTTAAAACCCGGTCTATGGAGGAAATTGTTTTGTTCAACAACTGGTTTGATGGAAACCGGCTAGGTTCACTTTTGGATCAGTTTGGCTCCAACATCAGTTTGAATAAATAAGGATCATACAACCAACTAAGATGCTGATCAACCTTTTAATGATTCAGATGTCTGAATGGTTTATCACTTAATGGTTCAGACAGTTTGTTTCGCGAGCAAATGTCTGAATGATTCAGACATTTGCCTTTGAATGATTAAACATTATACTAGTGCTGAATGGTTAAGACATTTTATCTGAATTGATCAGATATTTGCATTTAAATAATTAAACTATATACTAGCTCTTAATGATTCAGACCTCTAAATAGTTCAGCACTTAATAGTTCAGACCTCTTATTGGTTCAGCACTTAATCACAGAAGTTGTCAAACAGCCCCTAGCCCAAACAATTTTAAGTGAAGCCAAACAGTTTTTGCTAAAGCCGCTTGTTTCAACCGAAACCTATATCGATCAAACTGAAATCATACTTTATAAACAACTCGTAGTTCAAGCCTTTTACGACCCAATCCGAGCCCGTTGATATGTCAAAAATGAAACATTTTATATATTTTTAGGATGATGGAAAAAACAATATTTATAGATCATACGAAGAGAATATTTATGGAAATAGAAATGGTAATCTGATAGCAATTTCATCTTCTTGGCCAAACTTATAGATTGCCTCCTTGATATCATTATAAGATTCTTATTCTTTTCTTACTCTTGAACAAAATGGTATCGAGCAACATCACCCGTCAATTCATTCATGGGGTAGCAATATCGAGTGAGGATAGGTAAAATGTACACCCATCCATTTACGGTATGTCATTTGAAAATGTCAGATTAGAATAATCAATTTTGTCTTTTAATAAAAAAACATAATTGATGTGACAACTTAAAAATGTAATACTACTAGTAAAATTGGTGAGAGATAATACGTTTAGTTACACCTCATCAAATACTATGTATAAAGCATCATACAACACATCAATATGATTGAAGCATCTCCTTTGACTTCCCATAGGTTATGATAATGATCATCCGGCGCATACTCGTCTTACCATGAATCACAAGGTGGTGTACTCTTCTATCAGACAAGGCTCGTCTTCGGGCAGGTACTCATCTTCCAACACGTACTAGTCTTTTGGTGGAAGTTCGTCTTCAAGCATGACTTTGGTAAAGAAGTGATCGAAAGCCTAGTTCCAATCAATATCATCCACCGGTGTGGGTTGGTGGGTAAAATTCGGCTTGGTAGGCACTTAAAAGTGGGTTAAACAGGTTAGTGGGTTGACATGTTTTATTAAACATGCTAACTGGTTGATCAGTTTAATAAAATAGATAAGCTCAAACCGTAAACCGATTAGATAAACCATCACAACACATTTATTTGTCGGCTCGTGTTGGAAATTATCAACTGACATAAATTCACTATATTTCACGCTTAAAAAAGGAATAACTATTGTGGGGTCTTGCGGTTCATGTGTGCCTTTCTTATATATTATTATTATTATTATTATTTTTTGTTTGAAGGTTCAATAAATGTGTTTAGGTTCGGTAATCGTCCCTTTTTTTCCTTACATAATTAACTATACATAACCTCCATGTCGTCGAAGATCGCAATTTCCTATTCAAAGATACATTTTTAACCCGTATTATTAATATTTTTATAGTCTATTGATAATATTTGAATAAATCGATACAATAGTCCGAATAGTATCATTTGTGGTCTAGAACTTTTTTGAACTAGACGTGTGAAATGGGTTATTACGTATGTGCAAACGGGGCTTAACGTTTAAGCTTAGGTCTATGTATAATGTATGCGGTTCGAACCGTATGCTTTAACACACACATACGTGTGTGATTATCGATAGAATACTAACTTGATCGCTGAAAAATAGCCCTCGAGGCCATGGTCTAGGCATTTCCTAACACGTTATCTCATGTTACAACTTCAGTTTTATGTTGAAACACATATCACGTAATAAAGATTACATGTAGATTGGTGTAATAAAGAGTAAAGTATATGCTAGATTGCTAATGACTAAAATAGCAGGGGCAAATTTGACTAAATAGTATACTATTATAACGATTGGTGGTCGACCTATGGTCTATACAACGAGTCAAAGGATTAGAAAACAACAATTAATTTGGAAATTTCCAAATCTTTTCTTTTAAGAGCCTATAAAACTAAATCTTTTATATTTCAATATCTCAACCTCCACCAAACGCCTTTTTAAAACACAAAATAATGATTCATTTGAACACAGGTATTAATATTCCTACGGATGAGCAGGTCGTGGTCGTCGATCCACAACCTGCAAAAACCAATATTCTAACGTTCTTCACTGTCACTTATACTCTAGTGACAATACCAGGTGGTCTAGTGGCGCCTCTGCGCCATGCATGGGCCAACTATTACCCACGAGTAGCATTTGGGGTTGAAGGTGTCCTTATGCCTCATTCTACACTTGGTTTTATCATTAATACTCTCCTTGCTTTTGTAGAAATCAAGTCTCAGGTCTACCTGGATTCTCGTTTCAAACTCACCCACAACGAATCATGTTCTCGGTTACTAGCCTCCTCATGTATGGTCTGGCTTGTGTTGCCGAACTTGCCATTTCTATTGCAGGCGTCGATCGTTCTTCCATTTAAGCCATTATTGCTCACCTGGAAAAGATCGGTTCCTTGTGTGTTTTGGTGGCATCTTTGGCGTCTTTGTTCTACTTTTGATACTATTTTTCACATATCTTATCAGCTTACTTATGTTGCAACATACCCTGTTTGTTCTCTTTAAAATAAAAACCATATGAAGCACTTAAATTAAAATAAACCACATAAATTCTACTTGTATAATATTCTAAAATTACTAGAAGATGTTATATAATCCTTTTCGTGATTTCTTTTCTCATGAAAATTAAGTAAATGTTCAACTATCATGGCTCTTTATACATATACTATATCGAAGATTAATTATATGAAAAATGCATTGATTTTATAGAAATTACATTGCTTTTATTAGTTTTTATACATTGTGTGGGTCTTAATAAATAGACTGAAAGAAGCAAAACTGCAAAATGAAGTAAATTAAACATTATGAAATCAGATAACTAACATGGACTTGCTTATTATTTGAAGTTATTATTATTATTTGAAGTTGGTTTTACTTATTTGCAGCCATCCATTTAAAGGATTGATGAACAGATCAACAGAAAGTAATTGAATTGTCTTGTGGGCTACAATTAAAATCAAGAATGATGTTGAATGAATTAAATCAATAACATTTAAGGTGGGCTCACATGAAAGAAAATTCGGATTAGCATATTTTTGTATGTGGGCTGGAAGTTTATAGGCCATCTTTTGGGCTAAATTAAATGAAAGGAGCCGAAAATGAAATGCACAAACCGGGTTTTGAGCTAGAATCGGTTCCGGGTAGGAATCTGAATTGGTCGATATCAGGCTTTTTAGACCGGTTTTTAGGTGGAAGCGGGTAGGAATTGGAACCGGTTCAGGTAGGGGAATAACCCTACACATGTGAAACCAGGTAGAATGAGATGGGATCCAAGTAGGGTTCAAAAATTAGTTCTGACTAGATAGGACATAATTAAATACAGTTTTAAACAACATAAAATTCATTATTATTTTTTTAACAGATTACATTAAAAAAACATTGCCTTATATCAAACAACATTTTATAAAGTAACATAAAAGAATATTTTATTAGTTTATTCTTCATCTTCATTGTCTTATTCGTTGGACCCTCAATTTTTCTTCAAAGCCTTACCATATTACGATATGTTTCTTCAAAGTCGAGTTCAACTTTTTTTCAAACAAAATGACACAAAACTCGTAATGGACCTTTTGAGACTCGTCACTCATCTCAAAAAAATCTCCGCACCAAACTTCCAGATTTCTTTTGTTTGGAAGAACCCAAACAACCATAGGTTCAATTTGTTCAACCCTGACCAACGAGCGATTATGATTTGAGCCATAACAAAAGTAGAAATGTAGAGTATGAGAGTAAAACGAAATTGTTTTTTGTAAATTTGGCTTTTGGTTTGCATTTTCAAGTTGGGTACTCCATAAGTTCATCCAAGATCTATTTATACCAATTTAGAGGGGTAAAATGCTAGAAAAAATGCAAAACAGGGTCAAATAATGACTATATTTGAAAATTAAAAAAACCTAAAACTTAGTATGAGCGGGTAGGTTTGATACCGGTAGGAACCGGTTGAGAACTTTTGAAGGGGAACGAGGTTAAAATAGTAAGTATTTTCAAGTCCACAACCAAGTTCCTCTTTAGAACGGGTAGGAACTGGTTACAGAAAAATATTAACTCCTTAGATTCAGTTTTGAAACTAATTTTTTGCATTAACTCCTTAGATTCAGTTTTCAAACTAATTTTTTGTGCATCTCTGCCCAGGAGTTCATGCTATTTTTTAATGATAAATTACATTTATTTCAATAGTGCTATTTTTCTGGTATTCCAACATTTCTCTAGAGAACCTCTGTTATATTGAATAGTTGGTGCATCATCGTAGATTCAGAGATTCCATAAGTGGTTACATATATTTTGGACCCAACCATACCAGTTGGAGTTTCAAGAATGACTATTCTGTAGCTCCTTATAGATCCTTAGCAGTTGTGATACCCTACAGATATCTCACATCGGCTGTGGACAAGAAAGATTTCTGGTTTATAAAAAATGTCTGGCCTTTAACATCAACAACGCGTTTTGGGCGTATTGGTTGTGGATGAGAGGAGAACTCCACAGTTAAGCATGCTCAGGTGGGAGCAATCCAGGGATGGTGACCTCCCTGTGAAGTTTTTACCCGGGCAACCAAAAGCAAATCCGTGAGCTTTTCGTGGGCAAAGCGGACAATATTGTTGATGCGAGGGGCCGGGTGTGACAGAATGGTATCAGAGCCACTCCTGTGCCGTTCGGGGTGTGGAACATACCTCACCAAGGATGGTGACTTCTCGGGCTCATCGAGGACGATGAGTCCAAACAGGGGGTGCTTGTGACACCCTACACATATTCCACATCGGCCGTGGACAGGAGAGATTCCTGGTTCATAAGAAATGTCTAACCTTTAACATTAACAACGCGTTTTGGGCGTATTGGTTGTGGATTAGAGGAGAACTCCACAGTTAAGCATGCTCAGGTGGGAGCAATCAAGGGATGGGTGACCTCACTGGGAAGTTTTCACCCGAGCAACCAAAAGCAAATCCGTGAGCTTTTCGTGGGCAAAGCGAACAATATTGTTGATGCGAGGGACCGGGTGTTACAGCCGTTACTACGGCATAGGGCTTTTGAATTTTCTCTATCATGTCTAAGCTCTGGATTATCGTCTTTAGTCCACTTGTTCTTTGGTGTGACAATCTTGGTGTCACATATTTACTAGTCATCATATATTTTATTAGTACACTAAATATCTTGAGATTGACATGTACTTTATTCAAAATATGGTTTTAGTGTAAACTTTTTGTCATATATATCCGTACCACATCTCAAGTTGGCTAATTTATTGACCAAAATGTTGTCATCTACTCATTTTGATGTTCTTCGGTACAAGCTGCACGTTGTTATGCCTAACTGCCTATTTCGCTTACAGTGACGTATTATGATGTTATATATCTAGTTGTTATGTAAATGTTATGTAAATTTATTAATTCATGATAACAATACATGCAAAATAACCTTAGAATTGAACTTTTAGTAAAATTTAATAATTTCATGTTATCAATATAATAGTATAGTAATTTGGTATGAACGCTAAAACTATTTTTGTGCAAATATAAAAGTTGTGTTAGACATTGTGATGAGATATCTTTATGAACAACTATTGAAATTAATTAAAAAAAATTCTCTAGCCATACAACACTACAGCAAGCTATAAATTATGCTCTTAAGAAACAAATTAATTTAATGACGTCATTTCATAAGAAGATATAATGTCACTAGAAATCTTGATTGCATGTATAATATACAAAAACGAAATTTATGGGGGTCACGTGACACATACGTTATAAAGTGGCTCCTCCCCTTATTATATATAATTGTCGGTAGTCATATATAATCTTTTTGCTTGTCTTTTTCTTTATATATTAACTATTATAAAACATCACCCGACGTCTGCCGTATAGAACACTAACATCATCACCCTACTGAAAAAATCTACATATTTAACCCTCAATTATTACTAACACTTGCATAAATCTTTATATTATCTACCTATAAATCAAAAAAATTTAATAGGTTTTAAGATTTTAGCTATATATTTTAATCTATCACATTTAAAAACGTTTTTAGACTATTCTTAAACGTTTTGTTGTAAACTTTTTACTGAACAAATATGTATTTTATGAGCTACAATAAGTCAATGCATATATGTACAAATAATAATACAGAACTCATTTATTTGGTGTTTTAATTTTTAGCTTGGAAAAAACATAATAAACTTTTATAAAACTACTAAATAAATAACATAATATTAAATCATTGTCGGATGCAAAATGACACACCGCCGCATTACGCGGGCACCATTCTAGTATCATTAATGGTCTTAAACTTGAGGTGTGAACTGGGTTAGAACTCTTTAACATAACAAATATTTATTAACACGCTTATGAAACATACTTTAACATAAAAACCCAAATTCAAGATTATTACCCTATACACAGACTATTGAAACAATAGTTAAACACATGTAAACATATAGCATGAACACATATGTGAAACAACACATGCTAATGTTAAGATGTTAGACCCATACTCATGTTGAAAAGATTCGACTCAGATCCAAAACTAAAGAAAAAAAATAACGTTGCATAATGCATGCATCAAGGTGCATTAGGGGCGCATCTGCGCGCATGAAAACGCAAAGCATCAGATGTTGTGATGTTTTAAGATTACTTGCAATAACGAGTAAAGTTTATGCTAGGTTGCTAATAAGTAAAATAGCAGTGGCCAATTTGACTAAATAGTCTACTATTAGGTCCTTTTGATAATTGAAAATGCTACTTCGGTCGGTAGTGTATGCAACGAGTCAAAGATTAGAAAATAACAATTAGGAAATTTCCTAATATTTACTTTAAGAGCCTATAAAAACCAACTCTTTTCTATTTCAATATCTCAAACATAAAATAATGATTCAATCAACCACAAATATTGATATTCCCGCGGTCGAACAAGTTGTTGTTGTCGATCCACAACCCGGAAAAACCAATATTCTAAAATTTTTTACGGTCGCCTATACTCTAGCAACAATACCAAGTGGTCTAATGGCGCCTCTACGCCATGTGTGGGCTTACTATTACCCTCGGGTAGCATTAGGGGAAGGAGGTGTGGTTATGCCTCATTCTACATTTGGTTTTATCATTAACGCCCTCCATGCTTTTGTAGAAATTAAGTCGCAGGGTCAACCTGGATTCCCTTTTCAAACTCACCCACAACCCATCATGTTCTCGGTTACCAGTCTCCTCATGTATGGTCTGGCTTGTGTTGCCGAACTTGCCATCTCTATTGCTGGTGTCGATCGTTCTTCTATTTATGCCATTATTGCGCACTTGGGAAAGATTGGTTCTTTGTGTATTTTGGTGGCATCTTTGGCGTCTTTGTTCTATTTCTGATATGCGCGTAGTGTTCACATATCTTATTAGCTTACTTATGTTGCAACATATTCAATTCTTTCTGAAATAAATTTTAATTAAAATCATGTGATGTGTTTGATATAATAACAAACACAAGCTCTTTAAATAAGTAATATATCAAATTTGCTAGGAGATGTAAAGCCTATCTGGATGCTTGTAAAATAAGTTGTTTTCTTTCTCATGGAAGTTAAGTATATGCTCAATAATGATGTTTGGGGCATTAGCGCTATCGCTCTTGCTAACTATAAACTATATACCATTATCCACCGCAGAACTCATTGTCGACTGCATGACTCGAGCCCTCAACCTCTTGGGGAGGGGCATCATTTTAAACACTTGGGAACCACAAGACGAAAGGCTCTTTAGTTGTGTGTTTATAAGAACAAAACTTAACAAAAACATATTATGTTTTGTCTTGAGTAGGATCTCTTGTTTGAGCTTTATCAAATGTAATGTCTGCAAATTAATTCATTATAAAAACAAACATATTATGACTCAATAAAGAGTTAAGACTGAATATGTAATTTACAAAAATTTAGGAATAAAACCGTAACATGAAAAGGCTATGTCTATGTGTGCAATTGAGTCTTATTCAACCAACAAAACTTTTTTGCATTTTAATTATTATGCCCGTCAGCTGATGTTGGGTCGTGATCCCCTTTGGGCCGATTATCTTGAGCCCACGAGGCAGCCAAACCCATCATGCTTATTATGGGTAGACCCAATCGAGCCCATGATTGTTATCCTACTTAGTCTTTTATTTGTTTTAATTCGTTTGGATAATTGTAAATCTCAAAATATAAGGGATATCAAATGTAGTCTAATTAGAACATTTATTTTTAGAACACTTGTTTTTCAAGTTTCTTAGCCTATATGTACCCGAGCATATGGGTAAGCATATTGTATAAAATTTTCAAGCTAGTAAATGTTTAAGAATCGAGCTTATGAACTAATTCATTTGTGATCTAATTTTAATTACCAACTTTCAGCTGGCGTTTAATAGGTAAATTACAATTGTACATAATCTACATATACATTTTAAATTTAAATTATTTAATTCCTTTTGACTATGATTATCGGTTTGTGGATGCAAAAGCTTATCGAAGGAAAGCCTACATTTGTTTTTTTTGGTCGGGAGAGTGTCGTTGGTTCGAGCCTTATTTTATTTGGTGGCTCGACTTCTTGGTTCGGTTTTTGTGTCGTTGTTGCTCCGGTGGGCCACCTATGAAATGGTAATAAACTGAATTATGCTTATATGGGCATACCTAGTAATCAACTAGGTATGTGGAAATCACTAATCTTCTGATCAAATGCTTCGATTGTAGAGGACCCAACAAATCAACAATCATTTTTTTTACGAAATGGACTTAATTAAACATAATGGATTAAGGGATTTTATGTATCCAATTAGTAATCTATATGAATATTCATGGCATACGAACTTTAAAACAAAATAATTGCCATAGTTGCTTGATTGATTGAAAGAGCACAAATGGGTTGTAATTTATTGTGAAAGGGTAATGAACCAAAGTATATTCTAGTAATTTAACAATTTATCTAAAAGATTAGAAACATCAATTTACCTCTAAAAGTTTTTTAAATTGTTTTAATTTTAGTCCAAAAACTTCATAATTTTACATTTAAGTTGAAACAACTGATAAAATTTTGGATTAAAATTAAAACAAATTATAAAACTTTTGAAGGTAAATTGATGTTTATAATATTTTTGATGAAAATTATTATTCTTGTCAAACCTCAAGGATTAAAACTTAACTTAACTCTTAATAGAATTAGTCATATGAAACCCTTTCCAAACTCTTGTACTTTTAAATTTATAATATACTAAATATCAAAATTTCTATGCTTAAGATGTTGTACCTTATGTATAGAGTGTTGCACATTATGTTTAGAGTGTTTTTAAAAAAATAATGATTTTTTTTGCTTTTAACCTAAAACTTTTTTATTTTTTAATTTGACCTCACAAAATTTTTACTTTCAAATCCCTTGTACTTTTAATTTTTCAAAAATTTTATTTTTAGATTTCGTTCAAAGTTTTGCAAGTTAATACTTCACAACTTGCATATGTTGTTCAACGTTCTTACGTATATTTTTCACGTTTGACAGGTTTGGCGCAACTTGAGGGTCTTAGATCAACTTGGTTAAACTTTTATATATTTTACGTTCCATTCTAATTTATCCGCATTAACACGCAACAACTTCAATATTAATGGTTGCTAGCAGTTATGTGACATTCTGATGATAATTGGCATGGTTTTACTTCCTCTCCGCAACGCGGGGACCTCAGTTCTACTTTAATTTAATTATTAAACGAATGAAAAGTGTGTAAAAATATTAAACCGCATAGGTGGAACGTAAAACATATAAAACAATAAAAATGTTGATCTAGAACAATGCGTTACGATAGGGTCTTTAAACGGGGAAAACATATGGGTAAAAACATTGGAACATACATGCACGTTGCAGTGAGTTAATTCGTAAAATTTAAATCGAACCATAAGACAAAAAAATTATAAAATATAAAAAATATAGGAGATCAAATTTGAAACTATAACAAATATTTGGGTCAAATTGTAAAAATATACAAGTATTAGATTAGGATAAGAAAGAAGTTAAAGATTACAAAAGAGACAAAAATGAGTACAACCAATTAAGCATATTATACAACTCATTAAGCATAACAAAGTTGATAATTACTAATATATAAATATGTAACCTGCTTTGCCTAGGGTTATTTTAGTAAAGCTAGTCATTAATAATAAAAAAGAAAACCAAAGACAACATGGATCCCTTTCCGAACTCTTTTAACTTTATACTTTATTCTAAGGTCAAATATCGTAAAACACTAACATACTCTAAGTTATTTCTAACGAAAGTCACTGAATAAATTTTTATATAAAAAAATCAACATATTTTATGTTTTGTATTACAAAAGTCACTCAATATTTTTTTTCACATAAAAAACCAATATACTTTCGGTTCTTCTCACAAAAGTCCTCTCAACATATTTTGCATATAAAAACATAAAATACTTTATGTTTTCTTTAGATAAAAAACTTCAACAATTATTTACAGATTTTAGTCACATCGCTTGTTAAATTTGAGCAAAAGTATTTAAAAAAATCAAAACAACTTTTACACCGGTTGTTTCTTCTCATGTATTTTTTCCTCTACTTGGCTCGTTTAACTTATGAGAGCTTAAGTTCGGATCGTTTAACTTATGAAAACTCGAGTTTCAAGCTTAATGCCAAAGCTCTTGTTTAATTTTAAAAGTAGAGTTTTCAATGTGCTAGTAAACCTTTTCAATATGTTTATATATGTGTGTGGCATCATATACTTTCGCCCAGTGACACAATACGTCTAAATTTTACTTTAAAGTTGTCCAAAATTTTCGTATAAATGTAACCAAAACAATATTTATGTGATTACTTGTGCACGTGCATTTCTTAAATGTAAAGTATTTATTATTATTGTAAATAGGTTCGTAGTTAATTTTCTATAATGACATTATGCACTCGTCCTCGACATATGTTTATCGAAGATTGAGGTAAATGTTTAATACTTACTACAAACAAATTAATATTAAAACAATTATCCCTTTAATAAGAGTGAAGGAAATTTAGTATGTAAAATATTATTAAATGACTTTTATAATAAATAAAAAAATATGTTAGTTTTTCATATGAAAAAATAATACTCCTCTAACATATTGTTAATTTTAATGTCTTACTCCTACGATATCTACTCTTATTTATTATTCTCAAACTTTGGTGTGCACATGATAGTGGGCTTGACTTGGATGAAGAGGAAAATTAGTAATACTAATATATACTTTTTTAATAACAAACGAAATTTCCTAGCCCACCACTCATTACTCTTACGCCTACAACGTGAAAAGGTTTTAGAATCATACCTCTATAAAACCGAACATTTCCAATTTCAATGTCTCATCTTCCACCATATCATTCTCTTTTTCTCTTAAAAGAATGATTCACTCGGTCTATACAACAAACATTCATATTCCAGTCTCAGCAGCAGTTAACAACAACATTCCACTAACCAATCAAACATTTTTCACCACTGCCTATTTGGAATTTTTCCAATGCCTTGCATATGTGGAAACTATACGCGATGGTCTAGTGACGCCTCTGCGCCACCTCTGGACTCACTATTACCCGCGAGTAGCATTTGGGGAAGAAGGTGTCATCATGCCCCCTTCCACACTTACCTTTATCGTCAATGTTTTTCTTGCTTTTATAGAAATCAAATCACAAAGCCAACATGGATTCCCTTTCCAAACCCACCCTCAAATAACCATGTTCTCTGTCACCAGCGTCCTCGCGTTCAGCTTGGCATCTGCTGCCGAGCTTGTTGTTTCCATTGCAAGGCTTGATCCCGATTCTATTTATCCCCTTGTTTCTCGCTTGGGAAGAATTGGCTCCTTGTGCATTTTGGTTGCATCTTTGGCGTCTTTATTATATTTTTAAAGCGTCCCATATATTATCATACATACCTATGTTCTACATGTATTAATATACTAAATAAGCTAGCATGATGTTATAAAAAAGATAGTTTCGTCACTATAACATTAAACTCTCAGTCCACCGGATGATATAAACTAGTTTAGTAAATCATAAATTTTAAGTTATTTAGAAAATAACAAATTACGAGTGAGTAAAAAAAGCTAGATAAATAATTTTAAAGTATAAAGTGCACTTGTAGATAATTTTGAAATGGTTAAAAAGTAAGATTTTAGGGTTAAAAATTATACTTTCGATTAATATATAAATAAAAAGACCCAAAGTTCGAGAAATTACATTTTACCTTCAAAACGATGTGTCAATCATCTCGTTTTTCCACGATGACATATTAACGTAATGCCAACTTTTCTTATTTTACTTAGTTTTTTTCCATTTACCGGTTTTTCCCAAAGTGGTAATAATGAGGGTGGTGTGGAGTTTTGTGGAGTCAGCGTCGGTCCCGAATAGAAAAAATAGGTCTTATAATATAATGTCAATACATAGTATATTAAAAGTCTATAACATGACAATGTTTTACCAATAAATAAAAATATTATAACAAAATAATTTAATTTACTTACTTAACTGAATTCTAAGATTCTCTTAACATTTTTTTTACTTGAGTTTAGATTGAATCGACTAAACTAATTAAAATGATAATGGATCCTAAGTTTCAATTGATCAAAATAATTAAATTGCTATTGGTTTGTTAATTATTATGTTAATAAGCTATATTTGTTTTTATATATACATACTAATACTAATTTATTTTAGAATTTCGGGCCTCTGATGAGATTGGGCCATAGGTGGTCGCCCACTCTCTAAGCCTCTCAGGGGTAGAGCCCGGGTATTTTTCACCGAGTTGGGAGGTTTTTGGGGTCACTTAGTTCGAGGGCTAGTATCTCATCCGTGTCGGGTTTTCCCTGTCTTCACCTGGTCAACACGGTCGACACCGTCTCCCATACGTGATATACATGGTTTGTAAGTCTAGAGAATGGAGTTAAAATATGAATCAACTATGTTTAATTGAGAGGTTGGATCTAATGATAAAATCAGTGAAGTTACGATGGTGTTGCTCCTCTCAAAGTTCAAGGTTTGAATGATGACGAATTGATGTCATTAAATTGTTTTGTAAGTAGGAGCTGAGTAAGATTATAACCGCATAAGCATTAAATAATTCACTGATCGAATGGATTGAATCATGGGTTCCCTAGTTATTAAACGCTTGTTTGAGATGAAATCCATAGGCCGATTGGGTGTGTGATTAGAGGGGTTATGTTATGTAGCTAATAGTTGTAGCAGTGACGCAGTGCACACCAGAATTCTTTACTATTTAAACATATGTATGACGCACCATCTTACTTCATGTTTATATAGTTATTTTATCACGAACAATTGTCGTTATCGTTAATATACAAACAATTTGTTAAGAATCTCAAATGCCAAGAATATGCAAGATGAGCAACACATCACTCATTTCGGCTGGCTTCGTAGACTATAATTATGCGGTGAATTGTATTTGTGGCGCCTCTGGACTAACTATTACCCTCGAGTAGCGTTTGGATATGAGTCTACAATCATTCACCCTTCCACATTTACCTAGCGTTTGTTATCACGTCTTTACTTTCGTTTGTGGAAATTAAGTCTCAGGGGAACGCTAGCTGGATTTCCTTTTCACACGCACCCTCACGCGATCATGGTCTCCATCACCACCAGTCTACTCGTGTACGGCAGCATTATTCTATTTTTGATGTTTTTATAGTACAACTGGAATGCTTTTTCAAATAATCTATAAACTCTAATAAAACAAGATTTTTAAAACCATATGTTAATCTCTTAAACTACCAATTTGACACGTGGCACACTCTTAAGCCATCTTTATTTTAAGTTTTTAATATATTAAATGTTTACCATACTAATAAATATTTTATTTAAATATATTACCATAGTTACATACCGATTTAAATCACAATTTATGGCTTTTATTTAACATTTTATGTTATGTTATAAAAATTTCATCTAACCATATACTAATTCAACTTCTACGGTATTGTTCTTTAAATTTCATTTAACATTTTAGTATTATGGCTTAATAATCTATAATTTTTTTGTTTCTGTATTGCTTTCTAAAATAAACTCATTTAATTTAGTGGATTTTTATTTTATGAAAATTTTTATTCACCAATTTCGATTTCTTACTATGATCCAATTATAAATAAATCGTCCCTTATACTCCTTAAGTTTTGAGTCCATTTTGCAAATCCTTTTTTAGGTTCTTTTTAAGAGTGGGCTAATTTAGTTTAATGAACTTATTGTTTTTATGGGTATTCAATTGATATATGTTGTTGTCATGCTTTGTTTGATTGGGGCATGTTGTTGGCACGTTTTGTGCTATTCAAGTATGATGTAGTCATGTTTTGTTAGATTGAGGTCTATTTTGAGATTGATCTTTATATTTCGATTAGGCAGAGAAACATTGTTGTTTGATTGCGGGAGATATGATTAAAGTGGGAAACATTGAAGATCAACTGAAATCCCACAATAGACCTTAATCGAACAACATAGATTAAGATTAATTAAAGCTTTTAAATCACAGCGGACGGCCAGTCTCACTAGTCGCTCATGTGTTTTTAAGTTTTAGTTGAATATTAATTGGTTAATTTGTTTTATTTGGATAACTATGATGTTGAAAAGACTAAGACACCCTTAACCGAAGTTTTAACGGTGTTAGTGGAATGTATATAAATGACAACATTCGGTAAACTACAATAACTGAAATGACAGAAAAAAAGATTGGACTGAAATAACAAATTTAACAAAACAAAAGTAACATTTTACATTTTAATTTTGCAAATTGTTGTCTATGAGTATATGTGCCCTGCTTTGTCTGGGGTTATTTTAATAAAATTAGTCATTTGAAAAAGAAAAACCTCAGTTAACATGCATTCCCGTTTCAACCCCTTTAATGTTAATAGTTTATATTATCATGGTCCTGCGTCGGGTTATTTTAATAAAATTAGTCATCATAAAGGAGAGAAAAAAACAACTACAGCCAACATGGCTCCCTTCCAAACTCCTTTTAACTTCATAGTTTATTTTGATATCCCACTTCTAATACCAAATGTAATAGTATACTTTTTCTGGTTTACATGATAGTGGGCTTGACTTGGATGATATCAAGATTGAATATTGGTAATATCTACTTTTTTAATAGTAAGGGAAATTTCCAATCCCACCACTCTTTAGCTTTTATAGTTAAAATGTGTTAACGTTATGTTCCGTTGAAGAGTCTATATAACCGAACCTTTGGGATTTCACTCTCACAGCCTTCACCAAATCAATCTCTCAAAGATAAAGGATGATTCACTCGGCCTATACAACAAATACTCATATTCCAGTCTCAGTAGTTAACAACAACATTCCACTAACCAACCAAACATTTTTCACCACCGCCTACTTGGTATTTTTCCAATGCCTTGCATATGTGGCAACAATACGCGGTGGTCTACTGACGCCTCTACGCCACCTCTGGACTCACTATTACCGGCGAGTAGCATTTGGGGAAGAAGCTGTCGTCATGCCCCCTTCCACACTTACTTTTATCATTGATGTTTTTCTTGCTTTTATAGAAATCAAATCACAAAGTCAACATGGATTCCCTTTCCAAACCCACCCTCAAATAACAATGTTCTCTATAACGAGTGTCTTCGTGTATGGTTTGGCTTCCGCTGCTGAGCTTGTTGTATCCATTGCACGGCTTGATCGCGCTTCCATTTATGCTCTTGTTTCTCGCTCGGGAAGAATTGGCTCCTTGTGCATTTTGGTTGCATCTTTGGCGTCTTTATTCTATGTTTAATGCGTCCCATATGTATTGATCATGCATACCTATGTTCTACATGTAGCAATATACTAAATAAGCTCGCATGATGTTTTTAGCACGTTCTATATGTATGGTTACACCTATGTCCCATATCATGGCTTTGTTATTTCATCAATATTAGTATGCATGATTTGCTTATTTTTGTTTAAATATTACCAGATTGATTTGTTTTTGTTTGACTGTTTTGTTTTATTGTCGGACCATATCTTTTGCTCTTCGTTGCTTAGCAGACTTATTCAAATAGTATACTGTATATAACTATATGAGTATAGAAATTAGAACTGCCTTTTGATTTGATTTTTGTTGGGCAATGGGCTCAGGCCATAGACGATAAAAAGAATATCCTACCGCACATTTCGGGCCCAAGCACCAGTTTGGTTTGTGGGACATATAGTCAAAACCGGTTCGGTTCGTAGGAGGAAATAGTTCAGTTTGGGAACCCGTTTGAGAAAGATGAAACCTAACCAATAAAAAGCGGTTAGGTTCGTTTTGGGATTGGTTTTAAAACCGTTTTGAATAAAAAAAATAAATACAACTAATTAACTAAATCAATGTTACTGAAACCTAACTATTTTATCTAGCGGTTTGGTGTAGGTTATAACCTATACATGCTTACTCCTACGTTTTGTAAAGATCAATTTTGTTGTGAATCCAAGGAACTTTTATTAATGAACACATGCGTGGTAAAAATACTCAGAAAAGAATAAAGTTTGTCTAATATAGTTTATATAATTATCATATACTAGAACCTTTTATAAAAATCATTTGTTTCAACCCCAACGCCAAACTCAACCATGTCATAACCCACCACCACATCCATCCTCAGCCCAATCTCATGTCATGCAACCTAAATTTCCATCGGCCCAACAGCAGCAATCGGCCATAAATGCCTTGAGCCCATTGACAATGGAGAAGCTTTATCCCTTAGCCCACAAACCTTAACCGACCCAAACTGCCTTGAGCCCAATTGATATTTCTTCCTACCAATACGTCGATTAAAAAGCTTCTTATGACTTTTTGGATTTCTATGAAGTTGTGGGTCAAGTAGAGTTTTCTTGATGGGTTTTCGGTAATTTCTATGTTCTTTGAATTTCCCTACGTCAGAGTTGTTCACTCAGAGGTACGCTTTCTTGCTTTCTTCTTGTAGGTTTATGTTGTTATTGCAAGCAACTTTATCTTCTCTATGTAACTGCAAATTAGTTCTTGCATTTTTGCATGGTGAGAGTAATGCTTATTTCATTTCTATTTAGGAGCTCCATTAATTATTTTGTATTTGTTGTTACAGATTTCAATCGTACTTTTGCTGTTCCAATCATTGTTCTGCTGTTTTTGGCTGTAGAAATTCATCGCCTAATGCTACAATATCGGATGCTAAAGTAACTTGGTAGTTTGTCTATTTTTGTTACGAATTCACAACTCAGTTCATTTTAGTTTTCTTTTATAACTACAGCCTAATGTAAGATATCTTCTTTCTTTCATTTTGTATGGTACGTTTTGTTTTAGGGTCACTTTTAAGCTGGTAAAACTTATAGAGTATCAAAGTTATCTTATGTAAATCCCTTGATTATTTCATTGAGAGATGGAACCATATAAATACAATAAGAATGAGAAGATTACGTACGACATACAAGGAAGGTTATACCAACCTTTAATGGCTAGCTAAGCATGAGCTGTACACCAATTACAATTAAATATTGATTGAAACTAAATATGTAAGCAAATAATGTATAATTAACTTGTATCCAACAATTGTGGCTTTCAAGAATATGCTGTTTTTGGTTTTCAACATTGTTTTGGGTAGTGATAATTTGATTAATAATATAATACTGCCATTGGGTTGTTGGATTTACATGGGCACAAACCTTTGATAGCTAATTCCTTAGTCTAAAAAAGTCTGAAAGTAAAATTCAATTTTTGTGTAATCTAAGATTTAAAGTAAAATTTCATTTTTGTTGTTTGTTAGAAATCAGGTAAACTAAGTTACATATATAATAAAGAAACAATTATAACTAGATTTGTTTTTTGTAAATCAATGAATATATGATATGCGTACCTCTATCAAAATTTCATACCCATTCCTTATATTATATGGTAGTTCCATGGATGTGCAAATCATCTCTAATCTAAATAGTAAATACATTTGTTTCTGACTGACAATGTTTTGCTTCTTAGGTCAAATGAAAGTCAACTCTTTCTAAAATGGACTTAATTAAAGGCATGATTTGTTTGAAGATTGCACCATTTGCAAATTTGGATACTTCAATTTTGTATTTTATATTTAACTCCAAATGATAATGTTTTAATGTTTAGTTGATGATAACAGAGTCAATTTTTTCTTGATTGTTTGAGATATTGCTTGATAATTCAAGTTTAAGTATCTGGCCAAAGGTAACACTATTGTTTTTATTTTATTTTTTCAGCTAAATGCTCTTAGTATGATTGTAGATTGTCTCTAAACTTTATTTTTTTATATACATAACAGAAACAACTCCCTAGGAGATAATACCTGCTCCCCCTCCTACCACACCATTGTTGAAGGCAAGTAGGCAACAATACGCAAGTAAAGGGATCCTCTGGAACTATAGATATGTACAGTAAATTTTAGAACATATAGTATATCACTTCATATTTGACATTGTTTGTTCTTATATATGATTTATTTTTAATATTTAACCGTCGATCGCCGGTACTTTAAGATTTTTAGAGAGAACTTGGGAAGCCTGTCATACAAGTCGGTGAAACAAATGATGATAGAATACGATAAAACTAGGGTGTGTCTGTGACACACATATACCTACATATACATTATAAATAGGCTGTTTGGATGTGCATTTATAGTCATAATTGCAGGTCTTAAATATTTGACAAAATTTGATTACGGTCTTTGGGTTATCTAAGGTAAAAACCATGTCATATAGACAAATAGAATATTTTTTAGCCTGTTGTACAAATCAATGAAAAATAGGCTAAATTATCGAATTCTAACTCTACAAAGTGTATTATTCAAGATGTATTTTGACCTAGTTAGTTGATGAATATTGATTGTGGCAAATCAATCCTAGATTTGTGATTCATATGATCTTATCTCAAAGATTACCGATATTTGTTAAATTATTTCTTTAATTTATAGTATTAAAATGTGTTAATGCTAAAACTTTTGTCCTCTGTGTGACATCATATAGTTGTGATGGCAAACTAAACGAATTTTCATTCAAGTACGTAGTTGTTTAGAGTTGGTCACGTTTATATATGTTTTGCCACAAGGTTTAAGATTGAATGACATCAATGTCAAAAAACGGCACCTTTCACATACATAATCTCTTTATTTACCAATTGTTTATGAAATGTATCTTTAGCAAAATGACAACAACTGCGGATCCCCAGAGTCAACAATTCAGCCAATGTTATGACCTCAGTCTGTGACTCTAGATGTCTTTTTAATAGTGGAGATATTTTTGTTGCTTTGAAATTCAAATGAAATTATAGTTTATAGCAATAGTTCCAAATAAAATCAATGATGATCTTAAACTTGAGGTGTTCAAAGACAAGACGTACTAAAAACCCTGGATCCAACCATTAGTGATCCATGAATATCAAAAGGTCATTTGGAAAAGTTAACTCGTATGGTTAATACACTTTGAATTTTCTCAAACATGTATGCTTGGATGAAGTGACAAAAGTACATAATAGAAGCGTATATTTGGTATTATGTATAATTACACACCATCTTGACTCTTGACGTTTAGGGATGGGTGTTGATGAAATGATGATTTATTTGGGTTCCTTTTGCCAAACCTACTTAGTAATGGAAACCTTTTAAACGACTAAAATAAAGATTGCGACTTTCAGTCACAACTTGGGCTGTATTTCGTTATACATCAAGTGGGAAAGTTCCTGGAACTTGCGTAGGTTTCCTCACCCCATCCTATAAATACCAATCTCTTTTGTATCTCACTCAGAAACAATTAAACCAACTCCCGAAGAAAAAAAAATGATCCCGTCCACCACCACCACCACCAACATCGATCTTCCAGTCGCTACACATGTCGTAGACCCACAACGTGTCGTCATGCCCCATTCTACCCTTGGCTTCATCACCAACGCTCTCATTGCTTTCGTAGAAATCAAGTCGCAGGTCAGCCTGAATTCCCTTTCGAAACTCACCCTCAGCTCATCAGTCTCTCTGTCATCAGTCTCCTCATGTATGGTTTGGCTTCTGCAGCTGAACTTGTTGTAGTTTCCGATTCAGGTTTTGATCGTGCTAATTCCGTTTATGCAACCATTGCTCGATTGGGAAGGATGGCTTGTCTGTGTGCTTTGATCGTGTTTTTGTCATCATTATTCTGTGTTTGATTCATAGCTATTCAGTGCGTGCTGTTAGCTTGCTTCTCGTGAATGTGCATGGAAGACGTACTATATCATATATCCACACTTAAGTCAAGTTAAGTTGAGTTGAGTTTTCTTTTGTTTATGCTGTTATTGCTCGTGTCGGAAGGATCACTTCCTTCTTTGTGTGTTTGTTTTTGCCGGTGGCGTCTTTGTTTTATCTTTGAAACTTGGTTTTACGTTAACGTTGCATTGTGTGTAAGGTGTGTGGGATATCATTACACACGTCCTACTGGTGTGTATATTGTACTATTATAAGCAAGATTTTAAGTTTTGTTGTCTTCCTATAAATAAACAATGTACTTGTGTGATCTATATATTTTCTCCTTCAATTTGATGATACATAAGCTGTTGGATCATATACAGATGACTTAGATTACAAGTAAAAGATGAGCTTTCTACATGAAGATTCAATCTTTTTTATTGATATGGCTTTCTTTTGAGCTTATTTGGATGATGATTCAATCCTTTTTGCCAATGTTTTTAGAACTAGACATATATGACATGTGGGTCGGATTAAAAACCCATTATATGACTTGTGGACGATGTTCAGTCTACTTGAACTATTGCTTTTGAACAGGCCGGTTTATCGGTTGGATCAATTGAAAAGGCAAACTACATGATTCAAGTTTTTCCTTTTTAAAGGGGAGAATTACATATTTCCATCTAAAAAAACCATCAATTATATATATACCCAACTTAAAAATTTTAATTACATATATCCTTTTGTAAAAGTTAGTTAATTACATATATACCTAACTAAAAGTTTAATTACATATATGCTTTATTAAACATAAATATTACATATTTATCCATTTGATTACTTTTATTAAAAATAATTTATATAATTAGTATATTACTCTTATTTTTAATAAATTATAAAATTATGTTTTTTTATTTCTACTACCTTTTCGAGTTTTAATTATTTATTAATATTTTTATACTAACGTTCTTTTATGTTCTTTTTGTTTTTGTTTTTACCTTTTGATGCCAAGTTTTTTAGGTTCCCGTACGATACATTTTCAATCTCGTTATATAACGTGATCCGAACACATAATTTTATGTTGCATAATAAAACTGAAAGTGTCTCGTACAAGTACCAAAAAATTAGCATAAAAATATTAAAAAACAAAAGAACATAAAAACCTTTAGTATAGACATATTAATAAATAATCAAAACTAGAAAAGCAAGTAAAGAAGGAAAAATATACTTTTATAGTTTAATAAAAATAAGAGTAAAATACTAATTATATAAGTTATTTTTAATAAATGTAATAAAATAGATAAATATATAATATTTATATTTAATAAATCGGATATATGTAATTAAACTTTTAGTTTAGTATACTTATGTAATTAACTAAGTTTTAGAAGATAATGTATGTAAATAAACTTTAAATTTGGATATCTATGTAATTAACTAAATTTTACAAAAGGATATATGTAATTAAAAATTTAAGTTGGGTATATATGTAATTGATGAAGTTTATAGAGGGATATATGTAATTCTTTTTAATTTTTTTCCTCTAAAAGTTTCATTTAATAATTTACTAATTTAGAACTCATGTATTACGTAAGTTGAACAAATTTAACTTTCCAAAATAAATAGTTTTGAGTAAATTACCATTTGCATCCCTGACGTTTGTTTATTTTAACCATTTGCATCCCTGCGGTTTGAAAATTGCCATCTGACCCCTGACGTTTCATGTTATCTTCATTTGAGTCTATATTGTTTTATTTTTATTTCCATTTGAGTACAGAATACTAACACCGTTAGTTTTTCTGTTAAAATTATTATCGAAAAGATTAAACTATCCTTCATCACCACCATGACAACTAACCCTCACCATTTTCACAACCATCATCACCACATCCACAGCTCCATCACCACCATCGCAACTCCATCACCACCACCGCAGCCACATCACCACTACCATAGCCCCATCACCATCACCGCAGCCCCATCACCACCACCGCAGCCCCATCACCACCACCGCAGCCCCATCACCACCACCGCAGCCACATCACCACCACCGCAGCCCCATCACCACCACCGCAGCCCCATCACCACCACCGCAGCCCCATCACCACCACCGCAGCCCCATCACCACCACCGCAGCCCCATCACCACCACCGCAGCCCCGTCACCACCTCCGCAGTAAAAAATCTTGTATAAAAGCAAAGGAAGAGAAAACAAAATGTTGATGGTAAGCTAAAATTCTCATCAAAACAGCTCTGTAAGAGCTTCGATCAAGATCTGAAAAAACCCCAAAACAAAATGTCAACCCTAACCCCAAGTCCATCAAAGCCACAAGTTTTTCCATTCAAAAACACCAAACAACAATGATCTAATCGGAAAAACAGGGTGTGGGATTTGGGTTTTCTTTTCTTTCGCAAGTTGGAACCCAAAAAACTCCCCAATCATGACACAAAAGCTCCTCGAAAAACCCATCTCGGGTACAAAGATTACAGCAAATAAAGACCAAAATACGATCAACTACCGCAAGATCAGAGATTTATACAACTGTACCTTATGTTGTGGTGGTAGAAATGGAGAAGATATAGAGAGATAGAGAAGAGAGGATGTTGGGGTGAGGATGATGGGGTGAGGATGATGGGTAGGTGAATTAATAAATAAGAGTAATTTTGTCATATTACAAAAGTTAACAGAAAATTCTAACGTCGTTAGTGTTTTGGACTCAAATAGAGATAAAAAGTAAACGTTAGGGGGCAAATCGAGACTTTGAAACTACAGAGATACAAGTGGTTAAAACGAGAAAACGTCAGGGATGCAAATGGTAATTTACTAAATAGTTTTTATTGAGTGCTATTTTAATATTCTGTGTGTGGATTAACGTTTTTACGTTATCTTTTCCAGTTTGACAGGTTTATTACAACGCATGGGTCTTAGATGGTTATATTTTTTTATGTTTTACATTTTAGTCTACTTTATTCGCATCAACACGTAAACCGCAACTTTAGTGTTGATGATTGTTGGTAGTAATGTGACATTGATGCTATTTTGGCACAGTTTTACGTCATCGACGCAATACAAGGGGCCACTTTCTAGTTTCACACCAAAAATCAGAGTAGTTTCGTATATTGTTTTTAATTAGTTATTACATATTTCTAGTTCTTATTCTTATATTATTTATAAAGTAAATGAGTTTTTGACACTGATCAACTATGGACCTTTAATTGTAGACATTGGAATATCATGTTCACCTTGTTTTATTTTCTATTTTTATAATCAGATTTTGTGCAGCAAAAAATAAAGTTAGTGGAAAAAAGTTAGAATATTATAAATTTCTTGTTTTACCTTTTGCTTATATTTCTAGTTCTTATTCTTATATTATTTATAGAAGGGGTCCATATTCTGACCGAGTAAAGGAACATGTTGAATGAATTGATGTGACTCCTTGGAGTTGTGTCTGATATAATGAAGAAAAATTTGCACAATTATTATGAATAAATAGTTTATGCTTGTTTTTCTTTTATAAGTTCTCTTATTATATTTCTATATAAGTTATAAGTTATAACTCTTAGCTACACTAAGATTTTATTTTAGATTCTTTTATTTTGATCATATTATTTTTGTTATTTTCATAATGACCCCTCACATACCATGTAAATATTTTCAAATAGTTAATTAAATAATAAATGGGTTTCATCTTACTAGGAATCTTGAATATCTCACTAGGAATCTTCAATACCTTCATCTTGTATGTTTAAAAGTGAATTCAAAGAAGCAATTGGCGAGTTATAAATTTGGCCACAGAATTTTGTTGCTTTTTGCATTTTGCCCCTTCCATATATGTTTCTTTGAAGGTTTTTTCTTTGGGGTTTTGTAATTATGACCGGCGGTCAGGGGCGGATTTATTAGCAAATAAGGGGTTCCCGGGAACCCGTTCGGTCTCAAATTTATAATGTTAAAAATATAAAAAAATTAGAAGGAACCCTTTAATATTCTGAAGAAGGAACCCTTTAATATTTTAAAGTAGGAACCTTAAATCAAAAGTGTATGTTAGTGTGATGGTTAGGCTTCTGTTTCTACTACCAAAATACCCAGGTTCGAATCTTCCCTTGGTTTTTTTATCAGCTTTTTTTTTATAATTATGGAGTTTTTAACCTAAAAACTAAGTTTTTAGTTTCAAAAACACACAAGCACTGAAGCACACACACTACTTCCACTCAAAAACACACAAGCACTGAAGCACACACACTACTTCCACTCAAAAACACACAAGCACTGAAGCACACACACTACTTCCACAGTCTACTTCCAGTTCCACAGTTACGCCACCTCCGGCTGCCGCCAGTCCCGCCACCTCCGACCGCCACCACCACCGTAGCCGGCCGCACCACCTCCGGCGCCAGCACCTCCAGCCGCCACCACCACCACGCAGTTAGGTACTTAGGTATGTCAAACTAAACATTCTACCCTTTTGTTTCTTTAATTTTTTTGTAAGAAACTGTAATTTTGACATGTATAAATTTGTGATTTGTTATAATTTTCTTTATTATACTTTGTGTTTGATGTTGAATGAAACTATTCTTTAACTAAATGTGTATGTTTCTTTGAGTTTTGATTGTGCACACAAGGTGTTTGATGAAATGCTTGTTTGATTTTTTAAGGTTTTTTTTGCTTTAATTTATCTAGTAACATGATTCATAGCTGCATATTAATGTAAATATGTAATGATTAATGAACTTCTAATTGTTTATTGAAGATTATCTTATTTTCTTTTTATTCAATATTATATTTAGGTAGGATGCAAAGTGGAATTAAAAGCTTCTTCAAAAGACAACCATCAAATTCAAATGTTGAATCATCATCTTCAAGTAGTAAACCATTGAAAATAGATTTGGATAATCTTCCATGGGATCCTTCCGAGAGGAAACCAATATCATCTTATCATCCTAGTCAAAAAGATGAAATCAGACGAAGATATTTGCTTAGAGGTCCATGTCAACCACAAGGGAAAAAAGAAGATTTTCAACGAACCCAAGTAGGTACCGGGGATAAGTTAAGACGATTTAATCCGAAATGGTACACCGGATCGCATGGAAATTGGTTGGAATATAGTGTAAAAATGGATAAAGTGTATTGACCTGAAAAATAGAAGAAGAAAGACCAACATTACCAATCGTCAGCATTATATGGTGAATAATTTTAACACGGTTCTCGATATGCAAATTCAAGAGGTTGGAAACCGATTTAATGAGGTAACCACTAACTTGCTTACGTGTATGAGTTCTTTAAGCACATGTGATAACTTTAGTTCCTTTAATAAGTTAAATTTGCTAAAGTTAGCCGAGATGTATCCGCGTGATTTTACTTTTGATGAAAAAGACAACCTTATTCATGAACTTGGCCACTACATTGCTAATGTGAAAACCGATAGTCGTTTGACAACCTGAATGGGATAAGTGATCTTGCCAAAAGGATGGTGGAAACAAGAAAACACATTGATTACCAGTTGGTCTATCGTTTATTGAAGTTGTCACTAGTTTTACCGGTTGCAACGGCGAGTGTTGAAAGATGTTTTTCTTCAATGAAACATGTAAAGACGGAATTACGTAATAGGATGGGTGATGGATATATGAACGATTCTTGCATTTGTTACATTGAAAAGGAGTTCTTACAACAAGTTTCGGTCGAGAATGTAATGCAACGTTTTCAAAAGATGAAGACTCGTAGGGAACAACTTTAGGTCAGTTTTTTTATTCGTAAAAACTATCTTATATATGTATGTATTTTTAACTTTCTATCAACTATGTTTTTTCGTTATTATATCGTGCTTTTATTATGTGATACACCTTACCCGACCCCGAACCATCGAACCGACCGTATTTTTTTATATTCGGTCATATGAAATTAGAAAAGTTAAAAAAGTGAACCCGTTGAAAAAAAATCCTGGATCCGCCACTGCCGGCGGTGGCCAAGGAGACGATGGCAAAGGCAACAATGGCGGTGACGTTTTCATCATTTGTATGTCTTTCTCACCGATGGTCACTGTGACGGTGGGCTCTCTTTGCCGCTTCGCTTCCCCTTTGTGGTTGACGTGTAGCAGACGGCGATTGTCGTTCACTTTATTGGCGGTCTAGGTACCCACCGTATTCACTTGTCGTTTTATGGAACCTCCTGGTTCATGAGCTGATATTGAACCAGTTCGTTGTGTTGATTGAACCGAAGGCCTTTTATGATGGTTGTTGCCAGCGACACCGCCTTTCATCCTAGTTACAATTAATAATGTTATCTTGTGTAACTAGTATTATGACCTTACGCGCTGTGGCACATTAATACCCAATTTATCCAACTTTCACATGTGTTATCTATTGTTGTGGCGGTAACATTAACGTAATTAATGTTGTAAAACCAATCAAAAAAAGAACATATTGAAGAACAAAATTCACCACTAAATGATTCAACTGTTATTGAAACTTAATACACTATGAAAACTATGAGATATGAATATTGATCACCTTATTCTAAATGACAACTGATCCTTATATACACGAATCAGACCTAACAACCTTTAATAAACTATTTACAATTTACCCCCTTCATGTTTAGCAAACATATCTTCCGAATGTAAATTTTACTTCCGTAGTTAAAGAAACTTTCGAAGAGTAAACACCACTTCTTCTGAAGGCAACACTCTTCTTCCGAAGCTAACATACTCTTCTTCCGAAGCTAACATTATTTCTTCCGAAGCATCATTACACTTCTATGATCAACTCTAACTTTCCACAATCTCCACATTTAGAGTATGCATCATAGAATCACTAATAATGATGTTAACCAATACCAAGCTTTGTAACACAAAACTCAAACTTAGAACCTAGCACCTCTATAAGAATATCTGCAAGATTCTCATCTGTCTCAACTTACTTTACCAGAACTTCTTTATTGCTAATCACTTCTCTAATAAAATGCAGTCTAACATGAATATGCTTAGTCCTTTCATGAAAGACACTGTTCTCAGTAAGCTGCACAACACTCTGATTGTTACAAAACACCACTGTATCAGGCAATCTGATCCCTAACTCAGCAACCAGTCTTTGTGACCAAAATGACATCTTTATAGCTTCAGTTAGTGCCATATATGTAACATCTTGTATTTTTGGTTAACTAATAGTTAACATCGTTTACTCTCGTAAGGACTATTAATGCTTTACCTGAAACTTGTGGGCTATTTGTGCTTATCTATTAGTTAGTCTTTAATTCGTTAATGTAAAAAAATTTATTATAGTTTATCTATTAAATTGAACATAATAATAATCATAAAAATAAAAACATTAATAACTAGTTATAAAAGTAATAATAATTATGTTATTAAAATATTAATAATAATAATAGAAATAATAACTAATAAAACTTATATAAGTAATAAGTTGTAAATGAATTAAAACTTAAATTAAGGAAGTTAAAGGGGATGTTTTGTCAATTTAAATAAACTTTAAATGAAATTTTGTGCATAAATTAATAAAAACAAAACTAAAGGGGCTAAATATGTAATTTTTAAATCCCAACCCCACTCCCCTTTCCCTTTCGCGTTTTTCCGGCCGGCCCTCCGGCCACCGCCGGCCGCGGCTCCGGCAAGGTTAATTACCGGGATTCAGGCATCAGTTGTGACCCCAAATTACACCGAATCATTCGTAATGCAAATTCGAACCTACGTTTACGTATTAATTTGAGCTTCAAAGCGGTTTTAAGATTCTTTGATCTTGAAACCGATCGCACATCAATATTCACATCGGTTTTCATCAAAACCATAACAACAACACAATCAAACGACTTCAAACGTTCCTTTAATTACCACAAACTAAATACGATGATTGATTTCACCTGCAACAACAATTAAACGATTTAATTCGATCTGTAACTTGCGGTTCGAACGTTGCAGCTGTTGGGTATCAAATCGAACGAATTGAATCTATAAATTAGAGGGTTTTTACTCTAATCGGGTTTCCTGAACTCCCTGAACCTTCAATTATTTGAAAAACATACACAAACTACGAATTGGAAATCAAGAACAGCCGCAAGTCTCGCTCAAACCTAAAACCCACAATCCGATCTTAATCAAGTAAGTATGTTACATTAATAGACTCGATTACACCTAAGGGTCAAAATCCCTAAGGTTATTCGGGTTGAATTGTTCAATTTGGCCTTCAATTTTGAGATTTCACAAATTACGGCTCTTATGATTTGGGACTGTTCTGTAACTAGCGTTTTTAAGGTTTTAAAACCCAAACTAAGCACGGCAACTGCCTTTGGTACACTGGTAAGACATGACACCATTTTCAGGAGGTCCCGGGTTCAAACCCGGGGAGCCTCATACATTTTTTAGGCCTTTTTGGCCTTTAAAATGAATATTAAAAATTTCTAAAAATTATAGAAAATTATTTTATAAACCTAGTTATTTTAAAATCAAATAATTAATTTTTCTGTAATTATTTGGTTAAAAATTACCTTCTTATTTTTATTAAAAATTTTAAAGCTAATGTTATAGAAAACTTACTTTTATTTAAAACTTAGATTTTAAATAATAGTTTTTTTAGTATTTCAAACGTCATCTTTAAATTATTTAAATCGTGCTAATCTCATTTAGTTATAAACATCTTATTTAAACTTAATAAATCTTATAAATGTTTTCTCTTCTCGTCTTTATATAAAATACAAATAATCCTACCATTTATTCCAAAATAATATAATTGTTTTCCATTCGTTAAATATAATTGTTATCAAAACCCCAAATACCAAATTGAAACCCTAGTCTCGTTTAACCATTAATTATATTATTAAACTTTAACCTTGTAAATATATATTGTTTTAGGTGCATCGTGAAAGACTACGTTGAAACGTTGCTTATTATTATTCATATTAATCATCAATTATATATTATTTGATCAAGTGAGTATTTCTATACCCCCTTTTTATACTTTCACACTTCGGGGTAAAACATGTTACATTATAAACTTTGCACTTGTAAACACGTTTGACTCTTGTAAACTTATGGCTTTTCACTTATATGTTGTAGTTAGTTGAACTTGGTAGCTACCATGTATATCGAATATATGTACAATCATTAACTATTGCTAGCCTAGCGAAGTCATAGATCTATGGGCCAGACAAGACTGCTTGGTTGATCTAAGTACACTTAGCTAATCGTATATACTTTTAAACATTTGAGACTTGTAAAACTTTGTCGAGGTTTGATTGTGCATTCTGTCTTACATCCCTAGTTTACGTTGTTCTCTAATTTACAACATGAATTGCCATCTTTTATATACTTATGTATTTCAAACTATGGAAATCTCACCAACATTATTGTTGATCTTTTATTTTTAACATGTTTCAGGAAATACTCAAGCTTGATTTCTACTCATTGAAGCATACACATCTAGGAATGGACCTAGATAAATAAGTGAATTAAAATGACTTGTTACATTTTATGTTATGCTTTTAATTTCTTTGAGACTTATGATTGTAATAGTACAATTGGAAATTATGTTTAATATATATTTGGGTTATTAATAGCGTTATGTGGTTGTGAACGATCTTAACTCTCACTCCTCGACGTTTCCGCCGTCAAGGTTGGCGTGTGACAATATACTCTACTTTGGTAGTAGACAATGCAACCACATGCTGCAACTGAGCTTTCTAGCTTACCACATTACCCATCACTCTAAACACATACCCAGTGATAGATCTTCCCTTGTCAAGATCTTTTGCAAAGTCGGAATCAACATACCCTTAAACTCTATCTTGACCATCACCTTCCTTCAAACCAAAGACCAATCCCCAATCCTTAGTATATAGAAGATATCTAAGAATTCATTTAACAACATCCCAATGAACCTTCCCAGGTGATGAGATAAACCTGCTAACTAAGCTCCCAACATAAGCCAAATCAGGCCTAGTGCATACCATTAGATACATAAGACTTCCCACTACATTTGCATATGGAACCCTTTTCATATATATCAACTCATCTTCAGTACAAGGATTGTCTTTCATGGACAACTTGAAATGAGCCCTAATAGGAGTTTTAAAAACCTTGCACTCATGCATACCATAAAGTTTCAAGACTTTATTTGCATAAGAAGTCTGTGATGACTTCAACTGTCTAGAACTCCTATCCCTGGTAATCTACATTCCCAAAATCTTCCGAGCATTACCAAGTTCCTTCATTTCAAACTCCATCATGAGTAACTTCTTTGTAGCTTCAATCTCACTTTTCATCTTGCATGCTATCAACATATATCTACATACAACAACAAATACAAATAATCCCTATTAGAACACCTCCTATGATAAACACAACTATCATAGTCACTCCTAGTGAAACCATGATTCACTACAAATTCATCAAATCGCTTGTACTACTGCCTTGGCGACTGCTTCAGACCATACAAAGATCTCTTCAACAAACACACTTTATCTTCTTTGTCTTTAACTTCAAAAGCCATAGGTTGCTTCATATATATCTTTTCATCCAAGAACCCATGTATGAAAGCTGTCTTAACATCTAGTTGTTCGAACTCTCGATCATGAGCAGTTATGATAGACAAATTTATACGAATAAAAGCATGCTTCACTACTGGTGCAAAGATATCATTGTAGTCAATACCTTATCTCTAAGTAAATCCTTTAGCTACCAACCGAGCTTTGAACCTAGGACCCTCAGTACCAGGAACACCATCTTTGACTTTATACAGCCACTTACAAGCTACTAGCTTCTGATCTACTGGCTTATCAACCAATTCCCATGTTTCATTCTTTTCCAGTGAATTTATCTCCTCAATCATAGCATCATACCACCTATCACTTTCATCTGATGACATAGCCTCATTAAAATTCAATGGCTTATAGAGACTATCCTCTTCAGCAGTTGTGAAAGCAACAGCAGACATATCATGATCCTGCCTGTATCTGATAAGAGCTACAACCTTTCTTCTATGTTTATCTTTTGTAATGTTATGAGTAATATGAGGCTCATAATTCACTTCACCTTTAGTACCACTGCTTGACCTAACAACCCTGTCTGAATCATCCTCATAGTCCACGTCAATCTCAACTTTCTCTGAAGACTGAGACCTGATGTCAATACCTACCACATCCTTATGGAATAAGGCTTCTTGGAACTCTACGTCTTTGCTTACAATTACCCGAGGTCCTTCTCCTTCTAATCTTTATATTCTATATCCTTTGACACTTTCAGGATACCCCAAAAGAACACCTTTTTAAGCTCTCGCATCAAGTTTATCCTGACTAACATGAAAGTATACCACTGACCCAATCACCCTCTTATGACTACAGTCAGGATTAACTCCTGTCCACATCTCCAAAGGAGTCTTCATACCCAAAGCTATAGATGGAGATCTGTTAATCAGATAATTTGCAGATATAACTGTTTCACCCCAGAAACCTTTTGGAAATCCAGCATTAATCCTCATGCATCTAAGCCTTTCCAACAAAGTCTTGTTCATCCTTTCAGCCAACCCATTTTGTTGGGGAGTACCAGGTACAGTAAGATACCTGGCTATCCCATGAGTTTTAGAAAACTCATTGAACTCACTATTATAGAATTACAACCCATTATCAGTTCTCAACTTCTTTAGCTTCCTTTCACTCTGAGTTTCTACTAGAGTCTTCCTGTTTACAAACTTCTTAAAAGATTTATTCTTATGCTTAAGAACATAAACCCAAACTCTCCGTGAGTAATTATTTATAATAGACAAGAAATAACTAGCTCCACCTAGGGTAGTAATTCTGGCAGGCCCCCATAGGTCAGAATGTACATAGTTTAACACATTAGTAGATATATGCTTACCAGTCTTGAACTGAACTCTCTTAATTTTACCTAAAACACATGTCTCACAGAAGCCTACATCATTCATCTTAAACTCACTAATGATGCCTTGTTTTCGTAACTCAATGAGACCATGTTCACTAAGATGACCAAATCTCTTATGCCACACCAAAGAGCTATCATTCTTAGTAAGTTCCATACATGCACTTCCAGGCACTATCGATCCCTCTAATCTAAATGTATTGTTACTCGTTCTACTACCGGTTAACAATACCAAATAACCCTTAACAATTTTAGCCTTACCATCTTTTAACCCAACATAATAGCCTGACTTCTCAAAAGATCCCTAGTGATAACAAACTACTTTTCAAACTAGGAATATACCTGACATCACTAATATCAATCTTACTTCCATTATGAAACTTAAATGTGATAGTACCTGACCCTAGAATTTTACAAGGCCGATTGTAACATCTGCCTTTTTTGTTAAATAAAAGTTAACTTTATTCTGTATTTGTAAGGACCATTTATGTCATTTATGAACTTTGAGGGTTTGTTTATACTTGTTTCTTTGTTAATTTAAAACTTAATAAACTAATTCTAATAATTACTACTTTTGTTATTATTATAAAGTTTCAATAATAAGTTATGATAATAAAAATAATAATAATAGCCAAAAAAATAAAATTTTAAAATAATAAAAAATTAACAATTTATAAAATTTAAACAATTAATAAGTTTTAAAAATAACTAAAACTTAAATTTTAATTAAGTTTAGGGGTCCATTGTGTCTTAAATAGAAGTTTTTGGCATAAAATAATAAAGGTAAGAAATTTCAGGGACTAAATGTGTAACTTTGATAAGCCAAACCCCCCACCCCCTTTTCCCCGCGATTTTCCGGCCACAACTCCGGCCACCCTTTGGCCAGAGTCCGTTGGTCCTAAAACCTCAATTTTTCTTCAAATTGAAACCCCCAAAACCATGCCAACCGTTCTTGGACTCGAATCGAACTCGGTTAACTACCCTAATTGAGTTTAAACACCGGTTACAAAGCTTATTCGCTCGTGTAACCGAAAGCTTATTAATTCATAGTCGTTTAGACATTAAAGCACAATAATATCAAATTAGCTTAGCATAAACAATCATCTATCTATCTCTAATCGATTACAACCTTCAATTGCACCTAAAACAAATACATGCATCGAATTCAATCATCACCTTCATCGCGAGGTTGCAGCTAGTCAAACACCACCCTCTAGAGTTCAAGAATCAAAATTGATAGAGGTTTTTTAGCCCAGATCATCATTCGAATCTATCCGCAAGTTTAATTTGATTATCATTGAGGATTGCTCATCCTTTATGCATCTACGGTCGCGGCTTGTTCTTCGTTTGTTCCTAACATCATTTCAAATCAAATCGGGTAATTGAACACATCAATACATTCTTTTTAACATGGGGAAACAAAGCCCTAAGGTTATATTGGTTAACATGCCCGAATCGAAGTTCAATTTGATGGCAAACGATTCTAGGGTTTATAAGGATTTGGGGGATTTCTTGAAGAATGATTTATATTAATTAATTTATGTTCTAAGACAAGCTTTGGGCTTTGGCCCGTTGGTTAGAAACAAACACCTATACATGGCAGGTCAGGGGTTCGAACCCTGCCTCTGCCATGTTTTTATTTTAATAGCTTCATTTACATTTTTAAATCAGAAAAAAAATATTAATAAAATAATAAATCTAAAGAAATATTATTTTGCTAACTAAAACACTTTGGAAATTATTAAGTTAATTTTTTTTAAAGATTTTAAAACTTATAATTTTTAACTTTAAACACTTGTTAAAGAATAAAAAGGTTATAAAATTATTATTAAGTCATTTACATAATCCAAACGTGGATTATTTCAAAACACTTCAAAATTACATATTACAAATACTTTAAATGTTTAATTGTATAAATTATTATTTAAATAAATACTTAAATAATTAATTATTCATCTAATCATGTTATATCATATTTAGTTAATATTCTCTAAACTTTTATTTAAACTCTTGAAACTAATAAAACAATATAATTTTCTATTATTCTTTATTTTTATTTTAAGATTTTGGATATTATAATACATTTATAAAAAATCATTTAAAGTTTAAAAACTTTATAAAATAATTTTAAATAATTTTAAAGTCATCTAAATAAGTACTCAATTAAGTACCTTTATCAAATTTTAAATAATTAATTATTGAATTAATTATTTCTTTTCACTCATCATATTTAATCTTTGTTAATTCAACAAATTAAATTATTGAATCATTCACTATCATTCTGATTTCTTAATTGGTTCATACCATCTTTATTGAACCGAAACATAATTGATTGCTTTATATATTTTATTTGACTTCAATATCAAAACCCTCAAATTTCAAATGAAACCCTAATTCATAATTACACTTGAATTTTATCTTTATTCTAATTCCAAGACATCAATCATTAGGTTGAATCATGAAGAAATCGTTGGAGCAATCTTATTTTCTTATTATTATCTTAAGTGCATCTACATCTTGTGAGTTTTTCATATGAGTTCTTCATGCCCTTTTTTACTTTATTTCACTCCTTTTGGGGTGAAACATGTTAACCTTATAAACTTACACTTGTAAACATCTTAATACTTGTAAATGCACATGCAATTCATCTTTACATTTTTGTCATGGTTATTTGTGTTATTGTAAGTCTTATATGAGATACATATTTTGTTTACAACCATTAACTATTGCTAGCCTGACGACGTCTTAGATCTTTGGTTCTGACAAGCCTATTTGGTGCTAAAGCCGATGTATTGCCGGCTCCTGATGACGTATGCTTTTTCATCAAGGGAACCAAGTACACTTAGTTAATCTTATAAACTTGTAATCAAGTCGAGGTTTGGTTGTAACTGTATGTGTTCTATAAGCTTGCTAACTCATAACCATTGACATGAATTGCTACTTTTAAACCTTTATATATATATATATATATATATTATATATATATATATGTGTGTGTGTGTGTGTGTGTGTGTGTGTGTGTGTGTGTGTGTGGTGTGTGTGTGTGTGTGTGTGTGTGTGCGTGTGTTTAAACCATGGGAACTCACCAACTTTATAGTTGACCCCTTTATTTTTAACATGTTTCAGGTTTACTACTTGAAGATCTCTTCTTGCTCATATAGGACTTGGACTTAGATAAATTAACAACTTATGTTGTTGTTTATATCTTATTTGTATTGTAAATGTTTAATTGTCTTGTAACATTTAATAATATATTTAAAATTATTTCAACTTATTTAGTTCCATGTGCTATGAATAATCGTTTCACATTCGTCCGCCCCGATGATTCCACCGTCGGTCGGGGTGTGACACCGATCATCCCCAAGCTTTACTTCCCCAAGACCTTCCATCTTTAACTCTTTAAAGAACTTTTTACAGGAGTCATATGCAAAAGAACATCCTGAATCAAGTATCCATTCACCCATGTCCTCATCACAAGACATATTCAAAACATCAAAGCTATCATAGCCATCCTAGATCCTTCGGATACATGGCTAGTTTTCTCTTTTACCAAACTTGATTCAGTTCCATTCTTCCTCCTCTCCGGACAGTCTTTCTTGAGTTGTTTTTTTTCGAATTGCACACATAGCACCTTCGTTTGGTTCTTGATCTTGATCTAGCTTGACCATTGCCTTTTGAGAACCTCTGTTTTGGTCTCCAGTGCACTAACATCCCATCACTTGAATCTTCTTGTACATCACTTCTTTTCTTTAATTCCTTTGAGTTCATGGCTACAAGAACCTCTTACATTGATAATGTCTCTCGACCATACATCAATGTGTCAACAAAGTGTTCATATGACTTTGGCAACGAAGTCAAGAAGATGATGGCTTGATCTTCATCTTCTAATTTCGTATCGATATTTTCAAGATCCAAGATAAGTTTTTTAGACTCATTTGTGTGATCTTCCAAAGTCTTGTTTGCTGCCATGTGAAACATATATAGTCATTTCTTCAGATACAGTCGATTTGCCAACGACTTCGTCATGTATAGACTTTCAAGCTTTGCCTAAATTCTGGTAGCCAAGTCTTCCTTCGACACTTCTCGAAGCACTCGATCTCCTAATAACAAAATTATCGTGTTGTGCGCCTTTTTCATGATTTCACGTTTTCCTTTTTTTGTCAAATCTGCCAACAAAATTGTCTGCCCTGCGAGTACTCCCACCAAACCCTGGTGTACAAGCAGCGCTCGCATCTTGACATGCCATATCCCAAAATTATTCTCCCCGTCGAACTTTTCAAGATCAAACTTTGTGGACACCATCTCTGATTCTTCAATTTCTCTTCTGATCACCGTTGTGATCACCTTCTTTCTTCAATTGAACCGAACTTGGCTCTGATACCACTTGTTGTAAAACCAATCAAAGAAAGAACAATATTAAAGAACAAAATTCAGCACTAATGATTCAACTGCTATTGAAATTTAATACATTATGAAAACTACGAGATATGAATATCGATCACCTTATTCTGAACGGCAACTGATCCTTATATACACGAATCAGGCCTAACAACATTTAACAAACTATTTACAATTTACCCCATTCATGTTTAGCAAACATATCTTCCAAGGTAAATTTCACTTCCGAAGTTAAAGAACTTCTGAAGAGTAAACACCACTTCTTCCGAAGCCAACACTCTTCTTCCGAAGCTAACATGATTTCTTCTGAAGCATCATTACACTTCTGTGATCAACTCTAACTTTCCATAATTAAGTGTGTAAATAGAAATTCATGAACCTACAGTAATTCGGGTTTGAATATAAACACTTAAACATCTAGGAAACATGAAAACGAAGACATGACAACAGACATAAAGAGCATATGAAGTTTTTAACACGTCCCATATGTATGGTCACACCTGTGTCCAACATAATCGCTTTGTCATTTCAATATTGGTACACACGAATTGCTTATTTTTGTCTAAATATAGCCAGTGTTATTTCCAAATTGATTAGTGTTTGTTTAACTGTTTCGTTTTTTGTCGAGTCATATCTTTTGCTTTTTGTTGACTAGCCGGCTTATTCAAGTAGTATACTGTATATAAGTATAGAAATTAGAACTGCTTTTTGATTTTATTTTTGTTGCGTTAATGGGCTCAGGACCATAAACAATAAAAAAGGGTACCATACCGTACAATTCGGGCCCAATCACCAGTTCGGTTTGAGGGACATATAGTCAAAACCGGTTCGTAGGAGGAAACAGTTCAGTTTGGGACCCCATTTGAGAAAGATGAAACCTAACCAATAAAAAGCGGTTAGGTTCTTTTTGGGATCGGTTTTAAAACCGGTTTGAATAAAAAAAAGATAATACAACCGACTAACCAAATCGATGTTCCTACGTTTTGTATAGAGCAATTTTGTTATAAATCTAATGAACTTTAATTAATGAACACATGCGTGATAAAAATACCCAGAGTAAATAATAAAGTTGGTCTAATATAGTTGATGTAATAATTATCATATACTAGTTCTTTTCACAAAAACCATTTGTCTCAACCCAACTCAACCATGTCATAACCTAGACTTGCACAAAATGGGTATTGGGCCGGACCCGGAATCGGGTTCAAACCGGGTACGGGTCGGCCGGTTTTTGTGGTACCGGGTATTGGTGAACCGGGTACGAACCCGCGTCGGGTTGGTGGCCCGTAAAACCCTACCCGGCCTACCCGGTTAGGGTCGGGTCCAGAACCGGATACAACCAGGTTTTTTTTTATTTTTTTTACTATTATGATTGCTATTAATAATAATAATAATAATATAATAATAATAATAATAATAATAATAATATTGTTGTTGTTATTATTATTACTATTATGATTGCTATTACTATTATTGTTATTATTACAATTATTATTATTATTATTATTATTATTATTGTTATTATTATTATAGCAACATTAAAAAAAGATCTATAACTCATTAATTTATTATTTATTTATTAAAAAAACTTAAAAAATACATTAACGAATCAATAAAAAATAATATAAAATTTTTATTTAACTAATTGTCTATTTTCTTCGAGAGGCTACATCAAATGCTAATTCTTCGTTGGATATACCAGAAGATACTCCTTCTTCTACCTCTTCATCATGTACTTTAGATTCGATTGCAATTTCGTCTTCAAGATTTGTTTTGTCTTGTATACAATCTATCGCGTCTAAGTGGTCCTTTAAATAAATGCATATCTCCACCGCTTCCAGAGTTAATCTTGTTCTCCGTAATGATATTACCCTGCCAGTAAGAGAAAACGCAGACTCCGAAGCTACCGTAGAAGCTTGGACGCTTAGTAAATCACGGGCCATAGCGGAAAGAATTGGAAATTAGGATTCCTTTCCTTTCCACCAAGCCAAAATATCAAATGCATGATAATCTTGAGTACTCAAAGTTGAAATAAAATTCGTCGTACTATATATACCAAGTTTGCTTGTTAGGGCATTACCCCTTTGACGTTTAGTCGTTACATCCCGAACAACATTCAACATAGTCATAACGGGGTCTTTAAGCGAGGTACTAGCACTTGAGGTTGATTCACTTGGTGTAGTTATATTTACGTTAGGCCCATATTTATTTATATAAAAATTATAAATAATTTTCAAACTTTTATTAAATACTTTTTTTTGCCTCGGTTGAAAATTGGGGTTTTCGTCATGT
Organism: Flaveria trinervia; assembly: GCA_025506515.1. Taxonomy (NCBI): domain Eukaryota; kingdom Viridiplantae; phylum Streptophyta; class Magnoliopsida; order Asterales; family Asteraceae; genus Flaveria; species Flaveria trinervia. Next base: position 2,870,235 of record CM046448.1, read on the forward strand.
ATATCCAAATTGTCATTTATCTCGTCTATTAAACATTCTACCCCTGCAACATTTAAAAAATGATTTAAAGCAGCGACACAAATAAAAACGGGTGGTAACTCAAGAAAATATTTTTTTTTCATTGATTCTATCATTTCTCTAAACATACTATTTTTATTTTGAAAATTTTTAAAATTCAAAGCCATGAAATATAATTCTTGAAGCACCGAATAACTAGTGGGATAATAAACTCCCGATAATTTTGTAGTTGAGTTTTTAAACACCTCAAGAAATTCGGATAAATGTTCAATATTTTTCCAACCCAAATCCGGAAACAGGTCAGCTTCGCAATTATCCGAAAGACTATTATGAAAAGCTTTTAAAGTGCCTTTTTTTTAAAGCACAATCAAACATATGACAAGTCGAATTCCACCTAGTAGATACTTCTCCATTAGGCCTTAAAAATCTAAATTCTGTATCTTACAAAGTTGTTTATAATCTTGATATCTTTTTCTACTTTTTTTAAAAACGTTGTGTAACATAAATCGAAAAGATTTTATAAAGTCATCAACAAATGGTACGGATAGGCCATCTTGCACTACTAAATTAATAATATGTGCAACACAACGAGTATGAAAAAAAATCACCATTTGCAATCGGAAGATATTTTAATTTAATTTTTCAACCGCGGTTGTGTTGTTGGAAGCGTTATCAAATGCCATTGAAAATATTTTATTTTGTAAATTAAAAGTAGTTATTACATTATCCAAAAAGTAAAATAAAAACTCTCCGGTGTGTGGATACGAAAATAGATCAAATGCAATCGTACGTTTCATCATTTGCCATGAACTGGGATCTACCCAGTGAGCGGTGACGCAAAGGTACGATTCGGGCAAACCGTGTGGCGCCGACCAAACGTCACTAGTTAAGTTTACACCGGTATTTATATTTTCAAATAATACAATTAAATCATTTTTTGTTTGCTTCCATAATTTTAAACAATAACGTCTAAGTGTAGTACGACTTACGTGAGTGTAACGAGGTTGAAGCGTCTCTCGAATTAAGTTGGTTAACCGAGGGTTGTCGAAGTGATTGAAAGGCAAAGCTTCTTGAATCACGAACTTTGTCATTCGATCTCGAAACTCATTAACGTTGTAATTAAAGATTCCACTGTCTCCACTCAATTGTGTTTGTTGCGAATCTGGATTATTTTTCAACGACTTACAAAACTTATTGCTAATGTGTTTGTTTAAAGTCGTGTTACAATCTTTAGCAAGCAAAGCTCCACAAAACTTGCAACGAGCCTTTACAGATCCGTCACTCAACTCAACCATATCCCAATGCACCAAACATCCATGTTACGATTGTGTGCAAGAACACGAACGACGGTTGGAGAGTTCGATGAACCTTGACCAACGGAAGATTGAGAATGAGCCATATTGAGATTTGAGAGTAAACGAGAGTATTGTTTGCGTTTTTTGCGTAAGTTTTTTTGTGTTTGAAGCTTGGGTATCTTACCATATCAACCCACACCTATTTATACTTAATTTAAAGGCAAAAACAACAAAAAAAAAACGGTCAAATTTGGTCCCCAACGGCTATATAGCCGTTAAAAACGGCTACTTTATGAAAAAACGGTCGAAACCGGGTCCAACCCGGGTTCAACTGGTTCGGGTATGGGTCAGGTTCGGGTCCGGAAAATTTCAAAAAACCCCAAACCGGGTAGAACCCCTCGGTTTTTTCCGGGTACGAACCGGGTACACCCGGACCCGGGTACGGTTCGGGCATGCCGAGTCGGGTATGGACCCGGTTTTTTTGTGCAACTCTATCATAACCGCCACCAGTTCCATCCTCAGCCCAATCTCATGTCATACAAGTATACAACCTCAATCTCCATCGGCCAACAGCAGCAATCGGCCCTAAATGCCTTGAGCCCAATTGACTATGCAGCAGCTTTATCACTTAGCCCACAAACCTTTATCGACCCAAACTGCCTTGAGCCCAATTGACATTACCTCCAAGAGTCCAAGTCTCCAACAGATAAAATATCATTCCCTACAAGTAACAAGACTAATGCCTCAAGTATTTGTTCATCTTGTCAAACTTTCAAATAGTAAACGTTTGCCTTTTAACGAATCTACTTCTATTACATTTACACCGTTTGATATAATTCATTGTGATCTTTGGACCTCACCCATCTCGAGCAAACCGGGCTACAATATTATATGTTCCTTATAGATAAACTTTTCATAGTATGTTTGCGTATATATACTTAAATATAAATCGGACACTTTCCCTGCCTTTGTAAAAATTCATAAACTTATTGAAACATGCTTTGTCTGGGGTTATTTTAATAAAATTAGTCATTTGAAAAATTCCCGTTCCAAACCCCTTTAATGTTATAGTTTTTTTGATAATAAAATTAGTAGACTACTACCTCATCTAATAGTATACTTTTTTCTGGTTTACATGATAGTGGGCTTGACTTGGATGATATCATTGAAGATTGGTAATATATACTTTTTTAATATTAAGGGAAATTTCCAATCCCACCACTCTTTAGCTTTTATAGTGAAAATGTGTTAGCGTTGAAGGGTCTACATATAACCGAACCTTTTGGATTTCACTCTCACAGCCTTCACCAAATCACTCTCTCAAAGACAAAGGATGATTCACTCGGCCCACACCACAAATACTCATATTCCGGTTTCAGTAGTTAACAATAACATTCCACTAACCCACCAAACATTTTTCACCACCGCCTATTTGGTATTTTTCCAATGCCTTGCATATGTGGCAACAATACGCGGTGGTCTAGTGACGCCTCTACGCCACCTCTAGACTCACTATTACCCGCGAGTAGCATTTGGGGAAGAAGTTGTCGTCATGCTCCCTTCCACACTTACTTTTATCGTTGATGTTTTTCTTGCTTTTATAGAAATCAAATCACAAAGTCAACATGGATTCCCTTTCCATACTCACCCTCAATAACAATGTTCTCCGTCACCAGCGTCCTCGCGTTTGGCTTGGCTTCCGCTGCTGAGCTTGTTGTTTCCATTGCAAGGTTTGATCTCGCTTCCGTTTATGTCCTTGTTTCTCGCTTGGGAAGAATTGGCTCCTTGTGCATTTTGGTTGCGTCTTTGGCGTCTTTATTCTATTTTTAATATAATAATATGCCTTATATGAATGATCATACATGCCTATGTTCTACATGTATTAATGTACGAAATAAGCTAGCATGATGTTTTTAACACGTCCCATATGTATGGTCATACCTGTGTCTAATATAATGGCTTTGTTATTTCAATATTGATATGCATGAATTGCTTACTTTTGTTTAAATATTACAGGTGTTACTTCCAAATTGATTTGTTTTTTTTAATGTTTTGTTTTTTGTCGGCCATATGTTTTTCTCTTTGTTGTTTAGCATTCACAGTGGATTCCTTATAAATATGTGAGTGTGTTTCCTATATAATAAAAAATTATTATAAATGGTTGTGAGTGGAGAAACGAGAAAATCTACTGTTCGTTTGTATATTTGATGAATCACTGTTCGGTCCTTATAAATATTATTATTTTTTTAATGTGGTTGTAAGTGTAGGAAGAAAAAATGTAATGATAAAAATATATAAAAATATTATTTAATTGAAAAGTAGAGAAAAAAAATTTTAGTGTAATTATACAAATAGATATAAATTTTTTTTTGTGTAGTTATATAAATAGAGAAAAAATGTAATGATAAAGATATATAAATATATTATTAATTCTTTTTAGTATACCCTATATAATTATAAACAATAAAAAAGGATATCATACCGCACATTTTAGTCATTTAGTGTAGTTATTTTTTTAATTTAGAACTGCTTTTAGTTGTGTTGATTTAATTTTTGTTGGGCTAAATGGGCTCAGGCCCATAACAATAAAAAAGGATATCATATCGCACAATTCGGGCCCAAGCACCGGTTCGGTTTGTGGGGGATAGAGTTGCACATAAAAACCGGGTACGGACCCGACCCGGTGTACCCGACCCGGACCCGGGTCCGGGTACAACCCGATACCCGGTGTACCCGGTTCGTACCCGGGAAAAACCGGCGGGTCCAAACGGTTTGGGGTGTTTGGAAAGCATAGGAACCGGACCCGAACCGGTTGAACCCGGGTTGGACCCGGTTTCGACCGTTTTTTTTTTCTAGCCGTTTTTAACGGCTATATAGCCATTGGGGACGAAATGTGACCGTTTTTTTGGTTGTTTTTGCCTCTAAAACAAGTATAAATAGATGTGGGTTGATATGGTAAGGTACCCAAGCTTCAAACACAAAAAAACATACGCAAAAAACGCAAAAAATACTCTCGTTTACTCTCGTTTATTCTCAAATCTCAATATGGTTCACTCTCAATCTTCCGTTGGTCAAGGTTCATCGAACTCTCCAACCGTCGTTCGTGTTCTTCCACACAATCGTAACATGGATGTTTGGTGCAATTGGGATATGGTTGAGTTGAGTGACGGATCTGTAAAGGCTCGTTGCAAGTTTTGTGGAGCTTTACTTGCTAAAGATTCTAACACGACTTTAAACAAACGCATTACCAAGAAGTTTTGTAAGTCGTTGAAAAGTAATCCGGATTCGCAACAAACACAATTGAGTGGAGACAGTGGAATCTTTAATTACAACGTTAATTAGGTTCGAGATCGAATGGCAAAGTTCGTGATTCAAGAAGCTTTGCCTTTCAATCACTTCGAAAACCCTCGGTTAACCAACTTAATTCGAGAGACGCTTCAACCTCGTTACACTCACGTAAGTCGTACTACACTTAGACGTTATTGTTTAAAATTATGGAAGCAAGCAAAAAATGATTAATTGTATTATTTGAAAATTTAAATACCGGTGTAAACTTAACTAGTGACGTTTGGTCGGCGCCATACGGTTTGCCCGAATCGTACCTTTGCGTCACCGCTCATTGGGTAGATCCCAGTTCATGGAAAATGATGAAACGTACGATTGCATTTGATCTATTTCCGTATCCACACACCGGAGAGTATTTATTTACTTTTTGGATAATGTAATAACTACTTTTAATTTACAAAATAAAATATTTTCAATGGCATTTGATAAAGCTTCCAACAACACAACCGCGATTGAAAAATTAAAATTAAAATATCTTTCGATTGCAAACGATGATTTTTTTCATACTCATTGTGTTGCACATATTATTAATTTAGTAGTACAAGATGGTCTATCCGTATCATTTGTTGATAGCTTTATAAAAGCTTTTCGATTTATGTTACACGACGTTTTTAAAAAAAATAGAAAAAGATATCAAGATTATAAACAACTTTGTAAAGATACAGAATCTAGATTTTTAGGGCGTAATTGGGATGTACCTACTAGGTGGAATTCGACTTGTCATATGTTTGATTGTGCTTTAAAACAAAAAGGCACTTTAAAAGCTTTTTATAATAGTCTTTCGGATAATTGCGAAGTCGACCTGTTTCCGGATTTGGGTTGGAAAAATATTGAACATTTATCCGAATTTCTTGAGGTGTTTAAAAACTCAACTACAAAATTATCGGGAGTTTATTATCCCACTAGTTATTCAGTGCTTCAAGAATTATATTTCATGGCTTTGAATTTTAAAAATTTTTAAAATAAAAATAGTATGTTTAGAGAAATGATAGAACCAATGAAAGACAAATTTAAAAACTATTTTCTTGAGTTACCACCCGTTTATACTTGTGCCGCTGCTTTAAATCCTTTTTTAAATGTTGCGGGGGTAGAATGTTTAATAGACGAGATAAATGACAATTTGGATATACATAACGAAAACCCCAATTTTTCAACCGAGGCAAAAGAAGTTTTTAATAAAAGTTTGAAAATTATTTATAATTTTTATTTAAATAAATATGGACCTAATGTAAATATAACTACGCAAAGAGAATCAACCTCAAGTGCTAGTACCTCGTTTAAAGACCCCGTTATTACTATGTTGAATGTTGTTCGGGATGTGACGGCTAAACGTCAAAGGGGTAACGCCCCAACAAGCGAACTTGGTATATATAGTACGACGAATTTTATTTCAACTATGAGTACTAAGATTATCATGCATTTGATATTTTGGCTTGGTGGAAAGGAAAGGAATCCCAATTTCCAATTCTTTCCGCTATGGCCCGTGATTTACTAAGCGTCCAGCTTCTACGGTAGCTTCGGAGTCTGCGTTTTCTCTTAGTGGCAGGGTATTATCATTACGAAGAACAAGATTAACTCCGGAAGCGGTGGAGATGTGCATTTGTTTAAAAGACCACTTAGACACGACGGATCGTATACAAGAAAAAACAAATCTTGAAGACGAAATTGCAATCGAATGTAAGTACACGATGAAGAGGTAGAAGAAGGAGTATCTTCTGGTATATCCGACGAAGAATTAGCATTTGATGAAGCCTCTCGAAGAAAATAGTCGATTAGTTATTGATTCGTTAATGTATTTTTAAGTTATTTTAATAAATAAATAATAAATTTATGAGTTATAGATGTTTTTTTAATGTTGTTATAGATTTATAATAATAATAGTAATAATAATAATAATAATAATAATAATAATTGTAATAATAGTAATAGCAATCATAATAATAATAATAATACTAATAATAATATTATATTAATAACAATAAAAAAAAAAAAAAAAAATAAAAAGAAAAACCCGGTTGTACCCGGTTCTGGACCCGACCCTAACCGGGTAGGCCGTATAGGGTTTTAAGTTTACCAACCCGGCCCGTACCCGAACCCGGTTTCACCGATACCCGGTTCCAAAAAAAACCGGCCGGACCGAACCCAGTTTGGCCATCTCTAATGGGGGATATACTCAAAACCGGTTCCTAGGAGGAAACAGTTTAGTTTGGGACCCTTTGAAAAAGATAACGTGACTACGTGAGCGATGAAAACGGTTTAGTAGAAGATATGCAAAAACTTTTTTGATTTTAATTTTTTGAATATTTTTATAACATAAATTAGATAATAAAGTTGATAGTAGTCTTAAACTTATATGCTTGAAGACTTCTAATCCTTCTATTCAGGTTCAGGAAGGATCGGTGTAACCCACACCCTTGATGCAAAATTGATCTAACGATTTTCAGCTGCTTACATTTCTATAAATCCGAGAGTAAACTTTGACCAAAAGTAAACCTCTAATATCATCTCCACCAAAAAGATGAGATCGTCAACTGGTGATCAGGCCAACTGCGATGTTATCGTCGACATACCAGTCGCAGAAGCCAACCATGTCACATTCTTCACCGCGTGTTTCTTCCAATGCCTCGGCTGCATCTGTAATCTACCCGCAACATGTGGTGGTCTAGTGACATCTCTCGTTCGTCGCCTTTGGGCTAACTATAATGCACACGGCGCATTTGGGGATCAAGAAGGTGTAAACATGCCCCAATATTCCCATTATGTATTAGGTTTTATTATCACTTGTTTACTTGGTTTTGCTGAAATCAAGTCACAAGGTGATTCTAATTTTCCTTTCAAAACGCACCCTCGGGCCATCATGGTGTCTGTCACAAGTCTCCTCGTGTATGGCTTTGTGTCAGCGGTCAAACTTGTCATTTTGAGCTCACGTGTTGAGCCGACTTCTGTTTATGCTGTTATTGCTCGTGTCGGAAGGATTGCTTTTTTTATGTGTTTTGGTGGCGTCTTTGGCGTCTTTGTTTTATCTTTGAAACTTGATTCTACGTTGTTGCATACTTGCATTGTGTGTAAGGTGTAGGATATCGTTACGCTCTTCCTACTGGTATGTTGTACTATTATTAGCAAGATTTTAAGTTTTGTTGTATTCCTATAAATAAACTTTGCACTTCTGTTATCTATTTTCTCATGCAATTGGATGATATATATAAGTTGGATAATATATTGATGACTTGGATTACAAGTAAATTAAAGATGAGCTCATCATGTAGATGACGATTTAATCCTTTTTATTGATATATATGACTTTCTTTTGAGCTTATGTGGATGATGATTTAATCCTTTTTGCTTATGTTTTTAGAACCAAACATGTTGGTAGGACCATTACATGACTGGTGTAGTTGTTGACTTTATTTCAACGTTGTAGGCCTGATCAAGGGAAAAGGCAAACTACATGATTCAAGTTTTAATTTTTATTTATTTTTTCGTTTAAAAGTTTCATTTAGAACTAGTATTGAGCCCCTCGTATTGCAACAGAGGGAGTAAAATCATGTTAAGTAACACCAATACCATATCATCGCCAGTGACCATCAACACCAAAAAAGCTTGTCTTAAAAAAGAAATATAAAAGAAAAAAATAATACCAACCAAAAAGTAGACATAAAAACATTAAACATATTATACGAAACATAAAACATATAAAACAATAAGTAACTCGGCCAGATCAGACCATGAGACGATGAAGACAAAAACAGACCCAAGGGTTAGAACCCTTAAGAGAACCCATCCGACCGTTGAATGAATATGTGCTCATCAAAGACTTCTTGCTCACTCTGGTCAATTTATCGTGGTTCAGTAGTTCTTGCAGCCCAACTGATTAGTCCATAAAATGATTAGCCCACATCAATTAAGCCCATCAACATTTACTCCTGTCACATTCTGCACAATCTTTTACTTTAATAGACAAAAAATGTTCACCTGCTAAGCTCAACATGTGATGCAAAGACATCAAAAAAAATTGTCATTTTTGTTTTATTTGTTTGATATCGAATTCGTTTTCCTTTCATATTTGTCATTTTTATCTAAAAGTGCTTTTTTACATTTGGCTCCACAAAGTCTTAAAAATTGTCATTTTTATCGGTTCATCAATTTATTTCCTAATCAGGACCGCATCCAACCCTTTTAGAAGAAAGCTGTAACTGGAAAAACTCACTGAGTCATACTAAACATTTTACTCAAAATGATACTTGAACCTATAACTTTTTATAATAAAAAAGTATTAAATAGAAGGAAAATTTATTAATTATGATTTGATATTTTAAAATAAGATATGATTGAAAACAAATATAATAAATAAATTAAAATTTTTATTTAAAAAATAGAGTTTAACTTAAAAACTTTGTTATTATAGACCTTAATTTTAATTATTTTATGTTTATAAAGATTTTACTTTTAAAAACACCAAATATAAAATATTTTATATTTTTAAAAAAGTTTGATGTTATAAGATATTTTCTAATTTTATAAAAAATAATATCCTTAAAATAACATTAGTAAAAGGACAGCTTTTTAAAATACTAAAAAACTATTTTAACTAAAAAGAATATCATTTATAATTAATGTGATTATTAATTGATGATGAGAAATGTTGTTGTCATGTGTCCCTCTTAGAATTTTTTATTAGAATATAAAGATGAAAACGTTTTTAATACCTTACCTAAATCATTTGAACTAAAAATAATTTTAGACTAAATTACAAATATTATCCTTTAAGTATACTTAAAATTATAAATCTTGTACTTAAACATTTATAATTACACTGAGCGTCCTTTATTTAAAAACTTATTACACTTTATGTCTTTTCTACTAACAAAACTTAACTTTTTCAATTAGTTTTTTGTAAGAGACCATTTTACCCTTACCCCTTAAAGGAAGAAATCTGTAAAATTTACTAATCTTTTATTATTTCCTTTTTGTTTTTATTTAATTTACTTTACTTCTCTTTATTTTTTTCTCTTTTCTAACCACTTTTATTTTAATAAACTTATTTTTTAATGGTCGCTTTGACGAAATGTGTTATTATTAATCTTTTATTATTATTATCTTTATAATGTTATTTTCTACTTTTATTTATTTTTATACCCTTTTGTTTAAAGAAATAATCATAAATATCAGTAATAATATAGTTTTATTGTTTTTACCAATGTAATTTATATATAGATTTTTATTTTCTTATAATTATTTTTTATTTGTTCAATTTGTTCATTACCTTTGTAGTAAAACTAAAAGAAATTAGAAAACTATATTTTTTACTTTTTTGGTACAAGATTTTTAATCTTTTCAAGTTATTTCGTTTAGGGTTTATATTCGAAGCCGGTTGGGAAAATAAGATTTTGGTTTATGATATGAATTATTAATTTTTCATATTCAATCAAATGGTTTGTTTTAAAATATAATATGATGTGATAGCGCGTAACTTTAATTTAAAATAAAGTATAGTTAAATGTTACTAAAGAACTACTCGAAGTTTTATAATATACAATCATTCAATTTTTTAAAATTTTTATTTTTATCTATTTACTTCGAGAGGTTTCATCAAATGCTAATTCTTCGTCGGATATACCAGAAAATACTCCTTCTTCTACCTCTTCATCGTGTACTTTAGATGCGATTGCAATTTCGTCTTCAAGATTTGTTTTGTCTTGTATACGATCCATCGCGTCTAAGTGGTCCTTTAAACAAATGCACATCTCCATCGCTTTCGGAGTTAATCTTGTTCTCCGTAATGATATTACCCTGCCACTAAGAGAAAACGCAGACTCCGAAGCTACCGTGGAAGCTTAGACGCTTAGTAAATCACGGGCCATAGCGGAAAGATTTGGAAATTGAGATTCTTTTCCTTTCCACCAAGCCAAAATATCAAATGCATGATAATCTTGAGTACTCATAGTTGAAATAAAATTCGTCATACTATATATACCAAGTTCGCTTGTTGGGGCGTTACCCCTTTGACGTTTAGCCGTCACATCCCGAACAACATTAAACATAGTCATAACGGGGTCCTTAAACGAGGTACTAGCACTTGAGGTTGATTCTCTTGGCGTAGTTATATTTACGTTAGACTCATATTTATTTAAATAAAACTTATAAATAATTTTCACTTTTATTAAAAACTTCTTTTGCCTCGGTTGAAAAATTGGGGTTTTCGTCATGTATATCCAAATTGTCATTTATCTCGTCTATTAAACATTCTACACCCGCAACATTTAAAAACGGAATTAAAGCAGCGGCATAAGTAAAAATGGGTGGTAACTCAAGAAAATATTTTTTAAACTTGTCTTTCATTGGTTCTATCATTTCTCTGAACATATTATTTTTATTTTGTAAATTTTTAAAATTTAAAGCCATGAAATATAATTCTTGAAGCACCGAATAACTAGTAGGATAATAAACTCCCGATAATTTTGTAGTTGAGTTCTCAAAAAATTCGGATAAATGTTCAATATTTTTCCAACCCAAATCCGAAAACAGGTCGGCTTCGCAATTATCCGAAAGACTATTATGAAAAACTTTTAAAGTGTCTTTTTGTTTTAAAGCACAATCAAACATATGACAAGTCGAATTCCACCTAGTATGTACATCCTAATTAGACCCTAAAAATCTAGATTCTGTATCTTTACAAAGTTGTTTATACTTTTTTTAAAAACGTCGTATAACATAAATCGAAAAGCTTTTATAAAGTCAGCAACAAATGGTACGGATAGGCCATCTTGCACTACTAAATTAATAATATGTGTAGCACAACGAGTATGAAAAAAATCACCGTTTGCAATCAGAAGATATTTTAATTTTAATTTTTCAACCGCGGTTGTGTTGTTGGAAGCGTTATCAAATGCCATTGAAAATATTTTATTTTGTAAATTAAAAGTAGTTATTACATTATCCAAAAAGTAAAATAAAAACTCTCCGGTGTGTGGATACGGAAATGGATCAAATACAATCGTACGTTTCATCATTTGCCATTAATTGGGATCTACCCAATAAGCGGTGACGAAAAGATACGATTCGGGCAAACCGTATGGCGCCGACCAAACGTCACTAGTTAAGTTTACACCGGTATTTATATTTTCAAATAATACAATTAAATCATTTTTTGCTTGCTTCCATAATTTTAAACAATAACGTCTAAGTGTAGTACGACTTACGTGAGTGTAACGAGGTTGAAGCGTCTCTTGAATTAAATTGGTTAACCGAGGGTTGTCGAAGTGATTGAAAGGCAAAGCTTCTTGAATCACGAACTTTGACATTCGATCTCGAACCTCATTAACGTTGTAATTAAAGATTCCACCGTCTCCACTCAATTGTGTTTCTTGCGAATCCGGATTATTTTTCAACGACTTACAAAACTTCTTGCTAATATGTTTGTTTAAAGTCGTGTTAGAATCTTTAGCAAGCAAAGCTCCACAAAACTTGTAACGAGCCTTTACAGATCCGTCACTCAACTCAACCATATCCCAATTGCACCAAACATCCATGTTACGATTTTGTGCAAGAACACAAACGACGGTTGGAGAGTTCGATGAACCTTGACCAACGGAAGATTGAGAATGAGCCATATTGAGATTTGAGAGTAAACGAGAGTATTGTTTGCGTTTTTTACGTATGTTTTTTGTGTTTGAAGCTTGGGTACCTTACCATATCAACCCACACCTATTTATACTTATTTTAGGGGCAAAAACAACAAAAAAACAGTCAAATTTGGTCCCCCAACGGCTATATAGCCGTTAAAAACGGCTACTTTAAAACAAACCGGTCGAAATCGAGTCCAACCCGGGTTCAACCGGTTCGGGTACGGGTCGGGTCCAGTCCGGAAAGTTTCAAAAAACCCCATACCGGGTAGAACCCCCCGGTTTTTTCCGAGTACGAACTGGGTACACCCAGTATCGGGTGTACCCGGACCCGGGTACGGGTCGGGTATGCCGGGTCGGGTATGGACCCGTTTTTTGTGCAAGTCTACTTTAATAGACAAAAATTGTTCACTTGCTAAGCTCAACATGCAAAGACATCAAAAAGAGATACCAGCTTTAGTAAATAAATAAGTAAATAAATAAATAAATAAATAAATAACAAAAATATTCGTTTGATATTGAATTAAGGGTAAATTATCATTTTCTTTTCTATAGTTTGGTTATATTTGTCATTTTTATCTAAAATGTTTTTTTTTGCATTTGGCTCCACAAGGTCTTAAAAATTGTCATTTTTATCGGTTCACCAATCTATTTCTTAATCGGGACCGCATCCACCCTCTTAGAAGAAAACTATAACTGGAAAAACTTACTGAGTCATACTGAATATTTTGCTCAAAATGATACTTGAACCTATAATCTTTTTATAATAAAAAAGTATTAAATAGAAGAAAATTTATTATTATGATTTGATATTTTAAAATAAGATATGATTGAGAACAAATATAATAAATAAATTAAAATTTTTATTTAAAAAACAGAGTTTAACTTAAAAACTATGTAATTATAGCCCTTAATATTAATTATTTTATGTTTATAAACATTTTACTTTTTAGAAACACCAAATATAAAATATTTTATATTTTTAAAAATTTTGATGTTCTAAAATATATTCTAATTTTATAAAAAATAATATCCTTAAAATACATTAGTAAAAGGATAGTTTTTTAAAATTACTAAAAACTATTTTAACTAAAAGAATATTATTTATAATTAATGTGATTATTAATTGATGATGAGAAATATGTTGTTTTCATGTGTCCCTCTTAGATATTTTTTATTAGGATATGAAGATGAAAACTTTTTTAATACCTTACCTAAATCATTTGAACTAAAAACAATTAGACTAAATTACAAATTTTATCCTTTAAGTATACCTAAACTTATAAATCTTGTACTTAAACATTCATAATTACATTGAGCGTTCTTTATTTAAAAATTTATTACACTTTTTGTCTTTTCTACTAACAAAACTTAACTTTTTCAGTTAGTTTTTTTTTTGTAAAAGATCATTTTACCATTACCCTTAAAGGACAAAATCTGTAATTTTCACTAATTTTTTATTTTTTCTCTTTTTGTTTTTATTTTATTTACCTTACTTCTCTTTGTTTTTTTCTATTTTCTAACCACTTTTATTTTAATAAACTTATTTTTTTAATGGTCACTTTGACGAAATATGTTATTATTAATCTTTTATTATTATTATTATTATCTTTATAATGTTATTTTTTACTTTTATTTATTTTTATACCCTTTTGTTTAAAGAAATAATCATAAATATCAGTAATATATAGTTTTATTGTTTTTACCAAATGTAATTTACATATAGGCTTTTTTTCTTATAATTTTTTTTATTTGATTTGTTCATTACCTTTGTAATAAAACTAATAGAAATTAGACAACTATATTTTTTACTTTTTTGGTACAAGATTTTTAATCGTTTCAAGTTATTTGGTTTAGGGTTTATATTCGAAGGTTGGAGAAAGTAAGATTTTGGTTTATGATATGAATTATTAATTTTTCGTATTCAATCAAATGGTTTGTTATAAAATATAAATATGGTGTGATAGCGCGTCACTTTAATTTAAAATAAAATATAGTTAAAGGTTACTAAAGAACTACTCGAAGTTTTATAATATACATTCATTCAAAATTTTGTTATTAAATGTACTTTTATTCATGGTTTTATTTAAACTGTTAATAATTATTTTCTATCTATGGAAATCAAAATCAAACAACTTAAAATTAAAACGAAACCGAGCCAAACAATTACTAAGGGTTTGCTTTGGTTTGGTTTTACGATTAAGTTTATTGAACATTTTTAGTAAAAACACTTAAATACTCCATATATTATTCAACATTTTATTATACATATAGTTCGGCTCAGAATAAGTATAACCAAGTAAAATATAAAAAAGTCATACGGTCTCTAATAGGTTTTTGATATAAATCGTAAGTCAAACTGTTACTATAATTGAAAATTCTTATACCATAAATGTAATAAAAAATAAATGTTGAAGCAAAATCGATTACTAGAAAGGTAGCCTTTAAAAAAACAAAAAAATTGTAAAAAATCTTCTTATACCATAGTTTAATTTTTATAACATAAAAATTGTAAGCTCTCCGTCTTGTTCTCGTACATTAGAAAGGTAGATAACTAATTTAAGAAAACAAAAAAATAATAAATTAAAAAAAACTATTGATAAAAGTATATTTTATATTAAAAGATAATTAATGAATAATATTTCAGCTAAGTTTATAAAATAAAATGTGATTAAAAATAAAATAAATAAAATAAAAACAAAATGAAAAAAGTAAAATATTAAGGGAAATTACAGATTTCGTCATTTAAGGGATAAGATCAAAATAATACTTTTACACAAAACTAATTGAAAAAGTTACTTTAGTTAGTAGAAATGGTATAGAGCGTGATAAATTTTTAAATAAGGACGTTTTGTGTAATTATTAAAATTAAAAGACAAGATCCATAATTTTAAACATACTTAAACGATAAAATTTTTAATTTACTCGTAATTTTATTATATCTTTGGATGTCGGTTTTTAAAGATTAAAAAATTAAGAAGAACCTCATATTTCCACAACCTAAAGTCACGGTGTTTGTTTTTTTTATTATTATGATCAATTGGCTTATGAAAAGTTGTCTAAACCCGTTCATTTGGCAAATATCGGTCTTGTAAAAACCCTCCAAAAAAAATAAAAATTCAACCAAACTAACCTCCAAAGTCCAATACGATGACTTCATACCTGCAGTGTTCAGTTTGATATGATTATAACTGCGTAAGTTATGCAAATAGGTAGTAATGATAATATTAGGTTTTTGTTTTTTGTGTAAGGAGAATAAATTCGCATTGCTGGTTGTTCTTGTAACATCCGTTTTCATGTAGGTTTTGATTGCGAATCATGAGTTTCTTATAAGTGCACTGTGTTGGATGTTTGTGTGGTATTTGGGCTGGTTAATTTAGGGCAAAGATGTTATGTATGAGATTATGAGGTTATGTTTGATATTGTAGACTACCTAATTATGGTTTCAGTTAGGTATTATACATGTGGATGATGGCTTTTGGTTTTTGTTTTGTGAGTAGTAGGAGTTTGGGTGGTTGATTTTATAACATCCTGTTCACCTTGGTTGAATGGTTGTGATTGTAAAACACAAGCAGCTTGAAGGTTATTGATGCGATTTTGGATTTTAATGAGATAAATCATGGTAATTCATAGACAATAGTAGTTGTCTGTAGCTTATTGGAGAAAAAAGGTTATCATGGAAAGCTCTTGGTATATGCAATGAAAGATTCATGCAAAAAAATCCAATTACATCATATTTCGTGATTTATTTATTTAGACAAGTGATGTAAGATACTATGAGAGTGATTTGGTTAGTATAAAAGCAACTGGAGCTCATGCCAGATGGCCATAATTGATTTGGTTTTTATAGGTAGAATATGTACCTCAAATGTTTACATGGTATGTCAATAGTGCTTCTGATTTTCGGTTGAGTATTTCCCTCAAAATGAAGTTAATCATATTTGGTGTTGTTTTCCATTTGGGTTTTTATCTCTTATTATTCTAATGTATTTTTATGAATTGTTTGGTTTTCAACAACAATAGTTGCAACTCAAGCCCTGTTCTTTATTGAATAGCAGTCAGTATCTATGTGACAAGACACAATTTATACATGTTGTTTTTGTATCTGTGATTATGTGTTTAAACTTTGACCTGTGTAGCTATCTTGCTGTTTTATAACTGTTAACTAGCTGGTATGATCTTGATTAGATACATAGTAGCTGATCTTGCTAGTCTCTACTTCAGCTGTCTTTTATTGCTTAATAAAAAAAGCATCTTATTTAGCATAATACTTTTTCAATGAATAATATGCATGCACATTCTTTTTTAGTTGCTAATATTATGGCCTATGGGTTGTGACTTTTAGTTTTAATTGGTTATAATGCTCGTTTCTGTTATTGATTTTTGGAACTTTTACAGTGTCTTATATATCTTGAATACATATAATGCTCCTTCTCTTGTTTGTTACTTGTATAAAACTATTTATTTCTTGATTTGTATTGTAGTTCAGAAGGCCATAACCACATGACAAAATCGTTGATAGATCAATGACCTCCGTGACAGATGTTTGACGTGGTTCAGCATATATGGTGTTTACACTGAGATGGCACTTTTAGAGGGTAAATGCCTAAATGCTTGTTTGCATCTGGTTTATTTTGCATGAAAACACGCGTCATTTGATTAAAAAATCTTGTTTATATTGTATGAAAACACATGTCATTTGATTAAAAAACAGAGTACATCAACTGATCATTTGAAGAAACCGATCGAATCATCTGCACCAAGTGCAACTAGTCTAGTGACTATAATCTTTTGCATTTCCGTTTAGCTACTCAAACCATACTTTAAGGTAGCGTACTTAGTTCAGCTACTTTATATTCAGAAGCACAGGGCACTGAGAATTTAAAAATTGACACTGACACCATCATCGTCTGTACCAATGTCATAATCACATAGTTGAGTCCATCCTTCTGCAGAATCTTTCATTGATCAATGAGTTCCATGGCAGGTGCTTACCAAGGTACACATATATGGTGTTTTTATGAGCTGTTATGTGTATGGCTATGGAATGTGGTTCGAGTTGCTAGCTGGATATGCAAATGTTAGCAGTCAATAGAGTAGTTGTGCTTGGTGCAATTCATTCAGATCATTTCTTGAAATGATCAGTTGCCATACCCTTTGTTTTCAGTCAAGTAACACTTGTTTTCAAACAAAATAGATCAGGTAGTGTGCTTACTTCATACAAATAACACTTGCGTTCCCGACCAAAATATTTTAAAGCCCAAAAATATCACAATCCTCAAGTTTTCTCAAATACTAAACTTTAAACTAAAGTTACCAAAGTAAAAACACATTTATCTTACTATAACATATTGAAAATGAAAACTTTCCAAGTACTGTTACTCTCTCCAACTCCTTACTGATCTCTGATTTTGTTGATGCATCTAAAACAAGTGTCTATCGCAAAGTTCCCAAGATGATAAGAATCATATATATGAATCAGGATGGCTATCTATCTTATAAGGGCCCGATAACATTCCCATAAACCTTGTTGAACCAAACAGATTCAAAGATGGTGAGTTCATATGAAAAGGGATCCAAGTGTTGCTTCAGATGTGTGTTGACAAGTCTTTGGACAAAAATTTTCTAGTAGATTTGCTGCAACGGTGGTTTTGAAAGATCAATGAAAGATGCTAATCTTTCAAAACCACCATTACTACAAATCTGTCAGAAAACTTCCATCCGATGACTTGCACACATTTCCATGTGTTCACAACTTTGGTATTATCTTGGAGAAGTTTGTATGTTTTCCATTCGTACAAGAGGTTATTTGACCTATTACAACAAGAAGATGAAATGCTGACACCATAAGACAAAATTAGAAGCTTGAAGACATAAAACGTACCAACAAAGGTAATAGCGAAGGAAATTTCAAAGACCACATATATGCCTCTGAATGTATCGATCATATTGATACATTTTTTCACTATAAAACCAACATCTGGTTACACTCTCTCAGTATCCAGCACTATCTCTTCCAAAGTAAAAGACGATTCACTCAATGGATATTCCGGTTGATGAACTAGATATATCTATCAACCGAGAACCTGCAAGAACAAGCAACTATGAGAACTTCATCATCGGCAGCTTTTTGTTCATCCAAATTGCTGCCCGCATGTTAATGCGGCAGCAATACGCCATGAGATGGTGGCGCCTCTGGGTAGTCTCTGGGCCAACTATCATCCTTCCCAAGCCCGAGCAGTTGAGGAAGAAGTTGTAGTCATGCCCCCATCAACACTTGGCTTTATTGTCACCTCTTTACTAACTTTAGTTGATATAGAGTCACAAGGGAATCCTGAATTTCCTTGTGAAACACACCCGCAAGCCATAATGGTTTCCGTTACCAGTCTTATCATGTATGGCTTAGTTTCTGCTGCAGAACTTGCTGTTTCGGGTGCAGGTATTCATCCCACTTCTATTTACGCTGTTATTGCTCGATTGGGAAGGATTGGTTGTTTGTGCATTTTGGTTGTGTCTTTGTTGTCTTTGTTCTATTCTTGATACGTTTTATGTTGAAACATATCTCGCTGCAGGACTACATGCTCTTGTTAACAAATATTGTATTAAGAGTTAAGGCCATATGAAATGGTTAAATATATATGTACTAAACAGCTAAACAATAATGCCAGCGAGATGCTGTTTGCACTGTAATTTCTATAAAACCAGATGCGTTTGTCCTATCATGTAGTTTGGTGATTTTGCTATTAAATATTTTGTCTTCGTCCATATAACATCTTATCTTGTATAAGCTTTACATGTGAACCCTTAACCATGAGGACCGGAGCGCATGCGTATACTTCTGTGGTTAGATATGATGCTTAGACCAAGATATGATTATAGCTTAAGCATCAATGATATTGTAGATTGCTTTCTTCGACTTCTAGGGGTAGGGGGCAAATGAGCCGAGCCCCTCGCGAGCTACTCGATATCAGATCGATAAAAAGTTCGAAACAAGCTGAGCTTTATCGAGCACGAGCTAAGCTCGGGCTTGATAAAAAGCTATTATCGAGCCCGAGCTTTACATATCGATCTCGAACCGGCTTACAAGCCTAAACGATCTTTTTATTTATATATTTTTATTTAATTTATTAAATATATTATATAAATAATATTTTATTATATATAAAGTTATGATAAAAAAACAATTAAATAATATGTATAATGTTATATATAATTAAAAAGATCTAGCAAAATTAAATATAAAAAATATTAAAAATAATATTTAAATAAATAAACAAGTCGAATCCGAGCCGAGCACGAGCTTTAAAAATAAAGCTCGAAACGAGTCGAGCTCAACCTCTTATCGTCATTTGCACCCCTACTTTCTTGACACAAGGTGAAGATCCAAATAAAAATGAGGTAGCGTATCAAATAATTAGCATGTTAGTAGTTGCTAGCAAAACAGGTTTTTCGTGTTTAACAAGTTAGAAATGACGCGCATAGCTTACGTATCAAACATGAAAAAGACTTGTTTAACATTATGCTTACAATTTTTTTATATGTTTTTACGAACCAAAATTTAAATAATAGAATCTAGCCTTTTGATTTTAATTATATTTTTAAGAACAAAAGTTAAAAAAAATATTTTTATTAAATAGGTTTAATCGTGTTATAAAGATCGGAATTGTTAGCACTTTATTGTTACCTCTTATAAGAAAACATATATAATATTAGTGATTGGACTTCCTCTATATTGAGTACAAGCCGGTTATGGTTCGATTGATGATCTTGTCTGGTTTTCCTGCCCTGCAGTCATGGGTTGCAACCTTTCCCATAACTAACTTTGAAACTTGCTCCACTATCTTCACCGACTCTGATACTAAGTGTAGTATCAGCCCTGGAACAACACACTATTGAACCGAAAAATAACACTACTGAAAAAAAAAAAGCACCCCCCGCCCCCCATGATATCCTTTGCCGTAAAACCACATGACCCTAAAAGGCTGCTAGCTAACTACTCAAAAGACTCTAATGACTAAAAGACTCAATACTAACCCGCTCTGACCCATTTGACCTGTGAATAAACCCAATTAACCCAACAACCAGCTCTCATCATTCATTACATTAGTAGGTTTTTAGATTTAATAACTTTTTAAGCGACAAACACACACTGTTTACTCAGCACCCACTCTACTTCAACTATAATGACTAAAAGAGACAAAAAGAAAGTTAAAGACAAACCATGTGGATATACCCCAAGATGGCTAAGAAGTCGCTGCATTTCTGCCTAACATTTTCCATGAAAAAATAGACTTCTTAACCAAGTTTTTATTGACATCCACACAAGACGACGACAACGCCTATCCCTAGGATATCTCAATAGAATGGACTGAAATTACAATGGTATTTTTGTCTGCAAATGACTATACATACAAATAAATCACGTAATCCAATGTTAATCCTAATTAATTAATGTTAATACGATGGATTTACAAGATGTATACCAAGTCAAGAAAAACAAAATACGCGGTGTTGGTTCAAAAGTTGTTCACTACAGTTTTTCCATCATATTGTGATCATTTAGTTAGCAGTTTAGATTAGGGGTATTGATAATGAGTAGTGACACTTGTTTTTAAGAATTAGTAATTTGAATTTATTGGTCATGTCATGTATTTAAGAAGCAACTGAGTATGATGAATGTGTGGTTGTGAAATACTTAGTGAATAATTATTTTTCTCCTCTATATTATTTATAAGCCTCGGCTAATGATGACTTATAGTTTAATGATATCAAGGTGTTTAGTTAAGTAGTAGTTAAGTTTTTATACATACTTCACTTCAATCCTAAACCTTTCATGCAATTTGAAGATTGGTGTTCTTTTAAAATCATACGTTCTAAACCTTTCACATAATTGCGAAAGTAATGAAAAATCCCACATTGAACTTTGTTTATGTTTGGTTACAACTTGAACCTAGGCCGTTCCTTAGATTTCAGGTGGTTTGTTCGAGTCGTAAAAATGGACCCTCAAAATAATATACTTACATAAGTAAAAAGAATTAATTAGTATGACAATAATTGTATAATATAAAAAATAATACATAATTATAGAATCGTGAACCTCTCTTATGATTTTTGGAAGCAAAGTAAAATTGACCATTATCAAATTCAAAATCAAAGCATAAAAATTTAAATTATTCCATAAAAAATCATATATTAAAAATCAAATTTATAAGCATGTACTTCTCGCGTCTCATATATCAATCCTTATAAAATTTAGCAATTTTGGTTTTCACTTCTCGTTCTCGACTCTCATAATACATTTAACCTTTTTGTCTACTACCACAACTTGAGTTTGGATTTTGGCCGCAATATCAGTTTTTTATTTATTTTATTAGGGTAGAATATTATTTAGGTTAAATGCGTTTTAGATGAACTATAGTTATAATATTGACTTATAAATAGGCAATTTAGTTTTTTATAGGTAATTCTTTTAAAACCATTATATATAAAAATTACTGATATAAATTTTTAAAAATTTAGACCCCTGGAAAAAATGGGTCATGTGCGGATCAATTGCTAATTATGTAAGTCATCCTCTTCTTCATGGGTCCCGATCAGAACGACATCCACAAATAGATTTCAATAGAGGGTGCGTGGAATAGTACGACAACACTTCAACGCTCGAATCAGTACCATCTTGGGAATGATAATGATATATGTGCATGTATGTATATCTCAGTATACAGCGAGAGAGGGAAGGGTTAGAGGAGAAAAAGGTAACATGTTTATGGTCGAGGAAATGCTTTCTATAAATACAAATAGGATTATAGGAAGCGTGTGGGCCTGACCTGAATGGGCTGGCCTAAACTTGGGCTCACCAACATTGGGCCAACTTTGATTGGGTCTTAGTATTGGGCTTTCTTCCGGTATGATAATATTATACATTGATTGTAATAGTTAATATACACAAAAAGTGAGACTAGAAATTCGAGCTTCAAAGGGACGGACATGATGTTGCAATCTAAAACAAATTAAGATGCTACACTAAGCGGTGTATAATATGCTAAAAGTTTTTTTTTTTCATTTTATACTTGTTTTAAAATTCGAACCGCATAATAGTATTCCATATTACAGTTTGAGTACATATAGTAGATAAAAGTACACAGGCTTAATTCATTAACCTATAAACTATGCTTAATGCATTAAAAGTTGGATACATGGCTTATACTTTAAATATCTTTCATTCTTATTATTTTTGTCACGCATAATTAATTTGTGTTAGATATAATTTAAAACTTGATGTTTTATGCATACTAGAAGGTGGTGGTCGCGCATTGCGACGGTGATATTGATGATGAAGTCCGTAAAACGCCGGCTTGGTCACGAATATCGCAACATGAATTAAAAAAACATGCCACAACAATATACTCGAAAGTCAAGTGAAAGTAGCGTCGCTCTATAGATATATTTTTGTCAAGAAGCAAGAATATGGCTCGGTTTTAGACGAATTGATGTAGAAACATACATAAAAATAAGTATGCTACAGTATGTATCAAATACTAGAAAAGAAACCCAACTTGAAATTTAATAAAATGTTGCAAGTATACGAAGATTTATAAGTATGTCAAACATTAAAGTTAAAACTAATTATTAATTTTATGTAACTATTAATTAGAACAATATAATGTGGTTAAAGGTAATTATAAAGCTTCATATTTCACGTTAAATAATATTAAATTAAAAACTATTTTAGAAGTATTTATATGACTACTAAATATTTTAAAAAACCACTCTATGTGATTAAATATACCAAAAACAAATTGTATGTTGTTTCCAATATTTAGAACCTAAAAGTAACGTTTGTTTACAATAACAATACTTGTAACAAATTGTCAAGTGGGTTAAATTGAAAGAATAATAACTTGTTCTATTTGTGTTGTTATGTAAATTATCAAACTTAGATGGTCAAATTATAGAATCTACATCTTTTCTTTAGTCAATAGTTCGTTTTTAACATAAGGTATAGAGTAAATTACATTTTTAGTTTCTATGATTTTGATGATTATTCGTTGAATATTTGAAAACTCCGTTTCTTAACCTGTTCAATGTTTTTTTTTCATTATGTAAGCTTACAGCTTGATTATTTTACCTATAAAATCATTTAATTAACTTATTTAACACAATCAAATGCATATAAACGAGTAATCACACTTAATGTTTAACATTTAAACACTTAAAATGTCATTTCAGCACACTCACATCAGTGATAACCCTTTTTATCCAAGTATACAAAAACATCAAATTTAACTATTGCGGTTTAAATCTATCACAACAAACGACGGTCCACTAACGCCTTCTAATTTTTCTTTTATTTTTATGTCAAAAGACAAAGATCCCTTATTATATAATGGTCGCTTATGTAACTTTATATTTTAAGAATTGATTATGTAACTATATAACAACCGTATCAATCACTATAACAAATCAAATCAACAAAGTCAATAGTCATCTCCTACAATTATTCCATTCCATATTCAAATTGTATAGTCAATATTCAGTTGTATATTTTCCATATTTCTCTCCATGTAACTATTATTTATAGGGTTGTAAATTATCAATAAAATCAAGAGAGAATTTACCTTCTTTCATGGTATCACCCTCAAGATCCTACTCCTTGTAATCTCACGAATCCCCTGTTCTCCCTCTCTTTCCCCATCATGACCACCACCGATTCCTCCTCTTTATCATCTTCTTCCACCACCATCGCAACTAAGCTTCCTATGGCCACCATTCTTCACATGCTCACAATCAAACTCTCTTCCACTAACTCTCTCTATTGGCAAAATCAATTACTTCCTCTTCTTACTAACCAAGAGCTTCTTGGTCATGTCGATGGCTCTATCTCTCCACCCTCAAAAACCATTACCGTTGACTCCGTTGAGCGGCCTAACCCTGCGTTCATGGCCTGGTCGATCTCCGATCAACAGGCCATTCTAATCCTTAACTATTCGCTCACCGAAGAGGCCGTTGCTGAAATCCTTGGTTTAACCTTGAAGCGGCCTACAACAACACCTCCCTTGAACGGATGCATCTGCTCCGTGATAATCTTCGTCGTTTGATGAAAGGTTCTTCAACCGTTGCTGATTATGATCGTCGATTCAAGGCCATCTGTGATCAACTCTCTGCTATCGGTCATCCGTTAAAGACACCGACAAAACTCACTGGTTTCTCTGTGGTCTCGGGTCTTCTTTTGAGAGTTGGTCCACCGCCATTCGCACGACCTGTGATCAGCTTCCCTTCCGTGGCCTTTAACCAAGAACAATTTCTTTTGGCCATTAACCCCCCAACGTGGTTCATCATCGGGTTCCTATTCTTGTCGTCAACCATCCGGCTCCTCTAGCTCCTCCTCAATAGAACTCGTCGACCACCTTATTTCCAATTGTGTCACACCAATGGACATTTTGTAAACAAATGTCCGAAACTCTCCTCCTTTGTGGCCTCGACGTCCGGGAACGAAGATCTCGCTCGTGCCTTTCACGCTCAATGTCATGTTCAAAATGAGGACGCTCCCGACTAGACTGCTGACACGGGAGCAAACCGTCATATGACCGATGACACTGGTAATTTATCCTCCTTTTCTCCTTACAAAGGAGCTTCTTCGGTCGTTTTTGGTAATGGTCACTCTATGCCCATTACTCACAAAGGTTCTGTCTCGTTAACCAAACATGTTACATTAAATGATGTCTGGTTGTTCCATCTTTAACCCGCAACCTTCTTTCTATTAGCAATTTGACAAATGACTTTCTTGTTGATGTCCTGTTCTCTAATTCCTTTTTTGTTATCCAGGACCGGAAAACAAGCCAACCACTCACTCAAGGTCGGTGTGAAAACGGTCTTTACGTGCTCCAGGACAAGTCTTTTGCTTTTGTTGCTTCTATTTTGTCTAGTAAAGCCTCATTTGAATTATGGCATAATCGTTTGGGTCATGTTGCTTTTGACATTATTCATAAATTATAAAGACATGGTTGTTTATCTTTTACATCTATTTTACCCAAGCCTACTTTATGTTCTTCATGTCAACTTGCTAAATCACATAAATTGCCATTTATGATCAATGAAAAACGTGCTTCCTTTCCTCTCGATCTTGTTCATTGTGATCTATGGTGACCATCACCAATAACTAGTAAAGATGGATATAAATACTATGTTGTGTTTGTGGATGACTTCTCTAGATTCTCGTGATTGTATCCTCTTAAGCACAAAACCGATTTTTATTCGGTTCTTCAAAATTTTTTGCGTTTTGCTCAAACTCAATTTTCACGCAAAGTAAAGATCTTTCAAAGTGATGGTGGCACGGAATTTGTCAATCAATACGTCCACAAAATCTTTGATGAAAATGGCACTTTTCATCGCTTTTCGTGCCCATATACGGCTCCTCAAAACGGCCATGCCGAACGAAAGCATAGCCACATCATCGAAACGGGACTTGCTATGCTTTTCCATGCGAGTGTTCCTATCACCCATTGGAGTGATGCTTTTAGTTCCGCCACTTACATAATCAATCGCTTGCCAACTAAAATTTTAAATGACAAATCTCCATTTGAAATTTTATTCTCTACGACTCCAAATTATTCCAACTTTCGTATCTTTAGTTGTCGTGTCTATCCATACCTACGTGATTATGCTCCACATAAACTTGCACCTCGAAGTTTACCTTGTATTTTTTTTAGGATACGCTTCTCAATACAAAAGTTACAAATGCTTCGATCCTATATCTTCACGTACGTATGTCACTCGGCATGCTCGATTTTATGAAACCTCATTTCCTTACGTGGCTAACTCCTCACATTCAGACATTGCTTCATTATTCATCTCCACTTTTGATGACGCCACACTCGTTCCTCTATCTTCAGCTACCACCCCCTTCGATAACCCTATACCTCTGCCTAACCCAATGCCCCAATCCAACAACAATGATCCATCAGATTCCCCCACCCCATCTTCCATTCCTGAGCCCACCTTCTCGGCCCAATCTTCACTTGATCACCAAAGCCCATCTCTCTCCACCACCTCCTTCAATCCCTCGGCCCATCCACCAACACTGTAACATCTGCCAGTTTTGAAAAATGGAAATCCAAACCCGAATCCGTTTGGTCAATTTTAGAAAAACAAATACACTAGTTAGAAATTTAATTTATTTTAATCATTCAAAAATAATAATAATACTATTTATTCAATTTCCATTTATTAAATCAATTCATGGTAATTTCATGATTTATAGAATAAAATTTTATAATTCATGAAGTTTATTTTTTATTTATGAGTTTTAATTATAAAACTAAAATAAAGGATTAAAATACAAAGATCATTATTTTTAAAAATATGTAAGGTCTATAAAAGTTATTAATATTTATAAGATTTTAAATATTCAATTAAAATAAATAATAAAATTACAAGTTCTGATCAGATTTATAAGTCTACGAAGATTTAATAAAAAAGAAGTTGTTAAATTAAAATTAAAGTTTTAATAAATTTAAAGTTAAATTATAATTATTCTTTTATTTATTTAAATTATTTAATTTTATAGTTATTTCATATCCATTCATAACACCCTTTTAAAAGACTTATAATCACCATTAACACTATTCATAACCTACTCCTAACCTCAACTATAAAAGCAAGCCTTAAGCCTTACTTTTCATTTGCTCATTCTCTAAAAATCTCACTCGTATTTTTCTTTCATCCATTGGTTATGATCAATTTGAAGAATTTTATTTTACAAGAAATTTCAAGAATTCTTAATACTAAGGTAATTTTTATTGCTTTTATATTATACCTTTCAATCATCCTAACATTCAATGTTCTTATGATTTTATGTTTTTACTTTTATTCTTTCTTCTACTAAATCTATTTTAATTTTAATCATTATCATTTGATCATTAACCTTCTAATGTTTACTAACCTTATAATAATCACTAACATTCTTAAATCAACCTACACTAATGTAAACAAAGAATCTCGTTTGCATATGGACGGCTATGCCGCCACATTCGGTTATTCCATAAGATTATTTCCCTAATTGATGCCTATTCACGAGCTCGTTTGATCAACGCCAAACCGGCACGCACTCCGCTCTCATCAATAGACACTTTCACGAAAGAAAGTGATCCTTTTGCCGACCCTACCCTTTACCGTTATCTCATTGGCGCTCTTCAATACCTCACCATCACCCGTACCGACCTCTCCTACGCCGTCAATCAAGCCTGCCAACATCTTCACTCCCCAACCGATCATCACTTTAAATTGGTTAAACATATCCTTCGTTATGTCGAAAGAACAATCTCTCATGGTTTAGTCTCAACACGACCAACCACTACTTCGATTTTAGGATACTCAGATACGGATTGGGCTAGGTGTATTGAAACAAGAAGGTCCACTTATGGTTACTCAATCTTCTTAGGTGGGAACTTGGTCTCATGGAGTGAAAAGAAACAATCGACAGTGTCATGATCAAGCTGTGAATTGGAATATCGGGCGATGGAGAATGTTGCGGCTGAAATTGTTTAGGTTACTCATTTACTACAGGAACTACGTGCTCTTCCTAAGACTCGGCCAACTCTTTTGCGTGACAACAAAAGTGCTTTGTTTATGACTCAAAATCCAGTTTCTCACAAGCGTGCTAAACACATCGATTTGGATTACCACTTTGTTCGGGAACTAGTTATGTCCAGCAAATTACACAGTAAGTTTGTTCCAACCAAGCTTCAACTTGCGAATATCTTCACAAAGAGCTTGCCTAGACCTCTCTTTGAACATTTTCGAGACTTGCTTCGAGTACATCCACCGTTGTTTCGCTTGCAGGGGGTAACAACCGTATCAATCACCATAACAAATCAAATCAACAAAGTCAATAGTCATCTCCTACAATTACTTCATTCCATATTCAAATTGTATAGTCAATATTCAGTTGTATTTTTCATATTTCTCTTCATGTAACTATTATTTATAGGGTTGTAAATTATCAATAAAATCAAGAGAGATTTACCTTCTTTCACTTTTATATGATAATTATTAACAAGTATATATATCATTAACAATTTAGAAAACAAAACTTGTATATATTTTTAATTTCTATGTAAGACATATTAATCTATATTATTTAGTTATTTTTCTTATATTTTAAATAGTAGTTATCATATAAATATATTTAACATATTGAATAAGAAATATCATTGTTTATAAAATTTGGTTGTATTAGAAAAATGTATGGATTTTATTAAAACTTTGTTTTTTTCTAAAGTGTGTTTTTTAATATTTTTTTGTAACGATATGAATAATATTAGAAAACTTATAATTGTGTCACGTGACATTATAGTTATTTATTTATATATAGATACATGAAAGTGCTTAGTTAAGTTGGCGAGCCTAGTTGAGCTTAATAACTAAAGCTAGAGCAAATGGGCCCTAGTAGAGATTTAGACTCAGGTTCTACTGTTTAATAGTGTAATCTTAACATAATTCAAGTTTTTAATAATTGATATTGGGTAGCTTTTACGTTTATACTCTGCAATCAACACAAGCGTAGATTATTACATATTTACATTCTTTTCAACTCACATATGCATGCATGCAACTCTACTCTTAGAAATTCGATATTTTTAAATATTGTTTAACTGTTTAACAGTTTAAACTTAACTAATTCAAAGTTTTAACAAATTGATATTGGGTAGTTTACACCCTTATACTCTGCAATTAACACAATCGTTAAAGGTTATTACATATTTACATTCTTTTTCTACTCACTTACATATGCATGCAACTTATACTCTTAGAAATTCGATATCTTTAAATATTACCAAAATTGTATTTAATAAAACGGTTGTGAATGAATGGAGAATGAATGGGTCCATTGGAGCCATCCATGGATATTCTTAAAGTATCTTTCCAGATTGACAAAATTCTTGTGCTTGTACTTAACGTGTGAATTTTTGTTTAAAAAATAGAGTATTTGTCATGTAAATCAAAGAATTAAGTCGTTATGTATTTATTTTTTGTATTATACTAATGAATATCTCATTAGTGGTACATTGTTTCTGAATAGTTATCAATTTAATAACATCGGCCGCCATAAAATAATATTATTCTTGGGAGACTTATAATGTAATTGTTATAATATATTGTTATGGAAAATGAAATACCAACAACGTACCTTAAAATAAAAAAAAGAATAGTATATGTGACAATACTTATGGTCTTTATTTAGTATTTATTATTTCATTTATTTTTGTTAATCTTTCTTACTGTCGAGTTTGTAGAATGCATATACTAAGAGTTAATATGTAATAGACCATTAAAGAATTTATGTGTTTTTTTATTTTCAAGAATAAGGTTGTATAATGATTTTTAAAAATAATATTCTTTTGTAACGCATAATCAGTTTTGTAAATTCAATCTCAAACACCCCTAGCGTATTAAAAATCAAATCTTATATGTACGTATAATTAATGTAGCTCTACACATATGAATGTGTAATTGTGTCATGAAAATTAGTACTAAGACAATAGTGTAAACAATTTAATTTCTTGAAGTGCAATGTTTTAACACCTTTTATTACTTAAAATATTTTAAAATATATGCATTTCACCATTCACTAAACGTCAAAACAAATTTTTGGGGGGTGTAGCTGAATATGGAGGCATGTTTTATATATATGTTATTAATACCATGATAACAAATAATTTATATTAATTAAATAAAAATTTTAGAAGCTTCATGATATTTTTTTCAAGATATCCACCTAAAATTTGAACATATTTTCTCATTATAATAGAAGTTACAAATTAGTATGCAAAAATAGTTTTTTTATAAATGCTCATTTACTATTAATATTAATCAAATTAACTTTTTTCTAAAATAAATAAGATGCTTCATTAAAATTTCTTTAACTAAAGTTAATTTTGTTAAAATTCAGTTTGATTTTCAGCTAATCGTTATTAAAATTAATATATTTTAAACATCGTATTTTTCGAAGGATACGTTTTTAAAATTTCAAGATTTACAAAGTCAAACTAAATTACAATGAGTGATTACTCACTATAAACAACATCTTCGCTTCAATGTAAATCACGATTCTATCTTCTCAAATCTAAGTATGTTTTACTACGTCACAATTTCATATTCACATTTCATATTCAAAATTTCATATTTTTACATATGATTTCATATTTCAACCCGTGTTACACACGTGTGTCAACCTTATAGTAAATAAAACACAAACTGTGTTAGACAAATAACTTCAAATATATTAAAAACTAAAATTCGCTAAAAAATATATTTAAGTACACGAACTCTATTAGAGATATTCATCTTTAACTGGTTGACTATTCATATTTGTGTATAAGCTAGTCTTATTACCCACACTACACGGCGGGGTTTTAAACATAATACAGCGGGGTTGTTAAATTTATAAACGATCGTAATAAGCTAATGTAATCGGCTGTGATTAAACAAACCTTTCTTTTTTATATTATATTTTTTAGTTGGTTATATACACATTATATGTAGTTCTCGATATACTATTTTGGTTCAAACCTAAAAGTATGTTAGTTATTCATAGCTTTTAACACTTAAAAGTTGTAACATTTAAAAAATCAATATTAATTATAGAAAATAGATAGAAAAAAAAAAGAATTAAAACATAAAGACACACAAAAATATCAGCATAAATTTGAAAGAGCGAGGGTGGTTGTAAGACTCGAACCAAGATCTTTTGAGCCAAAAGGGTGCCCCAACCAGTTCATACAGACGTGAGGAAGAAAATTTCGAATAAAAGTACTATTAAATTAATTTTATTTTTCTAAAAGTCAAACTATAATTCTTAAAATAAAACAGTAGCCTGTCAAATGATCCGCCGCCCAGATCATCCAATGACCTTTTTTACGGTTTAATTCATGTCTTTTTGTATTAGCGTATGACTAAATAGAAAGTATATAACGCTTGTAGGACATCATTAGACAATGCACAAGAAGACGTCATCCTAATTAGATGTAACAATTCTTAATAATATATTGTTGACATAAATTTATTTATTGTATATTCCCTGATCACGTTTTGGTATATTTTATAGGTTTAAATTAATTAGAACACAAATCATTTAAAATGCTGAATATTTTAATCAAGGTCACTATGTCTTTATATTGAGTGGTTAAAAATATAAATTATAAATCTTATAGTTCGCTAGTGTGACACCCTACACATATCCCATATCGGCCGTGAATAAGAGAGATTTCTTGTTCATAAAGAATATCCGACCTCTAACAACAACAACCCGTTTTGGCGTATTGGCTGTGGATGAGAGGAGAACTTCGCAGTTAAGCGTGCACAGGTGGGAGCAATCCAGGAATTGGAGACCTCCCTGGGAAGTTTTCACCCGGGAACTAAAAGCAAATCCGTAAGTTCTTCGTGGGCAAAGCGGACAATATTGTTGATGCGAAGGGCTGGGTGTTACAGCTAGATTTTAAAACTGTTGTGTTAGATATAAGTATTAGGGGTGAGCAACGGGTCGGAACCGAACCGGACCGACCCGCCCTTGACCCAAAACCTATAAATGGTTTATATAAGGAATCGAGAACATGACCATATACACACGGTTCGGGCCGACGGGACCGAGTTAAAACGGTCGTTCAGCATAATATGGTGGTGCGGACCATAAATTTTTTTAGGTTCGTGTTTTTTTACTAGGAAAAAAATAAAACTTAAAAATAAAAACAAAATCAATCGATGGATTTGTTTCTTAGACTCGTGTATTGTAACATAAACAAATTGGTACCATATTAAAATAAAAATTGTACATTAGTTGTCGTCATAACATTTTTATGAGCTAATTTAAATATAACATGTAATAGTATTTATCAATAACCGACTAAAAGTTTATTTATCTCAATATTTTTATTATATGCTAGTAAAACATTTTTTTATATTTTTTCTCTTCAAAAGCAACCCATTTAACATCTAAAAAACAAAAACCAACTCTTTTTTTCTTGCTTAATTGTAATTGGGCCGGACCGAAACCGAGCTCTTACTTGCGGGTTTGGACCGAAACCGACTCATAACTGCTGACTAAAGGAAAGCCAAGCCGTGAACCGGAACCACTAACCCATAAATGAGTCGGTCTCAATTTTCACCGGTCGGTTTGCGGGTCTTAACCGAGTCGATCCGCGAAGTGCACTCCCCTAAGTAGCATACATTAAAGTTCATTTCATAATACACTACTTGAGTATTTATGATTTAGAGTAATTTACTTTTTCGTCCTTTAACTTTACGTTGGATTTTACTTTTCTTTCTTACGCTAACGAAATAACTAAAAACTCATGCTACTAGAAAATGTAATTTACTTGATGTTTTATATATGATAACGGACAAAATCACTAACCAGAGTTTATTTTATTATAAGAGTTGTGAGAGATCAATACGTGTGATGAAACTTAAAATTCTAGACAACAAGGCTGAAACACTGTTATATGGGTAAATGACAATGTATACCTTATTACTTTATTAGGTACAGTCAGACGAAATTAACCCTCATTTAGAGGGGCTTTTCTTCTATGGCCTCTCTCCTCATCTTATAATAGTTATACACACATATAAGTCATCCTTGTTAAATAATAAAGAATAAAGTTTATTCATCACAAGTAGACAAGGTGGAATGTTTTTTTCTCTCTAAACTAATTTATACTATATATAAAACATATTTCTCTCTAAATTAATTTATACTATATATAAAACATATGGGAGGTTATTTTAAAATACTATAAAATTAAAAAATTTTTTTTACATATTTCCTCTTCTTAAAAACATAAATTACATATTTCCCCTTCTTAAAAACATAAATTTTATCTGTTTATTGTATTTGAAGATATAACTTTGGTTATCGGTTATTGTAATTTGGAAATAAAATTTTAAACGAGATGCGATTTTTTTGGTTTCTATATATATAGAAGACTCGAACTTGAGGAACTATGTAATTGACAATATTAAAAAGTGAAACGTGTGAAAATACTTTAGTGAAACACACGTAAAATAATCATTTAATAAATAATTTTACTAAAATGGATAAATATGTAATATATGTGCTTTAGAAAGG
Source organism: Flaveria trinervia (assembly GCA_025506515.1). Lineage (NCBI taxonomy): Eukaryota > Viridiplantae > Streptophyta > Magnoliopsida > Asterales > Asteraceae > Flaveria > Flaveria trinervia. The sequence goes on from CM046448.1 coordinate 2,903,636, forward strand.
GAAAATTTGTAATTAATTTTTTGATTTGGGTAAATATGTAATTAATGACTTTAGTAAGGAAGAATATGTAAATGCTCCAATTAAGAACAAGTATTTAATTCAATACATTAGATAAAATTAATTTTGAAGGTAAAATAATATTTATAACCTTATTTACATAATACCCCTTACAACTAGTTAAATAATAACTTTACACTTACTAACATTTACATAAAAAATTTTATTATCTACCCATTAATAAATAAAAACTTAATTTGTTTAAGATTTCAGTTATATCTTTTAATCTATCACTTATAAAAACTTTTTGAGACTACAATTGTAATTTGTGTTTTTTTAACGTTTTGGTGTAACTTTTTGCTAAATTGATCTGTATTTTGTGAGGTATAATAAGTTAATGCTTAAATGTATAGGTAGTTATACATAACACATTTGTTTGGTATTTAAAACAAAAACATAATATACTTTTATTAAATTACTATAACACAAACAAAATATTAGAAACACGTATCGAATGTAAAAGGTCACCCGCCGCATTACGCGGGCACCCTTCTAGTTTTAATATACTTATGTATGATACATTGAATAAACAAAACAATAATATCAATCTGTATTAAAATAACTTATTTATAATACTTATACGTATTTTTTGTTTAAAAACAATGATTGACAATACATGAGTTATATGATTAAAATAAAAAATTAAAAAGTTAACATCATTGTTTTGTTAATCATTCTTATTTTAATCATATAACTTATGACAATACATAAGTTATATGATTAAAATAAGTAAAATAAAAATTATTATTTTAATCATATAACTTATGTATTTTCAATCATTGTTTTTAAACTTTTTTTATGATTAAATTTTTTGATATGATTAAAATAATAAAACAAATCAACTTTTTAATTTTTTATTTTTAAACTTTTTTTTGTTTTTTCCAAAAAAAATAAATATTTCGTTTCAGAAAGAAGTGTTAAAATATCATTTTTAAAAAATTCTTATTATATAAACTTTTTATTTTTTTGTTTTCAAACTTTTTTTGTTTTTTCCAAACAAATTAAACATTTTGTTTCAAAACAAACGTTCTAAAAAATCTTATTATAACTTCTAATTTTAATTTTTTTGTTTATAAATTTTTACCTCTTAAAAGCACCAATTTTAATATAATTCGTATTTCAATAAAAGTTTGATCTTTAAAAAAGAGTTGTTTCTTTAGAAATAATATTAATAAATATATATTTTTCTTAAGTTATTAAAAACCTATTTTAGTCAAATAAATTAAATAATAATATTATTAACTAATATGATTACTTAATAAGAAAAAAAAAGCGGAAAAATTTTAGTAAGGAGGAATGTGATACCGCCATATTTTCTAAATAGTTATCATTTTATTAGAGTAGAAAGATGATAAACAATTATGTTTTAAAAAAATTAAATATAATAGTAATGTAATAGCATAATCTTTTTTGTATTTTGTTATATGATCACTATAAATTTTTATACCATTTTAAAAGCTTCTTAAAATGTTCAACATGTAATTTCCTGCCCCCGTCTCAATTAATTACTTTGTCATAAGGGAATTGTTTGTGTGGTTAATTGTGATCATGAATCACGACATAAAACGACTAAAGGCGATAGTCTCCATTATACAATCATTCACAACGGATCCTAATCGTCATCAAAAACCAGCTTCATCATCCTCCCCTACTGATAAGGCAGCAATCTTGTGATTCTACCGACAATGAAAGGTTCAAAGATGCAAAAATGAAAATTTGTTATATAAGTTTCGTGAATGAAACAACAATACGTAAATGAAATTTTAACAGCAATGTATAAACATAAATTAGAAACTTTTTTGTATGCAAAATTATATAATCACCCATTTTAATAATGGACGGCTTTTATATCAAATGATAGTTTTTTAAGATATTTTAAAGATATATGTAAAAAACATTTTTGGATAAAAATAACAAATATAAATAAAGCAAATAAAAAATAACGATAACTCACTCTAATGTGTCTACTTTTATGAAGAAATTGACATAATACTTTTACAAATTACATATTTATTGTAGGTGTTGGTTCACTGTCTCCTATACCAAAAACGCTTAAATAATTATTCATCGTACACCAAAAATAGTTTTATTAAATTGAAAAGGTCTATGCAGTCCAAAGTAGTTATTAACTTGTTATGTGACACAAAAACGAAACAAAAAGACAACAAAAGTTGTATATAAAGATTCTTGTAACATTCATGTTCTCATATCTCCAACCACCATCACCACCACCTCTTCCTCCACCACAACCACCATCGCCACCACCTTCCTCCACCGCAACCACCGCTTCTCCGCCACCATGACTCAAGAATTCAGCAAGAAGAGCAAGAACACCACCGCCAACGGTGGAGAAACCGCGGTCTACCGCGGCGTCCGCAAGCGGAGCTGGGGAAAATGGGTGTCAGAAATCCGCGAGCCAAGAAAGAAATCAAGAATATGGCTTGGATCATTCGACAACCCCGAGATGGCGGCTCGAGCCCATGATGTAGCCGCCATAGCAATTAAAGGTCACTCGGCTATCCTCAACTTCCCTCACCTGGCTCACGAACTTCCGAAGCCAGTTTCCACGTCACCTAGTGACATCAGAGCCGCGGCAGTAAAAGCCGCGACTTCAGTCATAGTTGAAAATAGTCCAACAAGCGACTCTGATAACACGCAACCCGATGTTGATCCTCGGGTTGCTAGCTTCCAAGCTTCTGAGGATATATTTCTTGATTTACCGGATCTTTTCATCGACTTAGGACATCGGCTTGATCGGGTTTGGTTTGCATTGCCGGAGAATATGATCGGAGTTGAGATCGGTGACGGTAAGTTATGGCCGGAAGAGCATAATTTGTGGGAATATTGTTGATAAATTTGGGCGAAGGTATTATTTTGCAAAAAGAATAGAAATTCATCAAATAAAAAGGGTTGTGTACACAAAGTTTAAATTTAGGATTTAAAAATATTGATTTTTTTCTTATTCTTGTGCATCTAACTTTTATTCTGTTTTAAATTTCAATACTAAATTACTGAATCAATTTCTCACTTGGATTGGTAGTCAGTAGGAGTTAAAATCTTTATTTAAGACCACGTGTTTAAATTTTATTAGAAGTAATATAAAGAGTATTAAAATAGGATTTTGTTGTTAAAATAGTACAAAATCTTATAAGTTAAATAGTTACAAAAGTATATAACGCTTGTATATCTCTCTTTCACTAAATCAACAAAGTATTGTATATAAGTATATTATATTATTATCATGCTTTTCTAGTTTTAAAGTGGTTTTCTATCATGGTTCAAATAAAAAGGATGAATCTTAAGATCAATCTTATTAATCAATTGTCAAGATAAAATTATACAAAAACACTTGTTAGAATGTCATCTTAGGCATGATTATTTTTGTTGACTTTTTTCAAGTTTTTAATTTTTTTTCAACATTCGTAAATATTATATACGACGTTATTTTTTATAGAAATTACATCATAAAAACGAGCGTTTTCATTTTTAAACGAGTAAAGTATCGTTATATAAAAATATCAAAAAAAGTATGTTTTTAAGTTCATATAGATTTTGCTCGTCGCTGTGTCTTTATGTTAGTTATTGTGTTTTTCTAAATTGATGATTTCTATAATAAAATAATTGTGAAATAACATTTTATAAAAACAATGATAAAATTAATAACTAATTAATTTAATACATTAAAACAACGACAAAATAACACAAATATGATATGTAAAACAAAACATAATCATTGTGTTTTTTGATCGACATTGTGTTACCTTAAAAAATATGAGTTTTAAAAAATACATTGATGAGATAATGTAATTGTGAGCTTCTAGTTATAAAACATAATTATAAATAACAATAAATTAATATAATTTATAAAAAAGAATGACAAATATAAACACATATGTTATCTTTAATACTATGAGTTTCCAAAAATAATTGATGAAATAACATCATTGTGCACTTCTAATTGTAAAACGTAATGATAAATAAAAAGTTTGTATGATCTATAAAAAACAAAAACAAATATAATCATTGTGTTATTTTTAACATTATGAGTTTTAAAAAATATTATAGGTAAAATAATATCATTGTTTACTTCTAATTGTAAAACCCAATGATAATAACACGTTTATATAATCTATAAACACAATACAAAAATAACATAAAATAATCTAAAATATAAAATATAATGATGAAACATATAACAAATGATGAAAATATATGACCCAATAAACTAATATTTGAAATAATAAACGTATTAGACTCAATAAGCTAAATTATTTGATACAAGGATCAGACACAATAGCAAAACATGTGTCAAAACCCACAATTATTTCTAAATTTGTTAAATTAAATAGCATTTTTACTTTAATCATACCATTTTGCCTAATACTATTTTAGTACCGTCTGTTAATGTGTTGTTTAATACCTTCTAGGTGATTTGATATGTATAACATAGTTATGTAGTGTATTTTCTTATCAGCTAATATTATTGAAGACTTGAATAAACTGTAATTTATAAAAAGAGATTAGAGAGAAACTGATAATATAATTTTTATAAAATAATATATTCATTATTAAATATAAAGCTTTATTTTAGATTAAGAATAATAGTTTAACTTAAAATGGGTTGCTCCATGGGTTGTGTCCATTTTCTTAATTTAGCCCGACTTGCTGGCTACCTACGGTGATGTCCCCATCTATTGGGTATCATTGTATCAATAATAGAGAATTAATATATGAGTTGTTTATTTTATTATTATTATTTTTTTACAACTAAACTTAGATTCTTTTAATTCATACCACTATGCTACTAGGTTAGACAGGGGAGGGAGGGTGCCCACGCCGGAACCTACGGTGGTGGGATGTAATGTGCGATAACATTATTGTTAGTCCCCCACGTTAAACGGCGTCCAAACGCCAGATGTTTTCTCTCCTATTATGAACCATGTGTTTCTTCCTCACACTGTGTGAGCACCCCCCCTCTCACATGGTGTGGTGTGACATGACAGTGTGGTACTGTAAAAAATGATTGATAGGTATGTGGTGTGGTGTGGTGTGGTGTGTATGGTGTGAGTATCTGCACCACCCTTACAATTAAGATTAGCAACATTTTAAATGGTAGGCTCGAGTCATACCTATTTGGGTTAGTGTAAATTAAGACCAGATAATATGAGTTTGTGACTTAGAATTGTAGAAAATTCTTTTATTTTCTAATATATGCCCACGTCATGACATGTGGGACCAGAAGTAATCAGGACATGTTCTCAACACTTCAAAAAAAGAAGCAAACGTGACAATTCCATTTTGGACCCTATTTTTGTCGAATAGTGACACGACTCATTAGTCATTCTCTCTTTTAATGTTCCCATCTAGCCATAAGATTTTAGCATCTTTGGTCATTTGTTTCTTTATGCAAAACACGTGTCCACGTGTTTCTTTAAATGGACCTGTTTTAGTGGAGATATTTTGGATTTTGTGACTAGTATAGAATATATGTAAGGCATACCCTAGTTGTTAGTTCACAAGACACCTTTTATAAAAGCAGATCTCCACAAGATCGCGGTTTGCGCATGTGATGTTTTGTTTATCGACAAACACGACTATCTACTCAATCTACGCTTAATAATCATCACATCTTCGCTCCACAGGATTTGAACCAACAACAACTAATTGATTATATAATAATATTTTATCACAAGGATCTCTCATTCGAGAGGATTGAGCAAGTGATGTAACCGTATTTGCAATCAAGGTCACTAGGCTATCCTCAACTCCGTTCGCCTTGCTCAAGAATTTCCCAAGTCATAATCCATGTCAACTAGACACAATCAGTCCGTGACATTAATATGGAAATGTTTTTAATTATATTATTACTATATATTTAATATCATTTTAGAAGAGAGTTGCGTGAAAATTATAATAAATAAGTTTAATATCATGACAAATGATACCTAAATACACTCTTTTATTATAGATACAGATGTTTTTATAAAATTCTAAATATACTGTTAAGACGTATTTATTTTTATCTAATTTCCGTTATAGATTTCTTCAAGACGGAGTTATGGATGATAATGTAAAAGTTATCAAAGCATAAATATACAAATTGTCAAGGTTGGCTTAAGGTTTTTCTTTTTATAAGCTTTTTTTTGTTTTATCTTAAAAAGTATGATGCTCTATAAAGTTTTGGATTTACTATTCCGATATACTTATTTTATCAACATTTTTATGTATTTTTTCTTACAATGTTGAATATTGATGTACTAATCGTAAAAATTAAGTCGTTATTTTAGGCATAGCCACTTTTGTTGATGTTATTCAATTTCTGCCATTTTTTCAACGGTTATAAGTTTTATAAAAGATGTTATTTTTTATAAAAATTATATCATAAAAACGTTCATTTTTTATCTTTAAAATGAGTACAGTATTGTTATATAAAAATATAAAAAACGCTCATATGAATTCATTAAAAATGATACACATATGTATGACAATATTACATATATGTAACACATAATGTTACGTATACATAACATGGTGTTACACATGCATAACTAGTCATCTCCTTTAGTTTAGTTGTCTTTATTTTAGAAGAACAATGATTATCTAATTTTTCAAACAAAGTAAAAAATATGATACTTTTAATTATTTAAATATATTTTTCTACTCTAATAAAATAGTATATTGAATGTTACGTGTCATCAACACATTCATGCTCACCAAAATTTTCCTGCATCTCTCTCCTCTTAAATAATTACCTTAATTAGTAATAATATTATTTAGTATTCTTTTACATTTAATAAATTAAAAAAAGTTTTATTTATTAATGTTATTTCTAAATAAACAAATGTTTTCTAAAGCATAAAACTTATTTAAAAATACAAAATATTTTAAAATTGGTATTTTTAAAAATTCATTTTTAAAACAAAAAATAATTAAATGTAAGGAAACTTTTAAGAATGACATTTTTATATGGTTTATTTTAGAACACATTGTTTTTTGTTTGTAAAAAATTAAAATTAAAATTTTAAAAAGTTAATATCAATGTTTTATTATTTATAGTCATTTATCATATGTACTTTCAGTCATATTATATTTTAGAATATTATTTTTATAATTAATAAATTGTATAATATTAATAATGTATTTATTCAACTCGTGTAATACACATATTTATTAAAGCCAGTATTAAATATAAGAGAAATGTGAGAGGTGAGCGAATAAAAGAAGACATGAGTAAATTTAGGAATTTGTTAATTATTTGTGGCAGTTACAAATTTGTATTCATCCTATTTTGCCTATTTTTTGTTAATTATGAGTGTTTAAATAGGCATTAAGGAGATGAATCTGCATATGAAATATAAAATATTAAAAACAATAACTAAGTCATTCTAAGAACCATGTGTTGTGATGGAGCCGTTAAACAGGAAAAGTATGCGTAAAAACATTGAAGCCACACGCACACGTTGCGGTGTGTTAACAAAACAAAAGTGGATACATCCTACTAAACATAGGTTACAACTCATAATGCACAAAACACTTAGTAATTAGTATTATATATAATTTTAACATTTTTATACATTATGGCTTCTTTTAACTCATAACTTATAAGTTATAGCATAACTAAAGGAAATTATGATTGCATCGTTATAGATCGAATATAAACAGAAGTTATTTGATTAACCAATAGCTCACAGTTTTGTGAAGCTCATCTCTTGGTCACAATTAACCGTGAGGTTGTTTTCTTTTATTAAAGTTAGATCTTAAATTTGTTGATTTTGTCGAACAACAAAAAAAAATTGTATAATATATTATAACAACAATAGAATAATTTTGTTTTTTTTTCTAAATTTGCTAACTCGCACATTTAATTTTAAATCTAAATGTATCCCAAATTTACATTTTGTTAACTACAAAATTTGAACTCTCAACCACTTTAAGAATAAACATTTTTCCATGACTACTCTTAGTTAATAATTTTGTTGAATATGGTTCTATTAGGTTAGTGTGAAGAAGGTAATTAGCCTGAGGAGATCGTTGAATTTGACAAGCACCTAGAGGGTTATGCTTAAGATCTAATATTGTACACCAAACAAAGGAAAGAGGAGTAAAAAGAATTTGTTGGAAACCATTATTTTCGTGATTTGGTGGGTGCTTTGGAAGTTTAAAAACGATATAATCTTCGAATCCAGCTCCAAATAGGAGTGATGGTTATCGAAGGTGTTTTCAGAACCGGATCGAAGAGTGAACCGAATGTTTTACCGGTGCACTGGTCGGACCGGATATATGAACAAATATATGTAAGAAAATACTAAAAAGGTAAAAATATAGAAAAAAACATGTTTGACCTGTCCAATCCCCCGATTCGACCGATCCGACCACCGGTTCAACATCAAAACGGTTATAAGCACTGAACCGGACCGGATTGGAGTCTGGTTTTCAAAAAAATGGTTATTGATTCTATTATTAATTATACATTTTTTTATTAGCAATGGAACTGTAAGTTACACATGAAGTAGGTTGATCAATTGAAAAATCCTTTAATGTTCTTGTAAATATTTTTGTTTTTTGTTTAGTTTTATGCTAGCTGGTTTGGCTTCCATATAATTCCTCTTTGCTAGAAAAAAAAGATATTGTACATCAAACATAACCAATTCAACATAATGATTATTCAAAATCCTAGAGTAAAAATATTTAAACATAGTTTTGTTTAATTCATCCAAAAGAAAGTTTATTTTTGTATTTCTCCCGACTAATTTACAGATTCATTGGAGGTCAAGTCCTATCACCAAACTTAATTCAAGATTTGTTGCTAAAAGCCTGTTATGTGTGTAGAACATTTGAAATCAAACTTAGATAACCTAAGAGTCGTGAATATCACTTTCAGATATAATTATTTGGTGGTTCACCTGAATAAATCAATCGAATATATAACTCAGACGATATCAAGAATTAATATGATTTTGTGTGATATTCGTGAACTATAGAAGAAAGAACATAATGACCAATATCTTTCGAAATCAATATTCGCAAGGAAGGTGGAAACTACCATCAGGAAGGGGAGAAAACTGAAAACTGCTGGTGGTAGTTTTCATATCAAAATATTACACTTTTTAACTCGAGTTTCACATGTCGACCCCAGCCCAGGGTTGCCACACCTTGGACCCCGCTTCCAGGGCCGCGGCCCCCGGACCCTCATTGTTTAAAGGTTTCGCCACTAATAAGGTTTTCAATTTCAAAAATCATAATAAACACAAACAAATGTACACTCCACACCTGCTGACTTGTTTGATGGATATAATAATCAAATTGATTGTTAGTCAATTTAATTATACTAAAATATCTAATAATATGTTTGACCGTGATCATATGATTTATTAGCAAATTTAATGGCATGGGAACAACACCATATTTCTACTATAATGAGGCAATAATTAATGTGTTCGGTGTCACATCAATTGTTTATCGGCTTAATAGTTTAAAAATGTACAGTGCTAGTCATATATCAAGTATTTCACAGTCATATATCAAGTATTTCACAGTCACATCAATTTTATGAACATATATAGATCATAGCACGACGCTTTGAAATGATATTTGAACAATTTCAATTTGGATCTTTTTACACATAAGAGACACGTAATTTTACCAGGTATGTTTTTCTTCATCTTTGGCTATTGCCATCATGTTCATTAGATTTAGGGAATATGGGATATTTTGTTTGTATATGTACTTGTTCACCTCAATTATCTAACAAAACTTGCATAGTTGTATGAGGTGTCCATGTATGTTGTGATTTCGGGTGGATTGTTCAACAAAGAGGACATAATTCAACCATATGTACAATCGTGAAATGATGTGTGGTTTAGCGGTATCAAATTGTGTCGAAATGTGTCGCTTTTTAAATGGTTGACAGGTAAGTCTCACTTAAATGTATTAATTGTCATTCTAAAAATGAACTTTTATCGGATGAACTTTTATCTTTTCGTTATCTTGTTTTACATACAAACTATGTATCGTTGTGCCCATGTTGATAGATACATCCCCATCAATCCTACATATTCACTCGTTATTTTTTTCCAGCTTTATGCATATACGTTATCATAATCCTAACAAATATTTACAGCAATTATATATATGAACAAATAATTTGTCAGCGAATATCAGGCAAGAATGTGTTACTCAAACAAAGATTGGCCGATAAAATATATTATAATTCAACATTCTTATTAACTGAAGTACCCGAAATACCCAAAAACAAAAAAAATTAAATATATATATATAGGGGCTTTCAAATGAGAACCAAAAAATTGGAAAAAACCAAAAGAACCATTTATAAGTACATATTGTTATTTTTATTTTTAAAAAGTTAATCAACTTTTTGTAAAGAACCAAATGAACCATTTCTAGCCACATATTTTATTTTTTATTTTTTATTTTACTCAAAGCATATTTGTTTATAATATTCTTTTACCATAAAATTACTAATTATTTTAAATCAAAAGTCTTATACATCGTTTAGGTTTTGATTCGCATTATGAATTTGTCCATTTATGTTTTCGTTTTCCTATTAAAATTGTTTTGTATTTTAAAGATACACTTCAAAGCTTGTTTTGCATTGAATTTTATGTATAGATGCATATACACATGTATGCATATTTTTTCACTTACGAACACAAACAATTTGACTATTATTTGTGTTCGTAAGTGAAAAAATATACATATATGAATATGTGCATCTATGCATACATGTGTATGTGCATCTATACATAAAATTCAATGCAAAACAAGCTTTGAAATGTATCTTTAAAATACAAAACAACTTTAATAGGAAAGCGAAAACATAAATGGACAAATTCATAATGCGAATCAAAACCTAAACGATGTATAAGACTTTTGATTTAAAATAATTAGTAATTTTATGGTAAAAGAATATTATAAACAAATATGCTTTGAGTAAAATAAAAAATAAAAAATAAAATATGTGGCTAGAAATGGTTCATTTGGTTCTTTACAAAAAGTTGGTTAACTTTTTAAAAATAAAAATAAGAATATGTGACTATAAATGATTTTTTTGGTTTTTTCCAATTTTTTTATTCTTATTTGAATGCATCCTTATATATATATATATATATACCACACACACACACACATGTATGCACATATATATATATAATATATATATATATATATATATATATATATATATATATTATATATATATATATATATAATATATATATATATATAATATATATATATATATATATATATATATTTGCATACATGTGTATGTGCATCTATACATAAAATTCAATGCAAAACAAGCTTTGAAGTGTATCTTTAAAATACAAAACAACTTTAATAGGAAAGCGAAAACATAAATGGACAAATTCATAATGCGAATCAAAACCTAAACGATGTATAAGATTTTTGATTTATAAATAATTAGTAATTTTATGGTAAAGAAATATTATAAACAAATATGCTTTGAGTAAAATTAAAAAAAATAAAATAAAATATGTGACTAAAAATTGTTCATTGGTTCTTTACAAAAAGTTGGTTAACTTTTTAAAAATAAAAATAAGAATATGTGACTATAAATGATTTTTTTGGTTTTTTTCAATTTTTTGGTTCTTATTTGAATGCATCCCTATATATATATATATATATATAACTGAAGCACACGAAATATAAGAATTTTTATTTGTAGCAACATAATAACAAACGATTTCTTTGAGACAACGTTTAGAGAAACAAACAGATCCTAGGCCCTAGCAAGTAATTAAATATTATTCAATTACAATCAGAAAATCTCTCATATGGTACACCCAAAATATTACAAATTACTGGAAGGTCGAGTAGTTAACCAGTCATACTCAAGAAGTGAAGAAATGAGTTTATATAGACGGCGTATATTTGACAACTCATTAAATCAAAGTAACTGTTTATGACATTAGATATTCTTGTTCAAATTTGATTGATATTGTTGTGAGACTTGACCCTGAAGTTTTTCATGTGTAAGCTATATTACCGAAAGTTGAGTGATATTGTATGTTTTCGGATGATGACTATATAAATAATTTGCTTGATAGCAACAATATAATTGACATTGATTTGTGTTAAGATGTGATTAAACTAGAAGTCGGCAAGTAATTAATTGTGTACGGACACTGATTTCTTCCTCCAAACAAATTTTCATTCCAAATAATAATATTACCAATAATCAACACTATACTTGAGTTGATATTGAAATCACATTCAAAAACTCATGAAATTACAAACCTTAAATCCAGTCAAAACTACAAAATATTCCATGACACCAACTCAACTAGGTTAAAAAATTCAATGTCCTGACTCGAAATAACCCGCTCTTGATAAACATACGAAAAACTAAAAAACTATAACCTCGTTGTAAATATTCATAGGCCCACCATTGATTTTGTAACACATTCAAGTGTTTTCGTCAAAGGTTGAGTGAAATCTGAATATTTAACCACCACCTATGTATTGAGATGTTGATCTTCCGATCTTGAGATTAACATCAAATAAGTTGTTATCATCACATTGTTTATGTCAGACTGATTATTCTGGATTAACTTAAAATTACAAGTTTACCTTCATGATAAAATTGTTTAAAGCTAAACATATGCTTATGCTTATAAGCATAAACTTAAGCTGCATATAAAACAAATATATGTATCCAAGATAACATGCAACTCTTCAAAGTATCATATGATGCACAACTACTTTTATATTTTTCACAATAAAAAACAAGAAGTGAAATGAGTTCTCTTTGCTACTCGCCCATCATCAAAAACAATCTTTTCAACAAACTACATACATACATATATACATGAATATCACACAATAAATAACCAGATCGATCATGCTGTTGTCATCTTAAGTGAGGTTTCACGAGCTATATATAATCACACAACAAATAAAAAGAATAAAATGACAAGTAAAAAGAAATTACTGTGTACCTTTTAAATCTTGAATTTGGTTAAGCCTGCTGAGCCAGATGGAATGTAGGATCATATGAAACATATCGTATTTGACTGGCGTACGGTTCCAGTAAAAGTGTCGTTGCAACATTTTCACATTATTTTGCATCGTACGATACCGCTTCATAGGAATAGCTTCCAGGATCTCTTTTAATTTGGGAATATCATGTTCAGCCACAGTCACCGCAAAAGCACTCCAGTTCAATACTTCATTCAATGGAGGAACAAAATTGTCAGCAATAATCACAGGAACACATTCATAGTATATTGCTTCCACAATTCTCGGGCTGTTCACTTCATAACCCATTGGGCAGATGCAGTATTTGCTGGATTTCATGTGAAGAGAATAGGACATTGTTTGGGATGTTTTGTAGGACATAGGCCCGGAGATTATCATTTTTTGTCTTTATTGGCCCAGTATTTGAGGAGGGTCGGGCGCACCCTACCGTGCATTTCTCCAGCAAAGAAAGCAAGGATAGGACGTTGTGAGATTCGTTTACCGCCAATGTTCCTAAGTGGTCTTCTCGGGTTTCCTATGGTTGTTTCTGGTAGGGAAACGTCTTTTCCAGCTATAAAAACGCCTTCAGATGTGTCGGCGTTGCAGAGGACTTTAATCGTGTTTTTGTTTAGTTCTTCGTGTTCTTTTAATGTGTATGGGCCCTGACAAAGTACAAACCAAAATAGGAGAGTGAGAGATGGATATTCAGATGCACTACTTAGACCACCAAAGTGTTATATATCACCTATTCTCTGCTACACCATAAGGTAAGAAAAGAGTTAAATTGGTTTAAGGGCAAAATAGTCAAAACCAAATATTTTGGTGGTGTAAGCAATAAAAGTTAATGAGTTCAAAGTGTCATTTGTTGGAGAATGAAGAGTCATATGTCCACTAAAATTTATATTTATGATTTTCGTTGAAAAGTTGTTCATGCAATAAAAGACAGTTGACTGTCATACCCAATCATGGCAAGCAACTAGAAAGTGATCTGAACCATGAGTCCGATTCCAGAAAGGATATTTTGAAGCAATCTTGTTGACATAATCTCTTAGGAAGATTGATAGTGGCTTGATATTATGCGAGTCGGGAACATAAAGAGCACGTTGAAGTTGGCGTGCACTGTATGGCATATAGAATAGGTGGGCCTTTTGTGGGTCCCTTGTGACAAACTGTTTGCTCGACTCCATAAACTTCATAAACCAGCCTTCTGACGAATAAATTCCTCTGAGATAAGGAGTATGGAAAATAGGTCGCTTTCCATCTTGATATACAAAAACCTTCAATATTAGCTCCATCAACTCATAGCTCCTGCTAAAAGCAGTCAGTAAATTAGCATGTGATGTTCTGATTTTAAAAAAATGGAAACTAACTAAAACCTGTATTAAGTTAATGGACAATATTCAGTTAATTGACAAAAGATCACACAAATCTGTATATGTAACATAAATGCGAATAACATTTTTGGTAAATACCACACGTGTCTCATGAGAATTGTAACATGTGATTTGACTTAGTTTAGTGATTTAGTACTGGCCAAAATTTCTAGTTTTGTGATTTGGTATCGACCAAATGTCTAAATACCCTTTCAATGATGAAAGATTTAAGAATCGTGTGGAGCAAAACCATGTGGAGTGATAATCAATACTGATGGCAGTAAGCAAACAATTAAGTCTATCCCAAACTTGTGAAAAAAGAAATGTTGCAATTAGCACCTATGATCCTTGCAATGGTCACGAGTCATGCAGATCAACATATAAACATGTAACATTTAAATGGGAGTACTAAATATATGTGAAACCAACTAGACACCAAAAGAAAACTCGTTTATGGTGCATTATGATTTCTTTTCATATTCTAAAGCTAATGCGGACAAAGAACTGAATTAATTTTTAGGAGAAGCAAGAAGCCCTGTGTCATTTAAGACTTATTGAGCAATCCATTATATTTCTAAAGATATAATGTTATGTTGTGATCACATGCAAATGCAGAAATGATTCGGCTATACCTATTCCACAGTTTCTTTTCATGAATCTCTATCTGAGAAGCCTATTGTTTGCTTCACTCTTTATACTTGAAGCATGACTTGCATCATTCCCATTAATTGCCCAAACTGAAACCACACAATGGTGAAACATAACTATTCAGATCCTTAAACTCCACAAAACGGTGCTCACTACCACCTTCTCTTTTTAAGGTTTGCATATGCTAATAAACATCTGAAACATCAGTGGTTGGAAGTGTAATGAATATGTATGAATCAATTCAAGTGATACCCATATCAAGACAAAATTTGAAATTTATAAAGTGTGGTTCAAATTGAGGCTCATATGTGTGCATTAAGATATATGTGGTGCTGTGGTGCATATTGGTAGGAGATAGTGTTGGAAAAATACAAAACAGTATGATCTTTCATGTTCACATCTACAAAACATTTCACAATTATAAGATAAATATGAATCATTCAAACCATGTAATAAATTTGCAAGCATCTCAAGTTTACCTTTCAAAAATAGTTACATTTCTGAATAATGGGGCATATAGATTTGGGTCATGGTCATCAACACCGACTGATATTGTGTCAAGCTCCTTTTTGGCATAAACGAGTGCTTCATATGGTGACAATGCCTTTATATCTCTCTGCAGATCAGTTCAAATAAGATTATTTTAAATGAGGACAAAAGAACATTGCATTACCATTAGAAGCTTGGTAACCATACCAGATAGTGCTTACGCCTTCTTTCAGAAGCAGAGAAAGATGATAAAGGTAGCATTGATTTATTAGACTTATTGATGTCCATCTTGTTCCTCTTTTGGGTAACAATCACTTTCTCTTGAAAAACAACAATTGACTGAACTGATTGGCTAGAAGAATTAAGCATAGCAGTCTCAGGTTCTATTTTAATAGCCTCAGACTGTTTATCTATGGTCAAAGGAGTGATTTGACTTTTCAAGTTAATATCAAAATGATTTGTCTCAAGGTGAGATGAATCCGGTGTTGTAAGCTGATAGGGAAGTGTTTTCAATTGAAAAAGGGCAAAAGTCATTGTGATAATGGCTCCAATAGGGAGTAACTTCTTCCAATCAATTTTAAATAGTAAATATAAGATAACAGAATGCCCTGTCTTATTCATCTCTGTCAAATTCAGCACTTGCTTCTCTGCTAAAAGTCAGTGTAACCAATTTAAATGTCCATATTTTGTGTCACCAAATTCTGAATCCACTTCATAAACCTAGTCCTCTTCAGTGAAATCAACAACATAAACTTGACTTTATGTTCCATCTAAAAGCTCATAAGGACTGCCCATGTCTTTAGCATATTCCAACAGCTGACAAGTTGCAATATACTGCAAAAAGACATGATCAATGGTCATATTTTCAGAATATTTATAACTTGGAACCAAGATCTCCTGTCAACTTAAAAATGAAACCATCCTTGCAGTAATGGGAAATATAAATGCACAACTAAGAGAGCGAATTTAAATTGATAAGCAGGACCTTGGTTTAAAAAAAGCACGAGGTGCGGGCGTTTAAGTCCCAGAAGTAAGGTGTGCACATCACGTATGTGGGTAGCTTCTCAATATACAACTAAGGGGTTGTTTGGCAACTTCTGAATGATTAAGTGCTGAACCAATTAGAGGTTTGAACCACTAAGTGTTGAATCATTAAGAGCTAGTATATCATTTAACTATTCAAAGGCAAATGTCTGACCAATTCAAATAATATGGCTTAACCATTCAGCATTAGACCTCTTAATCATTCAACATCAGTATACTGTTTAACCATTCAAAGGTAAATGTCTTAACCATTCGGACATGTGCTCGCGAAACAACCAGTCTGAACCATTAAGTGCTAAACCATTCAGACATCTGAACCATTAAATGCTAAACCATTCAGACATCTGAACCATTAAGAGGCTGATTAAGAGGCTGCCAAATGAGTTTTATTTACAACTAGAAGCTGCATCTCCCTCATCAGTTATCAACCATTTTATCAAGTAAACCGTTCATAATTTCTTCATCCCTTTGATTATTTTTAATATAAGCCTCCTACAACCCTAGTTTTTGACCAAAAAGTACATGAGGCACCGCCTCAGACCCTGAAGCGATTCCCTAAAAGCCTCGCACGCCTTTTAAAAGCAAGAGCAAGACAACAAAACTGTAAATGATATCGGATATTGCTTATGATATAATTCCTTGATATAAGAGCTACAAATGCCTTTCAACTTCTAAACAATAACATTTTATTAATCAGACAAAAATAACTTCTATGTTATTTGGAAGAACTTATATTGTTAATTTGTTATAGAGTCCTTAAATATTCTCATTTGGGACAACTTATTGATTATATACGATCATGAGCTACTCCCCTTACAGCCAATTTGTTTTGAGTAGAGCTCAAAGTTTTAATATGGTATTAGGAAGTTTTTACATGAGCTGGCCTGGTGGATTAAATGAACAAACCACGTCAAGATAATGATATTTCCAGATACTCTTTCCTCAAATTCTTGTTCTAAAATATCTTCATATAAACACTGAACTCTGAAGAATGTTAAGACTGAAGGTGTGAAAAATAAATCTGCTCTTCCAACATCAATATTGCCACCAAATAATCTAGTTCTATTAGGTTTTAAATCTGCTAATGCTATTAGTACGCTATGTCCAGTGATATTTCTAATATCTCAAACAAGCAGAAACCATGTGAATTTACTGATATATCTTCAGAGATCTAACTTTTTGTAAAACTCCTCATCTAACTTTTTTTTCCGGTATTAGTAAGCTACCACAAATTCTAGCTCTATTAGGTTTCAAATCTGATAATGATACTAATATGCTATGTCCAGTGATATTTCTAATAAGTTAAACAAACAGAAACCAAGTGAATTCTATGCATAAATGGCACTTAATATAAATCTAATGAAATCCATCTTCTAATCTGCACCATATATGCTATAGGCCTTACATAAACTGAGATGCGAACTAATCACAACATTACAACGGAATACCAACAGAACACCAGTTAAAACAACACATAATACACTACATAAACGAACAAATCAACCAATTATCAATCCTATCATCGAAAACAAATGCGTTTGCGATGAACTTGGTAGCTAGGGTATCAAACCTCAATTAACGAGCAGAAGAGAGTTGACCGAAGCCTCAGAGGTCGTCGGAAGATGAGTGGAGCCTGAAATCGGTGGGATGAACGGTGAGATTCCGGCGAAACTCCGATTAGGGGAAGAAAGAGGAATAATATTCCGTACGCGTGGTGGTGGGTCACCGGAGGTCGGCTATCGGCTTACTCGTTGGCGTGCTTGATACTCCACTATTCACTGGAATCCAAACATGATGTTTTTACTTTTTAGAACCCAAGTTCCAACTCATAGTGTAGCGGTGTGTTTTAGTAATATTTAATGGATAATCAATTAGGGTCGAATAATTAATTTTACCTTGTGGTTTTTTTTTTCAAGTATAGGTTATGGTTTTAAGTCTCATTTGATTTATGGGTAACTTTGTAAAATAGTAATTAATTTTAGAAAATGTTTTAATTAGGTAACTTAAGTTTTAAAAGTGTTTCAATTACATCATTCGGTTTTTATATTTTATACAAACTAAAAGTCATAACATATTTTTAGCATGTTATACTCTTTGATTCAGTTAGAAAATATTTTTTTCTATCTTTTGATACTGATATGGAACGTTGACGTAAATTTTAGGCATTTTTTTTCATAATTAACATGTTTTTTTATTTTTTAACATAATTTTATATATTGAAAATTATGACTCCCACGTTTTTTCCATCATTACTTTCTTGTCGTAATAAAATTTGGTAATGGCTCAATTTGATCGTTTGGTGGTTCAATTTGAGAAAAATAGGCATGAGTGATTAAATTAGAACACTTTTGAAACTTGATTGCTATTCTGTGACATTTTTCTTTTGATTTAATATGTTTTAAGTGGGTCATTGTTTTAATATTGTGAATATTTGAGTGGTTGGTTTTCTTTAAAATAATGGATCAGTTGGCTTACTGTCGTTGTTTGTGTTTATAGATGTAGATGGTTTTTCGCCAATAGATTTACCCGGGTGATCAATCTTATAGTAATCGTTGACCGTTCAAAATAAAAAATAAAATATAATTTCTTTTTACAGTATCTAGAGATTTTGAATTTTGGATCTTTAGAAATTTGAAATCGTGGATTTCAATATTCAAATTCACATCTTTATAGATGTCCTAAATTTTAGATTCGAGTTCATATGTCCTAATGGCTATCTCATTTATAAAAAATGTAACATCCGCCATTTTCTGAGTTAAAACCCAAACCCGAAACCATTTTGAGATTTCGTTATTAAACTATTAAATAATTTTAATAGATCAAATACACTAAATATGCAATTTATTTTTATGAACTATTCATAATCTAAACAACTTGTAAAAACTTATTGATTTAGGAATAAATCTTTTCATAAAGTTATAACGATTTATTAATCATTTTACGATAAATAACTAAATGGAAAATTTTATTAAAGTTTATTTAGTTATAAAATGACTTCTAATAAACTTATAAAGTTTTATTAGTAGTTATGAATTTCTATTGTTGAAAATAAATAATTAAATTATAAAGTTTACAAGTTTTATGAAAGCTAAAAAAGAGATTAATAAATAATTAATTTAATTTATTTTTTAAATTTATTTTGATAAGTCAAGGGTTTAAATTGTAATTTCTGAAATTTAATATATAAGCTTCAAGCATAAAATAATAAATCTGGATACTTCAGGGACCAAAAGTGTAAATTGTTTTAAAACAACCCAAACCCCCACCCTCGATCCCTGTCGCCGGCCACCTATCCGGCCAAACCTTCCGGCGACCTTAAAAACACTCGAAAAGGTTGATTTTAATTTCAAATAATTACTCCATACCAAACGCATATCGGTTTCGAACTTAAATTCAGATGTAATTGTTTAAATCGGTCGATTAAGGTTGTGCACCCGAAATCGAAACAGCAATTCAAAACTTTAATTCGTTCGAAGTGAAACCGATTAAATCAATACCACATAACATAGGGCTAATGCCCTAATCGGTCCTCTCAATCACTCTGAATCATCAGTTTCCACTCAAACCCCTTGACATATCGAGATCAATCACCAACTTCATTCGGACCTGCAACTTAGTCGAACTCCACCATGTGGGCATCTTAAACCAAAATCGATTAAGGGCTTTAAATCATAAACCCTCTTAGAAGCTTCATACTAAATTAATTGGTTTACTATTACCATTTGCATCTCGAATTGAATTCATCGTTGTCGCGGCTGTATCTGTTCCTGGTATCATCGGGTTCAACTTCAATTCATGTAATCAAACATACAATCATATTCATATGTTCATAAGAAACAATAGCCCTAAACTTATTGCAGCTATCATTAGCAAATTGATGTTCAATTTGGATCAAGATCAAACTAGGGTTCATGTTAAATTGGGGGGAATTCTGAATCTATGTTTTTAACAATTTAAAACCAAAGTAAACCATGGCTACGGCCTTGGTTCACTAGTTAAGTCATTTGCATGTCCAACATTAGGTCTCGGGTTCGAATCTAGGCTCCCTCATGTAATTTTAAAAGCTTTTTAGCCTTAATTAGTTTATAGAAAATTTTTTATAAATATAAAAATATTTTTTGTAAACTTCAAATATTTTTAAGGACACCAAAATTTTTCTGTAATTTTTCTGAAAACTAAATAGTTAAATATCTTTTTGATAAAATAATTCAAAAGTTATTCTTGGGTTATTCTTTATAAATAAAAAGGAATTTTAAAAAATAAATTTATAAATTATACTTGGTCCAAACTTTTCTTTAAAATTATTATTTTTTAAATCATATTTATTTTAAACTTTTATACTTAAACTTTATATTTATAAGTAATTTAATTTCATTTTCATTTAAAGCACATAAATAATATATCACTTTATTTCATTATTTGGTGCACTTACAAGAATTCCCCAAATACCAAATTAAAACCCTAGTCCTCAATTATATTTAGATGTTTATTCTTGTAAGTATATATATACATTTGTAACTTGTAAAATAAATCGTTGAAGCATTGTTTAAATTCTTATCATCATCTTATATACATCAAGTGAGTTTTCTTGTTCCTTTTTACATTATTTCATACCGTTTTAGGGTGAAACATATTAATCTTAACAACATACACTTGTAAACGTTTAAATCTTGTAAAGCACTTGCAATTCATACTTTTAGTTGTCATGGTTATTTGTGTTGTTGTAAGTCTTATATGAGATACATATTTTGTTTATAATCATTAACTATTGCTAATCTGGCGATTTCTTAGATCTTTGGGCCTAACAAGCATATTTGGTGTTGAAGCCGATGTATTGCCGGCTTCTTATGACGTGTGACTTGTTCATCATGAGAACCAAGTACACTTAGTCAATCATATAGACTTGTATATAAGTCGAGGTTTGATTGTAGCTATATGTGTTCTATAAACTTGCATAATTTATAACCATTGACATGAATTAATACTTGTAAATCTTTTTATATATATATTTATGTTTAACCCATGGGAACTTACCAACTTTCAAAGTTGACCATTTATTTTAACATGTTTCAGGTTGATAATTGAAGATCTCTTCGTGCTCATATAGAACTTAGACTTAGGGGGTGTTTGTTTTTTGAAAAAACCTCTACCCCACCTCTTCATCTGCGCGCACGCAGATGCGGGAAGAGGTTTTTACTTCGCAGAGTGTTTGTTTTCTAGAAGACGTTTCATTAAAAAACGTATTCCCGACGTCTGCACGGAAAAGATGCGGAACAAAGTCTTCTGAAATCTTTAGAACATCTTCTCCCTTTCTTCTTTCATTTGAACCCTAACACCCCCACCTCTCCACTCTACCCACCTCTCGCAGCCCCACCCGCGCCCCCATCGCCACTGCCGCCACCGTCGTCTTCCACTGTCGTGTTCCACCGTCGTGTCCCACCTCCCGACTCTCCCACCCCATTCGTTCCTCTACCCACCTCTCGCCTCCCACCCCCGTCGCCCTCCCACCCCCGTCGCCCTCCCACCCCCGTCGCCCTCCCACCCCCGTCGGCCTCCTGTCACACCCTAACCGATGGCGGAAACATCGAGGTGCGAGAAGTGATAGATAGTTCAAAGACATCATAGAACTAAAGTGACAATAAATTAAGATTAAATTTTATTTCCATTAATCAACATAACATTACAATGCTTCAAATGAACATACAAAAATTTTGAGAAATACGGGTCTAAAACAAGCATAACAAAATAGTAGATTTGGTGTGTTTTTAAGTCCACTTAATTGAGTTTCTCGATAAAGCTTCAAACATGTCCTGCAACATGTATAAAATATAGGTCAACATATGAATATGTTGGTGAACATACAAGTTTGAATACATAGTATAATAGTGAATAAATCTCAATTCAACATGAGTAAAGTATACTAAAGTTTGTACATTGCTAGCATGCAAAGCCGATAATCAAACCAAAGTGTCCACTAGCGTAATCTTAGCATTAAAAAAATGACCAAGACCGTAAATATTGAATAACTTAACATAGACCCATCATAATAGGGCGGATGTGCTAGTCCTATAGCGCTATACATGTTAAGGGAGGTTTAGATTGCTTGCAAGATAATGTATTCTAGAATGTATTCACAAATAGTATAACAAGTAAGCATGTTTGTATGAATTGAGTTTTATAATGATTTTGATTGAATGAATAATTGAGTGAATTTGATAATTGATACATGTTGCAATCCAAATAGTGTTAAAACAAAATGGGTGAAGTATGACTCACGGTTTGGCGATTAGAATCCACAAGAATAGATGATTGAGTTTAAATGATTCACCAAAGTCACCCTAAAAGGTAAATGAAAGTGTGTAAGTTTAGGATTCAAAGTTTGAGATTTTAGCAATTGAAAAGTATACAAAAATTACAAATACAAGAGTAAATGAAAATATATACTACTTAGACACTTAATTGGACACCATATATTGTGTGTGTTCTTTATGAGTTTTAGTCACTCATTGGAAGTCCAAAATAAGGAATTATAAGATTAGTATAATGTCTACCTTAACACATAACATTCAATCATGGTTGATTGATATTATGGTTTGGTTTTGACTAAGTATTATGTAGATATAAACATAAGTCATGCATTAGAGGTAGGGTATTCCACAAACCTCAAGTGTTATCTTCATATAGGTCATGTATTAGAGGTAGGGATATCCACAAACCTCAAGATTATCACCATTGCACAAAATCTCCACATAAGGGTGATTCGGATGATCATGAGTATATAAATGAAAATACTAAAGTAAATTGACTAATTTGACTAAGTGTTCAAGTGGGGTATGGTGGATAAATTAGTTGTAGAACCAAGGTTCAACATCACCATTTCATACTGTAACATCTCGTATATTTCGCTAACTAAAAGTTAACTTTATTTTCCTTGTAGAGACTAATTATGCTACTTATAAAACCTTATGGTTCATTCATGCTTATTTTCTTATTGTATATAATTTGTTTAATAACTATAATAATAATAATAATAAAAATGATAATAACAATAACTGAGAATAATAACAATAATAATGATATTGTTAATAATAATAATAATTTTTAAAAATTATTAAACTTAAAATGTATAAAACTTTATTTTAAAAGTCAAGGGTTAGTTTTGTCAATTTATAAACCTTAAAACAAAGTTTAAGACATAAAATGATAAAATCAAAATAAAAGGGACCATTTGTGTAAATTTTCAAAAATCAAATCTTTTTCTCTTTCTCTCTCCCCGTAAAACCGGCGGAGCTCCGGCCAAATCCGGCCGAGCTCCGGCCACTTCAAAACCGCAAAATTTATTGTTTTCGAGACCCAAAACCATTCCCCAATCCTTCCTGTTACAGCTTCGAACTTGAATGCACTTTAATTTCGTTTAATAAACGGTTACCAACACGATTCAATCACATAACCGAAACATCTTCAACCCACTAGCCGTTCGGGCATTAACACTTATTATAGGCTAATTAAACTAACCTAAACGATATTATACCATTCGTTAATCGAGCACCACACTCAATTACATCAAAAACAAACACAATCTTCGAATATAGGCTTCATCATTGTCGTGAACCTGCAACTTAGTAGGGGCCACTGTCCAAGCAATTTGGACTAAAATTACAAGGGGCTTTTGGTCCAGTACACAAATCGAAGCTTCATACAAGATTAATTGAGTTATCATCAAGAATTAACCATCGGTCGATCATCATTAGGTTGCGAGGTGTTCATTGTCGTGTGTATCATCAATATCTAATCAAAACGGGTAATTGAACTCACCTAAACAATATTTTTATCATGGAAAACAAAAGCCCCATGAATATATTCGCTATCAACATCGAATTGATGCTCAATTTGGTTCGGCTAATTCTAGGGTTCTTCGGGTTTTGGGGAAAGTTTTTAAGTGTGTTTAAATGATTATGGAACCAACATAAACCGCGGCTTAGAGCCTTGGTTCATGGTTCCCCATCCACATGCTAACCTTGAGGTCCCGGGTTCGAACCCGGGCACCCTCAAACAATTTTTTGGGCCTTTTTAGCCCTCAAATTAATTGTAGAAAATTTTTAAAAAATATAAAAATAGTTTTTGCAAACCTTAAAAATTTCCATGAACACCAAATAATATTCTGGATTTTTTCTAGTAATTTAAAAAAAAATAAATAACTTGTTTTAAAAACATTTTAACAAACATTATTTTTGGTTAAATCCTATTAACAGTGGGTCTCAACTAATAAATTAGTTTCGGTTCAAACGTTATTCCTTTAAAATCATGGTTATCTTAAAATGTTAATTTAAACCTTGATTACAAATGTTTTCTTTTAAAAATATTTAAATAATTATTTATATACTTATGGACTTGATACAATAATTTTAAAAATCATTTAAAATAATAATGGGCATAATATTATCTTTATTAATCTCTAAAATTTGGGAAATTATATATTATTCTTAGAAAATTATTAGGATTTGATTACATCATTATTATCTAATTTCATTTCTAAAATACTTAATCATATAAACCTATATAATTCCTTCTAATGGAATGAAAATGTAAATAACTACATTATAAACTTATTGCTTAGCAAAAACCCTTAAAAATATTAACACCATAATTCTTGTGAACGTTAATCGTATTGTTAACCTTAATCTTTATCTTGTAAATTATATATTTAGGTGCTTGTAATGGATACTTTGGATTTATCTTTTGGATCTTACGTTAATCTTTTATATCATCTTGTGATGCCTATATCCATGTGAGTTTTCCTTGCCCCTTTTTTTACATTTTTCACACTATTTTGGGGTGAAACATGATACTTATACATCGTACACTTATAAACGTTTGAGACTTGTAATGCACTTGCAATTCATCTTTATATTTTGTCATGGTTATTTGTGTATTGTAAGTGTTTATATGAGATACATAGTTTGTTTACTATCATTAACTATTGCTAGCCTTGCGACGTCTTAGATCTTTGGGCCTGACAAGCCTATTTGGTGCTAAAGTCGATGTATTGCCGACTCCTAGGAGCCGTATGCTTGTGCACTAGGGAACCAAATACACTTAGCCAATCTTTTATACTTGTAATCAAGTCGAGGTTTGGTTGTAACGATATGTGTTCTATAACCTTACTAGCTTATAACCTATGACATGAATTGCTACTTGTAACTTTCTTTTTCATATTATGTATGAAAACCTTGGAAACTCACCAACTATTTTTAGTTGACTCTTATTTTTTATCATGTTTCAGGTCAACCTCAAGTTTAAAGTGATCCTTTTGAAGCATGCTATAATCTAGGACTTGGACCTAGATAATGAAATAAAAAGTTACATTATGTTATGTTATGTTGAACTTATTTCTTGTATAAGACTTATGATTGCAATTTCCATTTCAAGACTTATGATAATAATATTTACAATTTAATATAGCGTTATGTGGCTGTGAACAATCTTAACCCTCACATCTCGACGTTTCCGCCGTCAAGGTTGGGGTGTGACACATACCATAACACAAGCCTTTCAACATTGGTTGGAAGCTTGGTTTGGTTTCATCCAGTTCTTGATTTGTAGATCACTTAGTGTTTTGTAGAGATTAAAGAATAGAGTGTAAAAGACTTAAAATTTCAAAAATATAATTTCAACACAAGCCTTCCAACATTGAAGTTGTTGGTAACTTGGTTTGGTATGTAAAAAGTTTAAAAATAAAACAAGAAAACATGTATGAAAGAATCAAGTATGATATTTCCAACTTGGACCTCAAAATGGGGGTTACCATACTTGTGTCACCTTGGTGACTAAGTGGTTATGTCCTAGAGGTTATTCCAAGTGGTAGAGAAAATGAAGAAGAAAGTAACAAAGAAAGTATAAATATATAAATAAATAAATTAAAACTTACAAGTTGTTCTTGATTTTTTTTTGCTAAAAAGATGAAGTTCTTGGATGGATTGAGAGAGTTTAGAGTGATGAAAGTGATTAGAGGGGGATTTGAGTTAGTATTTATAGGTGAAAATTATGGTTGGCCATAAATGTAAGTAGTTGGGGAGATGAACGGAGGGAAAATGCAAATTTTCAATTTTAACCCCTTAACTTATTTTATTTATTAATTTGCACCATAACTAGTAACTAAAAATGAGTATTTTAATATATGAATCATAATAATAAAACTTGTAATTAATTTTCTGAAATATATAAGTCCCGATAAGTTGTTCGGTTTTGTGTTGATATGCGCATTTATAATTGTTTAAGCGTTGCACAAACATATAATCAACAAGAATTACATAAAAATATTTTCACTATGATCAAATCTTAAGATTACAAGGATTGAACAAGGAGTAATATTACATTTAAAAAAATAAATGTAAAATGTTGAACGTTATACCTCCCACCCCCGTCGCCCTCCCACCCCCGTCGCCCTCCACCCCCGTCGCCCTCCCACCCCCGTCGCCCTCCCACCCCCGTCGGCCTCCCACCCCCTTCGGCCCCCACCCCCTTCGGCCCTCCTTTAACTGCAGACATTTTCTTAAAAAACAAACAGTATTTTTCTTGCAGACTGCAGACATTTGGTCCACCTCTTCTGCTACAGATGTCTGCAGATGTGGCCCGCAGACTGCAGACATTTTCTTGCAGAAAAAACAAACAATACCTTAGTTAATTGAAAGTCTTATGTTGTTGTTTATATCTTGTTTGTATTGTAATGATTTATTGACTGGTAATGTTCGATACAACAAATATTTAATATTATCTCAACTTATTTAGTTCCATGAGCTATGAACGATCGTTTTACATTCGTCCACCCTGATGATTCCGCCGTCAGTCAGGGTGTGACAGATTGGTATCAGAGCCATGGTTATAGGGAATTAGGTTATTAGAAATGGAATGACCTAATCTATAACTAAGCATCCTTACACACGAGTCCTCTCATGTATTTTATATGCTTAGATAGGATTTTATGTGCCTATGTGTTTAAACTTGATTATGTGATTATATGTATTATATGCTTATTCTTATACTTTGAATCTTATCAATATACGCACGAACCTTAAATCATATTTTTAGGCATTATGTGCCTAAATCAAATGGTTTTCAAAATAAGCTTTGCATCGTTATTCGTGGTTTTCAAGTCTCGTCAAAGTCTATGTCCTATAACTTGAAACATGTAATGCTGGAAGAGCGCGATGCCTGTATCTCGAGGTGTTCTATCTAGGCAATGTATTCATATAAATCCAAATCAACCGATGAATCCGGTTACCTAACCTGGGAACCCTTAGGGTGAGTGTCCGCTTATAGGTACACATATTTTCATTAAATTTGTAGTTGACCTAATACTTTGATAAGACAACGTATTGTATTGGTTTGTAAACCAAACGTTACACACGAAACACCTTGTTAATTTGAATCTGTCTTATCATTGATCTTGTCTTCTTGGAGCTTAAAACTCATTATCCAATTCTCATAACAACTTTTAATAATCTTTACGAATGCCTTTCCCTTAAAACCGCACTTATTCTGAAAACTTTCAATATATTATTGCACATAACAACTTGGTGTCAACTCAAAATGTTTTATATAATTGTTTTATATATTAGTGCAATACTTGGTGTCAACTCAAAATGTTTTATATAATTGTTTGTATTCATATTTTTTGTGATATCTCATTAAGTCATCTTATGATGCCTTATTGTCGAATGATTAGTTTCATCACAAACAACGAACCAATTGATTTTCAATATACAAATTGTTATCTTCAGGACACGTGACGATGATCTTACCGTTATGTGAAGCCCTCCATTTTTCTGGATTTTAAAATTAATTAAAAAACTAAATTACATGATTAATTTTTAGGTCTATAATTATGCTTGTTAATTATTCTATAAACTTATTCAAATATTCAAATAATTATGTGTTATTATTAACTAAAAATAGTTAAAGTCGAAAGGCATGACCTCCACCGGTGCAGACATGCCAGTGATAGAGTAACTGGATTTAGAAACCCTAAATAGTGATAGGTGTCACTGTCATCAGAAGCATCACTTCACACCTTCGAAGACCCCTAGTGGCCACCATACATAAATAGCAGGCCTATGGCTAGTGCCATAACTATGAACAACAAAGACATTAATGAAGAGAACTAACGTCGCTGACGACAACCATCGTGGGGCCCCAAACACTTGGTACCATCGAAGACCCGCAACAGGGATACCTCTAGCGTCACCACCAACCAGTCGGGAGCTGTCGCACAACACCTGCGTGGGCGATGCAACAAAGGCCGACCATAATTGTTGTATCTCTCTAGAAAAACCTAGCCGGTGTTAAAATCGAGTATAATTACGTCATCGGACGTAATAACAACTTGTACCATGACATATAAAAGATTTGTATGCTATAAATGAATGCTCATTCATAAGTGAGTTAATATAGATATAATAATATAAATACATGTATGTGCTATTTTTTAGATATAGTTTATTCTTTTTGTAAATTTAATATCATATAATTTAGTTTAAGACACATGACTAAATAAGATTTTCGGTACCGATATATTAATAAGCAACTATTATTCTTTATAAGAACAAATGTTTTTGGATCAATAAACAAATAAATTTGTCGAATTTTATACAACATTCATGCTTGTTAATACCATACTTCAAATCACATATCAACACAACTATCACAATTACAATTCTTTTATTATGGTTATAAATGTTAGTGAGATAACATTTTCTTCTTATCTGTTAGAATCTCATATCATTAAGTTAAAACCACTTTGAAAATGTGGTCCAATTGTTGATTGATTATGGTCTTCTGAATATGTTAATATCTATTAAAAATTGCTCAGGTAAACAGAAATAATATTATGCTCTAGCTTGATATCGTAAATCAAAATGCACCTGTCAAAACAATCTAGTGCAAACAAATAATATAATTGTTAGATAAATGATGTTGTTTAACTGTTTATATAAGTTTTAATCGAATCAAATAAGTTATATGCCATGCATGTAGGATGATAAATCATTGTACATCTAAGTTTCAAATGTAATATATATAATAAGTAACTCATGCAATATATAAAAATTATATTACTACAAGTTGGTTATACATTTATAACAAATATTTTTATTTCCTATAAAACTAAAAAATTATCAAATATAATTTTTATGTGAGACCAGACACAATAGTTTATGAAAGGTGTTTAAAGGAGAATGTTATTAAAATTACATTTTTATCTCCCTACACGTTTTTAAGATGTTTGAAAACCAAACCGAACCATTAGTTGGGCTAGTTATAATTTATAAAGGAAGATTATAAGTATTTAGTTAGCGATCTTAGAGGATGACGAACATGTCAGATTTTACTGTTATTTATGTTGACTTATCCGACTTTTCCTCTATTTTTCTATCTTCTCCCAACAAATCCGGCTCTTTCACTTCCCCCTTTTATTGACAACACCACATGTATTTGCACACATAGACTCTTCTTAACCAATCGAAATTGAATGAGTTGTGAATCGATAAAAACTATTCTCTTAATAGCGAATATACACACTCTCCTTTTTATACATACCCTGTTCTTAAAAGCACCACACATATGTATCGTAAAATAAATAACTTGATACTTTAAACAGTTAATACACATCTTACTATCAGAATATCTAGCAATACGAATGATACTTTCAATCTCTTAAAATTAAATCAAAGATGAACTATAGTAGACTCCGGTTAGAACCTCATAAGAATACAAAGTTACGATAGTACCCTTCAACTAACATTGAAGTTACCCTTGATACAAAGTAAATGCGACTTGCGAGTGGTCTTTCAGAGTTTCAAAAGTTTATCAAATCTACAATAACAAAAACCAAATTTCGATCCTAGAGTCCACAATCTGAGATCGATCTATATTCCTTAGGGTTTTGATTTCAGTGATATCTGATCTCTGTCAAAATCTAGTGTGTGTTGTGTTTTCTTCAACGCTAATGGCAGCTCCGTTCTTCTCAACGCCGTTTCAGCCCTTTGTATATCAGGTATTCATGATTTTAGTTCCATCTCTTTGTTCTGGCTTTGCATCTGGTTCTATTAACGTTGTTTGTTTGTTGAAAATGTTTAATTGAACGTATCTTTGGGTGTTTATGCATCTGAATTGTGTGGAAACCTGATTAATTCGAGTTTAGAACTAAATCTCAATGGATTTTGAGGTCGTTAGCTGTTCTTGATTTGTCATGAAGCGATGATCATGTCGATGATCTTGCAAGTTTGAGTGAGAGACTGCGAGTAGTTCAATTGACATTGAATTGAGGCTAGATAACCCTAGGTATTTACTCATCATGATCCATGAAGTGTGAGATGTAGGGGTCGACTCTGTTTGCTGTTACATGTCCTGTTGTGGGAATTTGTGACTTTTTTCATTTTCAACTGTATCATTGGATGAATTTGAATCCCCAAGTAATTAGCTAAAGGCGAGTTGTAGGAAGAAGATATTCAATGTATTACGTTGGTTTCATCCTATGACTGATATTCAACCAAAAACGCAAATACTTGTGATTACCGGTGACAAGCAGGAAAAAGATATAAGCTTCAGGGCAAACATATACAATATATTAGGGTGCCTTTCCTTAGGTGGTAAGCAGACTGCTTACAAGGTAGGTGCTAGTAATATCCGAAATTTCTAAGAGGTGGTAGCTGTAGTCTTCTAAGGAATCAAAGAGCTGAATAGCTGATCTGTTCTTCTGATGAATAATTCAGTACTTTGGTGTTGGAATACTGTCTGTGAGTATGCGCATCCGCTTCTAGGTATACAAGTTTGAAAAAATCTTACTTCTGTAGTCACACAAGTCAGGTTTTGGTAAGGATAGAAACAAAGCATTTCCCAGTTCATTTGGTTCACTTGTTCTCTTTCCTTTTTCTTATTCTAATGGAATCATGAAAAGAGTTTCCATATTGTGGTAGTAACTGCAACTGTGTCTCCTCAAAGGAAAAGAAAGGAGAGAAATTTTTCTTCATGTTGTTTCACTGTGTTTTCTTAAGGCAGTTCAATCATGACATCAGAATAATGATAACGATGTTAATTTTTGTATTATATGGAATGATTCAATGATGCTATAACCCAGTTTGGTAAAAAAGCATTACTAAAGTGTCCTTAAATAATTGACTGTTGGCTTCATTGATTTGGAATTTATATGGTTTGCTGTTAGAATATTTATCAATTATGGCATACTAGTTGAAAAAGGTTCATTTTTTGCAGTCACAACAGTATGATTCTAAAAGGGATTGAAACATTGTATTTCCTGTAAATGTTTCTTTTCTTTTTCAATCTTGCTTTCATAAAAAGAGTATAAAGGTTATGTTAGCTAGTTGCAAGGGGATGTAGGGTTGCAACTCCCAAGTAAGAAAATGAAAAGAATAAAAAAATTTAACATTATTTCCTATAACTGATACATTGATGCCTTCAAGGAGACTTGAACAAATAAGTACGGGTTGTAGAGATCAAGCCATTGGTAAAATAAAAATGAAACTTAATGTATTGAAGTGTAATCCAATACTGGACATCCTGCTGTGAAGGAGGTATGATTTTGTTAAACCAAATGAATGGTGTAATTTTGCCTTCACTATTTTGCAAGATGTTTGGACTAACTTAACTGTTTTGCCCTTAAATTCAGCCTTCAAATCATATATTTGTTCATGCTAATGTCCTTTGAGATCATCACTTTGTATTTGAGAAATCCACTGCATTTAGCAGTTATACACATGCCACAGTAATTGTATGTCCTTTGCAATCATCTATGAAGAAAAAAGGTGTGTGGGTTGTGCTCATGAGGAAAACAGAAGGGAAAAAAAGTTTAATACACTTGTATATTCACTGCTCATGTATGCTTCTGGTTTCTGCTTGTATATATGTAGTACTAGAATATCACTTCAACATTTGAAACTTCTAGCACAGTAGCACCTGTATATACTTTTCCTACCTCCTCAATAAGTAAACTAATGGGGTTAACTTTGAATAGAGTCAGCAAGAAGATGTTACACCTTTTCAAATTTTAGGTGGCGAGGCTCAGATAGTTCAGGTATTTTCTGTACAGTTAAACTCTTTCTTAAGAGCTTTAATTTTTCACTAAACAACCCCCTCCCAACAACCCTTTGATTTTGATCGTCCATGCCAGATAATGTTGAAGCCAGAAGAGAAGGTCAGTGCAAGACCAGGTACATAGTAATGAATATGTCACCTTGGTTGACGAGCTATATGTTTGTTCCTGTGTGTGATTCTAATAATTCGTAATATATGTTTGTGTGTTACTGATGATTATTGTTTATTGTTTAACCAGCTAAATCTTTTGTAATCTTTTCTTATGCTGGTTACTAATGCCAAGGGTATGTTTGTGATAGCATTGTCTAAGTTGTGTATTATTTCACTAAATAATGCTGTAATATATCGAGTACAGTTGGAAGCCATGGGCCGCGACATACGAAGCCCTAATAGAAGACTTCAGATAAACATAATGCTAATAATGACATATCTAGCCCTATATGCGATAAGTTATGCATTTTCAGCATACATGCCCAAATTCATGTAGGGCACTCAAATCATCATCACTGTTAACTGCTGAGTTAATCCAGCTCTTGCATTAGGGTTTTGGATTTTGTTTGTTCAGATGCCCTCAACTATTGAAGTTGTAGGGCAATTATTGTGGCCTGATACATTTACAGAAATATCTATAAATCATCTATTGTGTAGTTAAACAAACCCGTAAAGTATAGTAAACTACAAACTTCAATATCATGTGAATCCTTTGCAGGTTGCATGTGCTACATGTCAGGGGCCACCCAAATGGAAAATGTTTATGCCCCAGAAAATGAGGCTGGAATGTGGCAGTGGCTTTTTGGTAAGAATGTAACTAGCACGGTTTTTGTAAATACCGGTTCAAGTGATGGATTTGTTGGAATTGCTGCACCTTCTCTAGCAAGGATTCTCCCGGTTTGTATAATTTTTTTTAATTGATCATGTTGGGAACTGGCATGTTGTATACTTAAATGTCGGTTTGAATGGTGCAGATTGACTTAGCTAAGTTTGGTGGTGAAATTTTGTGCCAGGTATTTAATTCATCACCTGTTTTTCATTTTCTTTTCTGTGACATATTTTTTCCCTGTATATAACTTTATTGTTATTATATTGTAGCCAGATGCATTCCTTTGCTCCATCGGTGATGTGAAGGTCAGCAATACTTTTGATCAGCGAGCCCGTAATGTTGTGCCTGGGATAGAGGTGAGATTTTGTCCCACGTGCAATTTGTTTTAGCCTGACAAGTAATGATACTCCAACTGGCGTTCTTATACGGTTTGTAGGGTTTTTTGAGACAAAAGCTATCTGGCCAAGGTTTGGCATTCATAATTGGGGGTGGATCTGGTATGATGTTACAACTTACTGTCTTGGTTACCCAAAGAAAAGATTGTTTTTAGTTTTTGTGGGCGTTACATTTGTTGTGTGGTTTTTATTTTATTTATTTTGTTTATTTTTATTTTAATATTGCATAATTTGACCTATTTAATTTTCTTATTTTCTTTGTGGTGTTAGTGGTACAGAAAAATCTTGAGGTGGGTGAGACACTTGCGGTTGACATGTCTAGCATTATTGCCCTGCCTTCTACGGTTAATGTGCAAATAAAATATAATGGTCCAATGAGAAGAGTGGTCTTTGGGGTAACTTTCTTATGCTTTGGTGTCATGATATTTATGAATTACTTTTACTTCTACTTATTGCTGGTATTTTGTAGGGGGAGAATCTAGTAACAGCAATGTTGACGGGACCCGGCATCGTCTTCATTCAAAGCATGCCCTTCCCTCGGTTTTCTCAGCGCATCGCTAGGTAACTCCTATCGTTCTATCAGTTGCAATATTAAAATTCAAAGAAACTTGAACAAAAAAGGATTGAATTAAATAAAACCTTGTAAATCTTTGTAGACAAGAAATTTGGTTATTTTTGTAGTAAGTTGGTGTCAGTAATCATGTTTAGAGAATGGAAATAAAATAAAAAAAATTGGACAGTGGTGGCCTGGCGCGTATGAAATCTACATGTTTTAACCCATTGCCCAGTCCATCTAACCCTGATAAGACCAACACTTTGCGTCTTAGCCCACCTGCCCAGCATATAAGCTCAATTGGGTTCCCACTCTAAATTGAATTAGCAATAGAGGGAGTAACCATAGGTTTATATGTAGGCGTTTGCTTTCTCCTTTCGCGATGTGGGATTGGGTTTGCTCCAAACACGACCAGTTTGGCACACCTACCCTTAAAGCACACATTGAAAAGCTCAAAACTAGTTATTGTGATAGTTCACTTAAAGCTCCATCCGAGTGACTATTAAGTACTAACCGAGTTTGTTGCCATTAAATTTTTTTTTTGGTGTCCATAAGAAATTAAGAATCCGTTATTGGTAAACTCATGGGACATGTCAATACACAGTTAATAACTGAATCAAGAAAATCTTGACAGTAATCTCAAACCTATTTTGGTTTTGCAGGGCGGTGACATCTCCAAACATGAGAGATAATCCAAAGTTGTTCATGCAGATAGCCATATTCTTCTTTCTTGCTTATGTCGTGGTTGTTTCGTCGTTAATCTTGACAGACATATGATTACTTTTTAGTTTTCTTTCTATTGTTAAGTTCAAGTTTTACAACCACACCCAGGCCTAGTCAACAGAACTGGTGATACTTTTGTGGTTTCTGTGGAAGAAAATCCAGGTTGAGTTGAGTAAAAAAACCTAGTTTTTTAAAATGTTCGGTTTTTTGTTAATCGAATCGGTGAACAAATACTCTTTTAACAAAGGTGACCCAAGACAATGTACAATTCATCAGTTTTCCATTTGCTTTTATTTATTTGTTTGGTTTAATACTGAGCTTATGTGACCATGAACACAATCTTAGATTCTTTTTGCCTTAAGTGTTCTTTTTGATTTAATATAAATAGAAACCATGTTTTGGTTAAAACCAGGACACCTCAAGTATCAATTGATGATCGAATAATTTAAGTATGGATTTGAACGGTGAAATACTGAAATCTGATCTATAGTTACTTGTAGTCTCATTGTTTATGTATTCATGACATAACAATCTTTAATGTATCTGACATGAACAAGTCTTTTTATAAGATTTTAGCCCTCGTCACATATTTAGCTTGTAACATTTTAATATTTCATATTTTATCTTGGAAAATTTAATTGTTATACGATACTAATAACTTCTCATTTAGAACGCGTTAACATTGTTTTAGTAAAATTATTGTGAAAATACACTAAAATGTCAATATATATATATTAAATCAAGTTTGAAATTGTAAATTGGAGGGGGGCTAAACTTTCCATTTAGTCAAACATCAAAACCCTAAATAAACTTGCAATAAGGGAAGTAGGTTAAGGAAAAAATAGAAAGCAAATCTTTCTTCTGTGTGTCCCTTGTGTGTAGCTTTTATGCCAACAGTGGAAAATATCAGAAGTTCAGGATTGAAATTGAAAGTGAAACGTGATAACTTGTTAATTGAGTATACTTATTCCTACAACTAGTTAGAAGTGATTAATTATAAATGGTAAGGTAAATAATCATACAAATAGTCACTTGTTGGTTGAAAACCCAATAACTTTTTAAAGATCAAATAGATTTAAATCTGATTATGAGTTGTTTAAAGAGTGGCATGAATAGGATTTTGTTGTTAAAAATAATAATAATTATACAAATAATCAACTACACACGTTTGACGTTTCTATTCATTTACCATTGTTTGAGTTGGTATAAATGAATTCAATACAAAACCCAT
Organism: Flaveria trinervia; assembly: GCA_025506515.1. Classification (NCBI taxonomy): domain Eukaryota; kingdom Viridiplantae; phylum Streptophyta; class Magnoliopsida; order Asterales; family Asteraceae; genus Flaveria; species Flaveria trinervia. Next base: position 2,940,075 of record CM046448.1, read on the forward strand.
TTAAATTATAAAACTGTTAAAAGCAACGTATAAAAATGATATATAATGAGGTTTTCAATCACCTTGGTTTTATAGTTAGACAAATTGAAACCTAATCAGGAGTTAAATGAAAAACGAGATACATTAAATATATTTGATGCTGCTTTTTTTGTTTAATGTCATATTAAAACAGGTTTGTTTTAGTTATATTAATGGGAACTAATCACTAGGAATTACTTAGCCACAACTAAGCAACGTGAACATTCTAGCAAAACCGCATCCCTTGCAATTTTTGAGATTATGTCATTTGTAATAGCTCGGGTTTCCAGAGTCAGATGTAATAGTTAAAAAAATAAAATAATATGAGCATTACATTTTGTATATTATTATACGAGTAAGTGATGACTGAAATGACTACTTTAAATTTAAATTTAAAATAATTTTAGTGTCCTAAGAAACCGTTTAAATACATAGAAACTTGGTTCGACTGTAGAGAAAAATAAGCTTGTCCCACTGGCATATTTGAAATTTTATAATACGTTATATTTAAAAAGTTATAAAAGAAAAACGAAATAAACATTTAAATTAATTATAATAATAATAATATTAAATAAGCTAGTAGACAGGCACGTAAATTGTACTCCCATGCATAACTTTTCCATCTGCATGCCTACTTTCTTATAACTAGAAACTTTAAGGTTGAATTTAGATTATAAGTTTTCTCGGGAATGCTTTAGTATAAAGAGAATCCCGAGTACTCAACACCCCACTGGGTGTTGTTATTAGTTAATTTTGGAGCTCGTGTAGGAGCGCGGGTAGGAAGACTCTACATCAAATTGTCGTAGATAGTTTTAAGGTATGTTTTCGTTTAAGTTTATGTCAAGTTAATTAGTATTTATTTTAGATTATTATTATTATTAGGAGTAGTTTTAGTATTATTAGTATTATTATTTTTAGGCGTTAGGGATATTGTTAGTGGTGGGATTTGGGTAGCTTAACCTTAGTTAGGCATGGACTGATCACCCATGCTTAAACAAGGTAGCGTAAACCAATATCCAAACATTACAATAACTAGTTAGTTGTACCATTACCTAACACATGATTACTTAATGTCACACCCCAACCTTGACGGCGGAAACGTCGAGGTTTGAGGGTTAAGATCGTTCACAGCCACATAACGCTATTAAATACCCAAATATATATTAATCATAAGTTTCAATTGTACCATTACAAACATAAGTCTCAAATAAAGAAAACATAACAAGCTTGTTCATTTATTTAACTAGGTCCATTCCTAGGTGTGAACAACTTCAAAAATGGCGATCAAGCTTGAGTATTTCCTGAAACATGTTAAAAATAAAATGTCAACATAATGTTGGTGAGATTTTCATAGTTTTCGATACATAAGTATATAAAAGATGGCAATTCATGTTGTAAGTTATAGAACAAAGTAACTAGGGATGTAAGACAGAATGCACAATCAAACCTCGACAAAGTTTTACAAGTCTCAAACGTTTAAAAGTATATACGATTAGCTAAGTGTACTTGGATCAACCAAGCAGGCTTGTCTGGCCATAGATCTATGACTTCTCTAGGCTAACAATAGTTAATGATTGTACATATATTCGACATTACATGGTAGCTACAAAGTTCAACTAACCACAACACACAAGTAAATTGCCATAAGTTTACAAGAATCAAACGTTTACAAGTACAATGGTTATAAAGTAACATGTTTCATCCCAAAGTGTAAAAATATGAAAAAAGGAGTATAGAAATACTCACATGATATGTATATATGATGATAATAAGAAATTACATGGTGGTCCAACGATTCCTTTTACAAGATACCTAACGTATATATTTCAAGGTTAAGTTTAAAGGTAATATTAATGATTAAACGTGAATTAGGATTTCAATAGAGATTTGGAGGTTTTTGATATGTATAAATACAATTTAATAATGGAATCACTTATACCTTAATTCTATGAAAAGTATTATACCATTTAGGTAATTTAACGAAATTAAATCATTCGTAATATTTAGTAAAATTAAATATAAAGTGTAAGAAAATTTCTATGATTATTTAAAATAAATATGATTAAACAATAATTATAAGTAACGTATTGCCCAATAATAATTTATTAATTTAAATTATTATTCAAAATCCGTTCTATAAGAAATAAACTAAAATGACTTTTGTTACATTGTTCTATTAAAAGAGTATATAAATATCTAAATTTAAAAAAAAATTGCAGAAAATACTTGGTGTCTTTAAAGATAATATTAGTTATCAAAATAATTTTTCTAAAATATTTATAAATTTTCTGTAATTTATTTATTTAAGGAAAAGCCTAAAAAAAAGGGTTGAGGGTGCCCGGGTTCGAACCCGGGACCTCAAGGATGTGAGCATGCGATGTTAACCAGTAGGCAAGGGCGCCTAAGCCTGCTAAGAAGTGGATTTTAATTTTTAAAAACACAAGTTTCATATGATCCCCAGTTTCCCTATACCCTAGTTCGATCCGCACCAAAATTGAGGATGAAATAGTTAATGTTAATCAAATTAATGTTAGGGCTTGTAATCCCTATGCGAAATCGAACGTGTGAGTGTGTTCATCTTACTTGATTATGAACGAATTGAAGTTATCACACTCGGTTTAGCCTCGTTCCACTCTGCGAAGAACAAAATCTCAGAATCGTTGATCAAATGAAGTTTTCCAGAAATTGTGATTACAGAGAGTTGAAAAGAGATCGAATGAACAATACCCCTCTGTTAAATAGTTCCAATTTGATGTAGCCAAACCCCAACGTTTGTGATTTGAATACGGTTTTAAATGGGTTAAATTCAAAGTTAATTCATCTTTTCAACTGAAGTTGGAATCATTGGTGAATTAAGAACATTAAAACGAACGTTAGAACTCATTTAATTTGATTATTATTAAGGTTTAATGTTCGAACGGTTAGAGGGTTACGATCGACTGTTACCGAGCTCAATCGACACCCATTGTCGAATTTAAGCTCAAATTAAAGTGAAATTACGGTTCGAAATGTAATCACGTATTCGTTTGGAACGATTTAGGTATCAAAATCAGGTGTTTTCGTGGGTTTTAGGGCTCGCCGGAGCTCCGCCGGCGACGGTTGCCGGAATTACGGGGAAGAGGAAAAAAATAAAAGAGAGTTTTGTAATTTTATAGTTGGGCCCCTGTGGTTTTAACAGCTAATATTTTATGTACATACTTTAATATTAAAGTTTCTAAATTAGCATTTAAACTGTGACAACCGGCAATTTCAGGTCAATACCCGACCTTGACTTGGTTATAATTACACCTATAACACTTGATTTTCAATTTAAATTACATTTATTGAAGTCGTTTCATGCTTTACAAAATTTCAGGCATAACATTTCATGCATTGGTGATTCGACGAAATTGCCATTTTATCATACACATGATATAACCGACACACGAGCGTTGGTGATAATTAATATATGTGTAATAATAAATACTTTAAAGTGTTCCAAAGCATATTTATATATTCTAATGTTTTAAAGTATTTTAGAATTCAAATTAAATACATTAGAACAGTTTGAATTTATAAATAAACCTAATCGCGTAAATTGATGTATTACCAGGAACGAATCCTTTTAACGCGACTATTAAATACATGATGCATTATTAACATACGATAAATATTAAAATATATGATATTATACAAGTTCTTATCATATTTTACTATATTTCAAAAAGTAAGAAGTAAAAATATAAACATATATTAAAATACCAATAGTGCAACAAATACCACAAAATACCTAATACTACTCAAAACTAAAAGAACCACCATATTTCAACCCATTAACCGTCCCCTTACTCCCCCTTCTTTTCACTTTCTTATTTCTTGTCAAATCTCTACAAGATTATGTCAAATCTCTACAAGACTACTTTGCATTTTTGCAAAGTTTGAAACTTACCTTTCTTGTGTTAAAGAAAAGGTTATGAACAAAGTACATGTCTCCCTACCTTCTTTTGGAATATCTTCCTCCAAGAAGTTGACCAACACTCCCATATGAGTTGATTTACTAATTCATGTATGGATATATATGCAAGTAACCTCCATAATTCACCAACACCACCCAACACACTTTCTTCCTTGTTTCTTTCCTCTAATTTTCGTCCAAGACACCCTCACCACCATTTCATTTGATTTCTAACTCATTTTCTACAAATCTTGGGTGATTCAAGTACCTTTGGTTGAAGATCAAATGATTTTTGAAGCTTCCAAGCATCCTACAACATCCGCTTCACCTTTTCTTGTTGGGTTTTCTTAGTTCAAAGGATCAAACTTTCTTTTCCTTGCATTTCAAGACTACCATCACTTCTCCTTGCTTGGTTAAGGTTAGCACCTTGTTTCTAATCTCCCATACATCACCATGAAGTGTTCATGTTCACGAACTCATCCCAAAAGTGCTCTACCAAAGTTTAAAAAGTAACAAAACATGTAAAACATTTTCTGGCAGATTCATGTTCTGTGTTTTCAAGACCATAACTCGACCTAAACATGGTCAAATGAACCGTTTCTTGAGCCTAACATTAACTTTAGGATATCTAGTTTCTAATCCATCCAACCTTGAAATTTATAGATGAGTATAACCCTTCCAAAACGTACAAACAAATTAAAGTGCTAAACCTGAATTTTTGACAGAATAAATAGGGCAGAAAGAATGAGGCATAAGTTAGGCTTAAAAGTAATAAAATAAAGATTTTCTTTCTGTGTTTACTTAGCTTAAGGTGTTAGGCTTAAAAGTAATATAGGCTCTATTTGTGAATGTAAGTTTTGACCTCTCAAAAAGGTAAATTTCATAGACATATATACAGAAAAGTGCTGCACTGACATCTGTTGCTTCATGAACCATCTAGTGGCACTTAAACTTAGTTGTAGGATACAAGCTATACCTTTTTAGAATCCTAAGACATAGACCTAAATATGATAAAAAGTATCAGATTTTATAAAAATCCTTTGTACCATGAAAAGGGGATGACAACCAGACCCAAAAATTCCCTTAAGGCTGTCAAAAACCTATACTTAGATATGAGTAAACTTTTAGAGATATTTGGTAAAAAAAAGGAAACCCATACACATGGAAAGTATAATACCATTATACTTAATATAATGCTTTCAATACATTATGTATCTTTAGGAAAATAAATATGAAGGCAAGAATCTAAATAAAACATTTACGACTCGACGTGGCTAATTAGTCAAGTGACATTTTCAAACTAACTTTGTGGATGAGTTATGCATGACCATCTAGGGTTAGTAATCATGACCTCATGAATATATTGTGATTTTGTTTAGGAGATTCCTAGACCAATCGTACATACAGACTAGTGCTAGTATTCACGCGTGCAATTGAGGTGAGTTTCACGGCCCCATTTTACTTATTTTCCTTTGGGGGAGATTACATGTAAATTACTATTTTCCTGGACACATTTACTTGTTAATGATTTCACATTTATATAAGTTGTTTACTTACCGTATAAAGTCCCCATTTATCGAACCGTTAGTTTATTTCCCAAAGCGAGGTAATCATGGATAGTACTATTGGGTTTGACTACCCCCACCCGGATTAATTACCCTAATCTTGACTGGAGGTCTAAACGGGTGCATTATTAGCCTGTTCACACTCATCCTTACGGTAGGCATGGGTAGGGGCAATTTATTACAGTTACAGTCTAGCTTCGGTTGCGGTGCTTATATAATTTGTAGCATTGTGTGTACAACAATCAAATCATAAAAAGTATTGTGGTCCATTACGCTAGTTACTATTACTTAAAACCTGTGAACTCACCAACTTTATGTTGACATTTTCATGCATGTTTTCTCAGGTAATTGATAGATGCACCAAGTTAAGCTAGCATGGAACATCTCATGTTTAGGGCCATTCATGCTGTTTGGGACATTCATTTTCGTAATTGTCATGTTTTGAAACAATTTACCTTATTACTATTGCTTCCGCAAATTTAACTCTGAACAATGATGTATTTTCAACTTATTTGAGATGTATGTTTTACAAAACCATGTAGTGGTCGATCAATGACTATGAAATCATGATGTTCGCACCCCGCGGGAAACCGCTGTGGTTTGGGGGTGTGACAGATTGGTATCAGAGCCATTGGTTATAGGGAATTAGGTTGCATTTAGGGGACCTAGACTATAACTACAGTTCATCACATGTTTTTAACGATTTATACACTAACTTAACTTATATCATTGTACTTGTGCATTGCCGTGTCATAGATATGTCTTCAGCATCGATGCCTATCTACGTTTTCGATTCCGATGAGGAGTACGAGCCCACGTCTTTGACATCTTCCGCAGGATCGACGTCTGTCCTCCCAACTCTGATTCCTCGTGCCTTGATTCAGTCGAGTGATGCCACTGAGACCGAGATCCCCGCACCACCTGCTATCACGGTCACCGAACCCATTCCTAACCCTATTCATGACACCGCAGAGGCATTACCTATGACCCGGTTCTCCGAGCTACCACCCCCTCCTCCGGGCATGTATTGGTGGGCGTCTACCCCCGAGATTCATGCCGAGCTTCCAGAGGATCTCATCCCGGGGATCGTACGTATCATCGGCCCACAACTGCCGATGACCGTCCCACTGACCATGTCCCATATCTTTGTTGAGCCATCCCGGGGGTTTGCCCCTGTGACTGCTGATCCCCGAACAACCGACCCCACTCCTGAGACCACAGATCCCACCTCCCAGCCCGCTAACACCGAGGTAGTTGACCTAGACTCGGAGTCCACTGACCCAGCCTCCTAGCCAGCCGATACGGACCCGTCGACTCCGACCCGCTCGACTCCGACGCGGCCGACTCCGACCCGGTCGACTCCGACCTGGCCGACTCCGACCCGGCCGACTCTGATTCGGGCGACATCGACCTGATCTACCTAGAGTCCTCCGAGGCCATTCCCTCGCCCAGATACCCCACCTCTCACCCTGCTGATCCAGTTACCCAGCCCATTGACCCGGTTCCTCAGCCCTCTGATCCGACTTCGCTAGCAGACCCCGATCCCCTCCACCTCGTCCCTGAGCCTACTGACCCCTCCCCGTAGCTGCTGGCCCCGAGCCAGTGACTAAAAACACCCACCGTATCCTTGGTCCGAGTGTACCACCGCCTTTTTACCGTTGCTATCGGACTCACCCTGGAGGTGCGCTTCTTGCACACACTCCTAGGAAGCGGGTTCATATTCCGATCCGTCCTGCCACACCCATCCGAGATTGTACCGCTGAGCCCGAGCCTGTGCCCAAAAGGCGCAGAATCGATGTTCGTCGGTGGGAGTGGATGCCCAGCCGACTGGACGAGTGGAGAGACACCGAGGGTATTCCCTCCACATTCGAGGTAGGTGAGTCTTCACGTGCCTCCAATCCGATTCCCCTTACACAGGAACCTGTGGAGCTCACCGTGCCACTCCTCGTGGCACGATCTGCGCGACACGATCAGCAGCTTCACGAACTACGTACTGAACTCACAGAAGTTCAAGAGACTTTTGATAGGGAGGACATGGACTGTCGGTTACTAGCGATCGAGGAGGGTAGATACCTCGATGATCAGGCATTACACACCATGCATGATCGACTTATCAGGATAGAGGAGGACATGTCATCCATGGCGCGGAGAGTGGAGGTGGCAGAGGAGAGAGCTACCCGGGCAGAGCAGCGGGCGACTGTGGCCGAAGAGAGAGTGAGAGTGACGGAAGAGCGCTTGGAGTCATCTACTGCAATGACAGCGGTGTGTATGCTCATGGCCATGGCAGCAGTGCAGACAGGCGCATTCACTTATTTATCCCGTTGATTGCCTATCGTGAGCGGGTTGTGCTCACATAATATTGGATATTAACTTGTTATAGGAGTATGTACTCTGGAAATATTTTGTAATTCGTACAATTTATTATCAAGTTATGTTATCTTTTATTGCGTGGTTGCTTGGTTGTTATGATTGTTTACTTTTGGTGACATGTGTTTGACATTATTACATATTGTCTTATCTTGTTTATCATTATGATTTGAAGAGAACATGCCACCGTGAAGGAGAAACGTCAGAATCAATATGGGAAGCGGTACTCCCATGACCGCAGAGGCCATCGAACAGCTTGTGGCGCAACGAGTGGCGGATGCAATCGCACATCACGAGGCGAATCGTAGTGCAGGAGGATCTGAAGTGAATGGAGGCAATGTTAGTGGCGCAGGAGGATCTGATGTCCATAACAAAGGTTGCTCCTACAAGACGTTTCTGAACTGTAAACCGTTTAACTTTCGCGGTAATGAAGGAGCTGTTGGTTTGATCCGCTGGATAGAAAAGATGGAATCTGTTCAGCGAATCAGTAACTGTGCTGAGGAGAATAAGACGAAATTTGCCACCTGTACCTTTGAAGGTCAAGCACTCACTTGGTGGAATGCCCATGCCCAGACTTTGGGTATTGACGTTGCCTACCAAATCACTTGGGATGAATTGAAAAAAATGCTGACTGATGAATATTGCCCCCGAAATGAATTGCAAAAACTTAAGGTTGAATTCTGGAACCACACTATGAAGGGTGCAGAAGTTACAAGCTACACCACCCGATTCCATGATCTTGCTCGTCTATGCCCTCACATGGTTAACCCAGAGTTCAAGTGTGTGGAAAGGTACATTTGGGGCCTTGCACCCCAAATCCAGAGCATGGTCACCTCATCCAAGCCAACCACCATCTAAGAGGCTATCAGGATTGCCCACGACCTGACTGATCAAGCTATATGTCAGGGAGTGTTGGTGAAGAAGACGGTCGTGGAGAAGAACTATGACAACAAAAGGAAATGGGACAACAATCATGGTTGAAATACTCCGCATCAAAACCAAAACAAACAAGTGGTTGTCAGGGCTTTCACTGCTGGCCCATCTGAAAAGAAGGCAAAAGGTGGGTATGCTGGAAACCTACCTAAGTGCAATAAGTGTAACTTTCACCACCTAGGTGCATGTGGAGACTCAATGTGCCAGAAGTGCAAACGTTTTGGCCATGCAACTAAGGACTGTCAAAAGCCCGACACTACTCCTAAAACAGAAAACCATCGTGCGTGCTTCGAATGTGGTGTTACGGGGCATTTTCGCAAGGATTGTCTGAACTTGAAGCAAACTGGTGGAAATAACGCACGTGGTCGAGCTTTTGTGATTGGAGCTGGCGAAGCTCGACAGGACCCGAACATTGTTACGGGTACGTTCCTTGTAAATAATCTCTATGCATCAATCCTATTCGATACGGGTGCTGATAGGAGTTTTGTGTCTAGCGAATTTAGTCCATTGCTCGAAATTACTCCTACCCATTTGACTTCTAAATATACAATAGAGTTAGCTGATGGTAAGTTGATCGAAACCGACAAAATCATACAAGGATGCACTCTCAGTTTGGCGGATCACACGTTCAATATAGATTTGCTACCTGTAACCCTAGGGAGTTTCGACATCGTTATTGGCATGGATTGGTTATCGGAAAACCGAACAGAAATCGTTTGTCGTGAGAAGATCGTTCGCATTCCACTTCCGAGTGGGGAGACCATATCAATTCAAGGAGAAAAATATGGTACGGTGTTACGGATCATTTCATGTATGAAGGCTCGGAAGTACTTACGAAAGGGCTATCATGCAATCTTGGCGCACGTAGTGGAGAAGCGAACCGAAGAGAAAAGAATCGAGGATATACCCATCGTGCGAGACTATCCGGAAGTCTATCCCGAGGACTTACCGGGACTTCCACCGCAAAGACAGGTCGAATTTCGAATTGACCTGGTACCTGGAGCTGCTCCAGTAGCACGATCCCCATACCGACTAGCACCATCGGAGATGCAAGAGTTGTCTAATCAATTACAAGAGTTGTTAGATAAAGGATTCATAAGACCAAGTTTCTCACCCTGGGGAGCCCCAGTTTTATTTGTTAAGAAGAAAGATGGATCTTTTCGAATGTGCATCAATTACCGGGAGTTAAACAAACTCACCATTAAGAATCGGTACCCTCTCCCTCGAATTGACGACTTATTTGACCAACTTCAAGGATCTAGTTACTACTCAAGATTGACTTACATTCTGGATATCACCAATTACGAATTCAAGAGGAAGACATTCCCAAGACCGCATTTCGAACTCATTATGGTCACTACGAGTTTATGGTTATGCCATTTGGTTAACCAATGCACCAGTTGTATTCATGGACCTCATGAATAGAGTGTGCAAACCCTACTTGGATAAATTCGTGATCGTCTTCATCGATGACATCTTGATATATTCACGAACCAAGGATGAGCACGAACAACATTTAAGGTTAATCTTGGAGCTACTTAAGAACGAGAAACTATACGCAAAATTCTCAAAATGCGACTTCTGGATCCTAGAAGTGCAATTTCTCGGGCATGTGGTTAACAAGAAGGGAATACATGTTGACCCATCCAAGATAGAGGCCATTAAAAACTGGGAAGCACCTAAGACCCCGACTGAAGTGCGACAATTCCTAGGTTTGGCAGGCTATTACCGACGCTTTATCGAAAATTTCTCCAAAATAGCCCAACCACTGACAACCCCGACTCAGAAAGACAAGAAGTTTGATTGGGGTGATAAACAGGAAGCAGCGTTTCAATTATTAAAGCAAAAACTATGTTGCGCGCCGATTCTGTCTCTACCAGAGGGAAACGATGGTTTTGTGGTGTACTGCGACGCATCACGACAAGACTTGGCTGTGTCCTAATGCAACGCGACAAAGTTATTACTTACGCGTCACGACAATTGAAAGTGCATGAGAAAAACTACACCACCCACGACCTCGAATTAGGAGCTATTGTTTTTGCACTAAAGATTTGGCGACACTACCTGTATGGTACTAAATGTACTATATTCACCGATCACAAAAGCCTCCAGCACATCTTCGATCAGAAGGAACTAAACATGAGGCAACGCAGGTGGGTTGAGTTACTAAACGATTATGACTGTGAGATTCGTTATCATCTTGGGAAAGCGAATGTTGTAGCAGACGCTCTGAGCAGGAAAGAACGAACCAGGACTTTACAGGTGCGAGCGTTGGGAATGACGATTCATACGAGTCTAACTACTCAAATTCGTGATGCTCAGTCTGATGCATTAAAAGAACAGAATTTGAAGGAAAAATTCCTTCGTGGCATGGATAAACAATTTGAGACCAAGTCTGATGGAACTCGCTACTTCATGAATCGAATTTGGGTACCAAATTTTGGAAACTTGAGGGATCTTGTGATGAATGAGGCACACAAATCCAGATACTCCATCCATCCGGGCTCCGATAAGATGTATCAAGACCTGAAGGAGTTATACTGGTGGCCTAACATGAAAGCTGACATTGCCGCCTATGTTAGCAGGTGCCTCGTGTGTTCAAAGGTTAAAGCAGAATATCAGAAGCCATCCGGATTACTGCACCAACCAGAGATTCCACAATGGAAATGGGAGCAGATTTCCATGGATTTCATCACAAAACTACCCAAGACATCCACCAGTTGTGATACGATTTGGGTAATTGTGGATCGACTGACAAAGTCTGCTCACTTCCTACCATTAAAGAAACTGATAAAATCGAAAGGTTGACGAGGGTTTATCTCAAGGAGGTTGTTTCGAGACATGGAGTACCGATCTCCATTATCTCTGATCGAGACAGTCGATTTACCTCGAGATTTTGGCAATCCTTACAAAAGGCCTTGGGTACAAGGTTGGATATGAGTACCGCATACCACCCTCAAACGGATGGTCAGAGCGAACGGACCATTCAGACGTTAGAAGACATGCTTAGGGCTTGCGTGATAGACTTTGGAAACCATTGGGATACTCATCTACCCCTAGCTGAGTTTTCTTACAATAATAGTTATCACACCAGTATCAAAGTCGCACCGTTTGAAGCATTATACGGAAGGAAGTGTCGGTCGCCATTGTGTTGGACAGAGGTTGGCGATAGTCAACTCACTGGTCCCGAGATCATACGCGAGACCACGGAAAAGATCGCTCAAATTCAGAACCGACTCAAAGCCGCGCGTGACCGTCAGAAAAGCTATGCTGACGTGAAACGTAAACCGTTGGAATTTCAAGTGGGAGACAAGGTTCTACTTAAAGTCTCACCATGGAAAGGAGTCATTCGTTTTGGCAAACGTGGTAAGCTAAACCCTAGATACATTGGGCCATTTGAAATCCTACCCAGGATTGGTCCTATAGCTTACAAGCTAAAACTTCCTCAAGAACTTAGTAGTGTTCATGACACTTTCCATGTGTCGAATCTGAAGAAGTGCCTGTCAGATGAAACTTTGGTTATACCACTCGATGAGGTCCAGATTGATGAACAACTTCATTTTATTGAAAAGCATGTGGAGATTCTAGATCGAGAAGTAAAGAAGATGAAACGAATCCGTATTCCCATAGTGAAGGTCCGGTGGAATTCAAGAAGAGGACCCGAATTTACTTGGGAACGTGAAGATCAAATGAAGCTCAACTACCCGTACTTGTTTGAAACCCTGGCATCTACAGACAACCCTAACTGAATTTCGGGACGAAATTCTTTCTAACATGGGGAGTATGTGACAACCGGCAATTTCAGGTCAATACCCAACCTTGACTTGGTTATAATTACACCTATAACACTTGATTTTCAATTTAAATTACATTTATTGAAGTCGTTTCATGCTTTACAAAATTTCAGGCATAACATTTCATGCATTGGTGATTCGACGAAATTGCCATTTTATCATACACATGATATAACCGACACACGAGCGTTGGTGATAATTAATATATGTGTAATAATAAATACTTTAAAGTGTTCCAAAGCATATTTATATATTCTAATGTTTTAAAGTATTTTAGAATTCAAATTAAATACATTAGAACAGTTTGAATTTATAAATAAACCTAATCGCGTAAATTGATGTATTACCAGGAACGAATCCTTTTAACGCGACTATTAAATACATGATGCATTATTAACATACGATAAATATTAAAATATATGATATTATACAAGTTCTTATCATATTTTACTATATTTCAAAAAGTAAGAAGTAAAAATATAAACATATATTAAAATACCAATAGTGCAACAAATACCACCAAAATACCCAATACTACTCAAAACTAAAAGAAACCACCATATTTCAACCCATTAACCGTCCCCTTACTCCCCCTTCTTTTCACTTTCTTATTTCTTGTCAAATCTCTACAAGATTATGTCAAATCTCTACAAGACTACTTTGCATTTTTGCAAAGTTTGAAACTTACCTTTCTTGGGTTAAAGAAAAGGTTATGAACAAAGTACATGTCTCCCTACCTTCTTTTGGAATATCTTCCTCCAAGAAGTTGACCAACACTCCCATATGAGTTGATTTACTAATTCATGTATGGATATATATGCAAGTAACCTCCATAATTCACCACACCACCCAACACACTTTCTTCCTTGTTTCTTTCCTCTAATTTTCGTCCAAGACACCCTCACCACCATTTCATTTGATTTCTAACTCATTTTCTACAAATCTTGGGTGATTCAAGTACCTTTGGTTGAAGATCAAATGATTTTTGAAGCTTCCAAGCATCCTACAACATCCGCTTCACCTTTTCTTGTTGGGTTTTCTTAGTTCAAAGGATCAAACTTTCTTTTCCTTGCATTTCAAGACTACCATCACTTCTCCTTGCTTGGTTAAGGTTAGCACCTTGTTTCTAATCTCCCATACATCACCATGAAGTGTTCATGTTCACTAACTCATCCCAAAAGTGCTCTACCAAGTTTAAAAAGTAACAAAACATGTAAAACATTTTCTGGCAGATTCATGTTCTGTGTTTTCAAGACCATAACTCGACCTAAACATGGTCAAATGAACCGTTTCTTGAGCCTAACATTAACTTTAGGATATCTAGTTTCTAATCCATCCAACCTTGAAATTTATAGATGAGTATAACCCTTCCAAAACGTACAAACAAATTAAAGTGTTGAACCTGAATTTTTGACAGAATAAATAGGGCAGAAAGAATGAGGCATAAGTTAGGCTTAAAAGTAATAAAATAAAGATTTTCTTTCTGTGTTTAACTTAGCTTAAGGTGTTAGGCTTAAAAGTAATATAGGCTCTATTTGTGAATGTAAGTTTTGACCTCTCAAAAAGGTAAATTCATAGACATATACAGAAAAGTGCTGCACTGACATCTGTTGCTTCATGAACCATCTAGTGGCACTTAAACTTAGTTGTAGGATACAAGCTATACCTTTTTAGAATCCTAAGACATAGACCTAAATATGATAAAAAGTATCAGATTTTATAAAAATCCTTTGTACCATGAAAAGGGGATGACAACCAGACCCAAAAATTCCCTTAAGGCTGTCAAAAACCTATACTTAGATATGAGTAAACTTTTAGAGATATTTGGTAAAAAAAAGGAAACCCATACACATGGAAAGTATAATACCATTATACTTAATATAAAATGCTTTCAATACATTATGTATCTTTAGGAAAATAAATATGAAGGCAAGAATCTAAATAAAACATTTACGACTCGACGTGGCTAATTAGTCAAGTGACATTTTCAAACTAACTTTGTGGATGAGTTATGCATGACCATCTAGGGTTAGTAATCATGACCTCATGAATATATTGTGATTTTGTTTAGGAGATTCCTAGACCAATCGTACATACAGACTATTGCTAGTATTCACGCGTGCAATTGAGGTGAGTTTCACGTCCCCATTTTACTTATTTTCCTTTGGGGGAGATTACATGTAAATTACTATTTTCCTGGACACATTTACTTGTTAATGATTTCACATGTTATATAAGTTGTTTACTTACCGTATAAAGTCCCCATTTATCGAACCGTTAGTTTATTTCCCAAAGCGAGGTAATCATGGATAGTACTATTGGGTTTGACTACCCCCACCCGGATTAATTACCCTAATCTTGACTGGAGGTCTAAACGGGTGCATTATTAGCCTGTTCACACTCATCCTTACGGTAGGCATGGGTAGGGGCAATTTATTACAGTTACAGTCTAGCTTCGGTTGCGGTGCTTATATAATTTGTAGCATTGTGTGTACAACAATCAAATCATAAAAAGTATTGTGGTCCATTACGCTAGTTACTATTACTTAAAACCTGTGAACTCACCAACTTTATGTTGACATTTTCATGCATGTTTTCTCAGGTAATTGATAGATGCACCAAGTTAAGCTAGCATGGAACATCTCATGTTTAGGGCCATTCATGCTGTTTGGGACATTCATTTTCGTAATTGTCATGTTTTGAAACAATTTACCTTATTACTATTGTTTCCGCAAATTTAACTCTGAACAATTATGTATTTTAAACTTATTTGAGATGTATGTTTTACAAAACCATGTAGTGGTCGATCAGTGACTATGAAATCATGATGTTCGCACCCCGCGGGAAACCGCTGTGGTTTGGGGGTGTGACATAAACCCCCTAAACTTTAATTACTCAAGATTTTAAAACATTGTCAAGTTTAGTAACAATTACAATTTATTTTTTTTATTAACGATATTATTTTAATATTATCATCACTATTATTAGTTATTATAATTATGTATTATTTAATGTTTAACATTATTAAACTTCAAATCAAATTATTAAAGACATAATAAGAAATAAGCATAAGTAAATCCATAAATTTCATAATGGCCACAAGTAGTCCTTACAAGAACTCAACAAAGTTAACATTGAATTTAATGAAAAATACGAAATGTTACACTTAAATTGTATCAGGACCTAGAGATATTACCAGATTGTACTAGAAAAGGTTATCAACTGTTGGACAACTACTAACAGGCGAGTTATCATGACTGTGTTTCAGAACTGTGATAATATACTCGTTATGTATGTTCTGGTAATAATTATAATGTTTACATATATGCATGGGTTGGTAGGGTATACATGATCCTGATATATTTAATGGGGTGTGTCAAACTGGTTGAAAAGAAGATAGGGTTCCTCATATGCATCAGCACATGCTCATACCTATTTGACGATCGGGAGGGTCTGACAAACCCACTGCTGGCGGTTGTGGTAGTACCAGGGAAGACACTGTGGCTATGGACCCAAATATCACAACTCATATTGTATGCATGTCAAAGTTAATTTTGTAAATTGTATAGCATAAGCTTACCAGCATTAGCTGACGTCTTTTTGATTATGTATCACAGGTAATCAGTGAGACTACTCTAGAAACAATGAGGATACAGTGCTGTAGAAGTTTATAGTGGTTTGATATTGTAATTAAATAATGTATTGTACTCAGAATATTGTAAGTTTGAAATGAAAACTAAGTTTGCTTTTGCTGTAAGTTGTATCAAGTGTGTACGCCCGCCCGGGTTTCGGGTGGGGTGTCACATCACTAGCCGCAACTATCGCATCATTCGTGGTAACGAGCATTTGCAAAGCATCATTACATAAGTTGCAACCGATGGGATGACGTCATCAAACATAATTGCAACATTATCAATGTTAACATGCAACAAAATAAACCCACTTTAATTCCGAATGCTAGTGTGACATCATCACCAGTATTTGTGATGTTAATAAGAGCAACTTCACAATTGTTGGACCTTGCTTACCCATATGTCGACCTAAATCAATACTATAGAGAGTAAAGTAGATTCGCATGGTCATTCAAGTGTCATCGCATACATACTTGTGTATGCATGTGTATTAATTGAGCGGTGGTCAAGTCAACAACGATGGTGGTTGCAACTCGGAACCGAATGTTTGATTATTCAAGTAACCAAAACAATTAGATTCTATCCAGGGGTTTCAAGTTTAGTATCCTCGGATCGTAATAGGAGATTAAACATGACATATTTTGCGTGTTAAGTGATAAGTTGAACCAAACTAGCAACCGCACACGTTATTTCAATGTCTCATCTAACAAGTTATAATACAATGATTCAATCAGGTAAAACTACGATTTAAGTTTATCGGTTTTTTATTCTTTCCGTCATTCGGATCTTTGTGGTTAGATTCTAGTCTTGATATAATCAAGAATTCAGTAGTTTGTGTTTTAAAAAGTTTAAAACTAGTTGAGAATTCCCAACAACGACATATTGAATGGCAAGCCTAGCTTCGAGAAATGGAAAAACATTCTTCGTGATAAGTTTAATATGATAGAGTGATACTAAATAAAAGTATAGGGTAATTTCTTGAACAGTTTTCAAAGTGGAAGAGCACACTTGCACAGGGGGTTAAAGTGTAAATATCACGAGTATAAATAACTAAAAGCACATCCCTCTTTATCCCCGAAGGCGGCTAATCTCACGCGTATTGGGATTACATCTTCGTTCGATTTTGCCCTAATTTTCAATCGATGCTCACAAATTCATTGATTGTTAGAAGAATATCAACGAATCTCCAATCGATTATCTCCTCAAAGGCGATTCACAAGATCAATCACTGAAAATCGTGTTTCGTTTCGTGTTTGGAGGATTTCTGCGCTATAGATCGAAGATTCGCGACGACTGGAGAAAATCAAACAATCGGAACGCAGATCTGAGCAATTGAAAGCGATTCTGTTGCTGTTGTGGAAGATTCAAGCACAGGAAGACATCGGCAGCAAGTAGAGGTATAAGCGATAGGGTAATTTGTTATCGTCGGAGGAAATTGGTTCAATTGGAGGCTCTAGCTCGTGAATCGATCCTTTCATTCGTTCATCTCTATTGAAAGTCAAAGGAATTTCTTTGGAGTTGTATCCGATTGGAAGAATCTGACGAGACGAAGAATCTTTTCAGATCGGTTGAAACTTCGAAGGATCGCGAGCATGAAGATGATTCACTGATTGATTGAAGCCTTTTGCAGATTTGCTGTTTGAAGTTCGTCCTGAGTCGGTTTGATCTTTCCCAGAGTTACTGAAGAGTGGAAAAACGAAAAAAATAATAGTTTCTTGGTCGTTGATTTTGTACTGTTATTATATCTTTTTGTTTCGGTGTTCAATTCAGGCGTTTGATATATCAACGCCTTTATTGATACTCGTTATCCATTTTGTGCTTGTTCCTGATATAGTTTTTTTGAGGGAAAAGAAGAGAATTTATATTAATTATGGCAGTATATTACAAGTTTAAAAGTGCAAAAGATTATGACTCCATTCCAATCGATGGTCATTTTATAACAGTTGCTTCTTTGAAAGAAAAAATATATGAATCCAAGCAATTGGGCAGGGGCACTGATTATGATCTTGTCGTCACCAACGCCCAGACTAATGAAGGTGGGTTTTTAAGCCCTGGGCTTTGTAAAATTTTGTGTTTTTGAATTTCATTGGCTAGCAGAGTCTATTGGGAAATTTACAATGAATTTGATCTTAATGTGGCATCTAAATGGTTTCATAACAAACATTATCAGGGTGGACATGATCTGTTTAAATTTGTTTATCATAGAGTCTATAGGGAATTTATAAAGAATTTTATCTTGAAGTGGCATTTAAAATGTTTCATAACAAACATCATTAGGGTGGAAATGATCTTGTAATTTAATTTGTTTATCATGTGCATATTTTAGCAGCATAATGGCTGACCAAAAGTTTGGTCCAGTCTGGAGGAAATAGAGATTTAACTATCTAAGATTATGTGTTGGTATATTTACAATTTACATTTGTTTACTGCATTGATGAATAATATCAGCTAAGGAGTGGTCAAGTTTTATTAGATTTTAAATATATATAGCTAGATTGGATTTAAGGTATTCACATCAACCCATGTAAAGGGATGTTAAACTAGCTAGTAATTATATTAATAATGCGTGCAGCAATGAATTGTCATTTTGGGTGATAATGAATGTTATAGTGTAGTGTCTTGAAATGGATTAATCTATTTATGGTGTTTCACAGAAGGTTTCTGTTTTGCAATTTCAGAATATCTTGATGAAGACATGTTGATACCAAAAAATACTTCTGTTTTAATTCGTCGAATTCCTGGACAGCCTCGCATGCCTATAGTTGCAGCGCCAATTACTGAACAAACCGAGTATAGTTTCAAAACCTTAATTTTAAATAGTTAATATTTTGGTTAATACGGTCTGTCTTATTGTTGGTGGCTTGGGATTGACTGCTTGGCTGCAACCCGCTTCTTTTGGTGGCCACATAAACCAAAACATGGTTTATCAACCCTGCAAGAGCTTTGCGCATGGTTAATGATCACATTATGTGAACCTGTTTTAGAACACTGGTTGAGTTAATGTTTGTGATACGCACTGCAGGTCAAAAGTGGTTAATGAGCTGGAGGGTGCACAACAGGCAAAAGTAACTTTTCAGGGGCTGGTCTCTCTGTTACTAACTATGTAAGCTTTGTTTAGCAGTAACATTTTAGGAACTTGATCACTTATCAAGAATACACATTTAGCACTTACGGATGATAACCCATCATTTTTTGGAATTTTGTAGCTTGATGGTTCAGAATATGATGAATTTGGAAATGATTTGTATGAAATTCCTGAAGTTGTTCCAGTCATGTCTAACAATCAAATTCAGGATGCTCCTGCTCCTAGTAAAGCAGATGAGGAAAGCAAAATTCAAGCATTAATTGATACTCCGGCCTTGGACTGGCAGCAGTGAGATTTCTTAGAGTTTTAGTTTCATTTTGTGTGATGATTAAATTTCATGATGTGAGGCTGATATTGACTTGTTAACACAGGCAAAATTTTGATGGCTTTGGAGCTGGTAGAGGATTTGGACGTGGAATGGGTGGTAGAATGGGGGCTCGTGGTTTTGGTAATTATGTTTTAACTTACCCTTTTTCTTGAATATAGCTGATTTTAACATTTAATAACGTATATGCTGTATATGCTAGAATTTAGAAAATAGAATACCTGTTGATGTTTAAATCTGAAAGTGATTTAGCGTTCATTTTCTCTTAAGATTATATTTAATTTTATTTGTGTTATATTCATGCAATTTAAATAGTATGCTTTTAAAAACTGAATTATGTATCTGTTTTTTAGGTCGGGGAGGTGGCTTTGAGCGAAAAACACCACCACCAGGCTATGTATGCCACAGATGCAAAACACCAGGTAGATTCATCAGTCTTGTTGCTTGCTACTCTATACTCGATAGATGGATCAATTTTCATTTTTTTTAAATTCAAAGCTTATAGTTAATCCTTGAAATAATTATCCCCCGTTTTCAGGCCATTTCATTCAGCATTGCCCTACCAATGGTGATCCTAATTTTGATATCAAGAGAGTGAAACCTCCAACTGGCATTCCAAAATCTATGTTAATGGCCACACCAGATGGTTCATATGCATTACCCAGTGGTGCAGTGGCAGTTTTGAAACCAAATGAGTATGTTGTTTATTTTTTGCATCTCATATGACAGTTATGCTCATCTTTTGTAAAGGTTGTCCATTAATTAATTATATTTGTTATAAATATCATTTTAACAGGGCCGCTTTTGAGAAGGAGATTGAAGGTATGCCTTCTACTCGTCAAGTTGGTGATCTCCCCCCAGAACTTCACTGCCCTTTATGCAAAGAAGTGATGAAAGATGCTGTTTTAACAAGCAAGTGCTGTTTCAAAAGTTTTTGTGATAAATGTAAGTTTTTTGGCCCTTAAATTGTTTGTGTTTACGTTTGATTATTTGTTGTCATGAAGAAATTCTTATCCTTTATATTTTTCTCAATCATACCAACAGGTATACGAGATCACATTATCAATAAATCAGCCTGTGTCTGTGGTGCAACAAATGTGCTAGCAGATGATCTTTTACCCAATAAAACACTACGGGATACAATCAACCGAATACTGGAGTCGAATAATAGCAGTGCTGAAAATGGTGGCAGTGCTTATCATGTTCAAGGTATGTACATTAATACATCTTACTAGCATAATTGTTCCAATCATTAACAATATTCTTAACCTTCATTTGTTTACTTATTTCCATTCTTCAGATATGGAGTCTGCTAGATGTGCACCACCCCCACCACAGCCTAAGGTTCCATCCCCTTCACCATCTGCAACCTCGAAGGGGGAGCAACCGCCACCACAGATTACGGATAATACAAAGATGCAATTGCCCCCCACAGAAAATAATGCGGCTCCTGTAGCTCAACAGACAACCTCCGGGAAAGGAAACGTCAATAAAGCCCCTGATGTCTCTGAAGCTACATACGAGTCAAAGAGTATGATGGAACCAGTATCACAGGGTAGCGGTCGCCCTGCTGATGATGAAGTGCAGCAGAAACAAGTTCCTACTGAAGCAGGCAAGTATTTCTAGATTTATGAAAACAAAAGGAATTGCCATATTTTGTAAATCTTTAATTAGGTATAGTATGTGGCTTACACATTTCCTTTTTTTTCAGCAAAAAAGAAGAAAAAGAAGAAAGTTAACAACATGCCTACAAGTGGTAAGAGTTCCAATTACTGTTTTGTTTTCTTAAGCGTCTTCGTTCATTATACATGATAAGAATGGGTTCATAGTGATCCACCAAAAATAATATTGAATGGCTAACGATTTTCTTTTCTTGCAGCAGCAGAGATGCAGTGGAGGACCTCACAGGAGTTTGCCCCTATGAACTATATGATGCCTCCAGGTCCTAACCCATACAATCCCTATTGGAACGGGATGCAGCCCGGAATGGATCCATTTATGGGCCCATACGGTGGAGGCATGCCATATATGGGTGGTTACGGGCTTGGGCCCATGGATGTTCCTTTTGGTGGAGGCATGTTTCCCCAAGATCCATTTGGTGGATCAGGAGGGCTCATGATGCCTCCTTTTATCCCACCTCAAAGGTATTCTTAGTGGTTTTCATCTTGCTTTCTATTCACTATCCCAAGACCCAAGTTACAATGTTATGTCTGTAAGTAATCACTTGGTTTATTCTTGTGACATAACTTGACCAATTAATTTTCATAAATATGTATACAGAGATCTTGCAGAATTGGGAATGGGCATGAATGGCGGTGGGCCACCCATGAGTAGAGAAGAGTTTGAAGCACGGAGAGCCGAACTAAAGCGGAAGCGTGATTTTGAGAAACGTAGTGGAACCGGAAGGCAAGTAATGTAGTTTTTTTTGAGTTTAAGTTGTGTTATACTTGATGAATACATTAAATATGATAAGAAAAGCCAATACTATTACAACAACAATTTAGGTGAAAAGGGAACATCTATCAAGCATGTATTTAAAAAAATGTTGGCTTATATAAAATTTAACTTGTTACAGCAGCAGAGAGATACCGAAAGAGAGGGATTTTGATCGAGAGGCACGTGTGAACGAGGATGGTCCTCCAATGAAGTCGAAAACTGTATGCAGCTTTTTGAATTTTATCTCTTACTTTGTTTATTTGTACTTTCTGTAACTGATGGTTTGTTACTGCTTTCTTGTGGTTACCAGAGACCAATTCCACCACCAAGCAGTGATGGTCACCATCACAGAACCGAGAGACGGTCACCTGATCGCCGCCGTTCCCGGGACGATGGCCCTGATGTTCCTTCACACCCATCCTCAAAGAGGAAATCTTCTAGCGAGCGTTATGATTATGATGACTACGAAGACTCACACCACCACCACCGCCACCACTCGTCACAGCAGCACAAGAGTCATCGCCGGTCAGAATCATCATCATCCACTAGAAGACCCTCCCAAGCACCACCAAGCTCAGATCCCAAACCAGTTGCAGCACCAGCAGCTGCAACCGCCACCAGTGATGGGAAACACAAGCCAAGTGTCTTCTCTCGCATCAGCTTCCCTGAGGAAGAAGCAGCAGCAGCCGCTGCAGCTTCCAAGAAACGTAAGGTGACATCAAGTTCATCAGAAGCGGCATCTGCTGGTGGATCCGTGGCGGTGTCCAGGAAGAGCAGCACCAAGACGCCTGCTGCCGTCACTATAGATTATGAGTCTAGTGACGATGATAGACATTTCAAGAGGAGACCTTCGAGATATGAATCGTCACCAGTACGTGAGCGGGAACGTGACCGTGATCGTGAGCACTACAGCAAGCACAGATAGCCGGAAGCAATTTGTCGTGCACCTTTTCCTTGTCTTGTGGGAATTTATAATCGTTTATGTGTTTGTTTTTGTTATTGGATGTATCACCGCAATTTTACTTGCTGAAATAAATAAAATATACTTTTGCCGTTTGGTTTGTATTTTCTTTTTTCGTTTTGGTAAGGTATACATTTTCAAGAAATAACTTAGATTATTGGCATACGTTTTGTGTTTCGTTTTTATCATGTGACACATTAGCGACATCACTAGGACATCACTAGCTTTTCTCAATTTCTTTATCGTGTTACATGGGGCCGTTTTAGTTTTACATTGTTTAAAGTTTTATTTTTACATTGTTTTCTTTATTTTTTCAGTTTAACTTTTCTAATTTGTATTTATATTATAATATTTATATAACGCAATATATAATAAAAAATTAAAACAAACTTCACTAATTATAAAAAACAAAACAAACTACAATAACTAAAACTAATTTCTAGTATGTGAACTCTCATTTTTAACGTTATGTTTTCTTCTGCTTTCTTTAAAAAACAACTTTTAACATCAGTCCTACGTCGAATGATCTTTTAAGATGAATTTCAAGTCTCCTTGTGTTATTTTACTTCCGATGCTTTTTGTTGTTGGCGCATCATCCAACACAAACATCTTGTCCTCTTGCATGAGTAGGAATTTGCGTCTCGAAGACGGGCTTTATGCTCGACTTTGGTTTTAGTTACGTTGTTGAAGCTTTCGAATTTCGACAGAAGTTCTTCGTGTAACTCGATGTTGTGACCGACTTTTTGCTTTTCCTCGGCGGCCTTTCCGGTTCTACATTCTCATCATTGTTGACGTTGGCGTTTAGAACTGAGCTTCGAAATGTGGTGTAGTGCCCGAATTTATTTGTTTTTTGCTCTTTAACCGTTTTGTAGTTGGAATTGCTTTTCGAATCATGTTTTCTTCACCATTGCCGCTACATCGCAAAGCGCGGACTCGTTTGGGGTAAAAAGATCTCCATTTATTCATTTTATGATTTAGACCTTTTCATTTTAATTAGAGTTGATCTAAACTTTATTTATAGCGTTACATTTGATTGTGAAAATGCTAGACAATCCACACAAAAATCAAATTTAATCAAATAATAAAAAACAAATTCAAACAATAAATTTAAATGGTCATAAAGTAACCTTCTTTCAAAAGAATTTTTGGATTTTAATGGTTATATATATATATATCCATTCGTTCGCTAATGCAACTTCTTCAACATCATTTTGATTTTCCTTTCCTTTTGTCATATTTTTGCTCTTGTGTCGGCTCTTCGTCTTGTTCCTCAATCTCATCCTCCTCCGGTAATGTTTTTTACTCCCTCGACCATGGAAGGTTTCTTGACTAGAATTGGAAGCTTCGCACTAATATTTTTGAAAATTGTTTGAATGCATTTGTGACATCGGAAATTGTGGGTCTTGCGACATGAGAAAGGGTGTGTATTGAGTGTAGAAGGGTAACTACTGGAATAGCGGGTTATATGGTGTAATGTCAAATGGATAAATTTATTAAGAAGGTGGTTGTGAGGTTTGAGTTTTTCAACAAGGGTTTCAGAATTGTTGTGTTGCTCTTTTACCGAGCGGGATAATGAATCCATGACTAAAAATTTAGAGATTGAACTTTAGAGAGTGATATGAAGTAGAAACAATATGTAAAAAAATTAAGTTTGAGTTGTAATTTATAGTGTAAACACTTACGTTGCTTTTACCCTATTTATCTCTGCCATTGTGTCGGTTCTTCAATCTCATCCTCCTCTAGTAGCTCTTTTTCCTCGCTCGAAGGAGAAAGTGTTTCTTGACTATAATAGGAAATTTCACACAGATATTCTTGAAAATTGTTTGAATGCGTTGTGACAAAAAATTATGGGTGTTGAGACATGAGAAAAAGGTGTATTAAGTGTAGTAGGATGACTGTTGAAATTGCAGGTAACATGTCAGAGTGTTAAACGGATGAGTTTGTTAAGGAGGTTGTGAGTTTTGGTTTTCTTGACAAGATTTAGAATTGTACCTTTCTTTTTTACCGAGCGGGACCATGACTAAATATTTAAAGATTGAATTTTGAAAGTGATTTGAAGTAATGTTGTGTAAAAAACTTGATTTTAAGTTGTGATTTATAACGTAAGAGAATTGAGTATTTAACCACGATAGGTTTTGAATTAAATTTAAAAAATAGATAAAAATAATCACTTGTAAGGTATTCTATTTTACAAGTTATAACAAAGCCTTATTTACTAGTTGCACTTTACGAGAGAAACAAATGACGAATGCACACCTTAACTGAATGCGACAACCGTTTATTAAGGTTTTAGAACATAACAAAACCTTGATCACAGTCGTATGTTTATGAAACTACAAAAGCCATAATTCTACTCCAAAAAGACATCATAGGACCCGCACCCTCGGTTTCTATACCTGCATGCCAGGATATGTAGCTTTGAGATGATTCTTGTCTAAAGAGCCAGGCCTGCTGGTGAATGAACAGAACACAATGACCTGCAAATATACAGTATGGTGTCGTTAGACGGGTAAAATGACGAAAATGCCAATAAAACATATAAAATAGAGTAATTAGTTTGAATAAACTCTTTAGAAGTATATTTAATTTTGGATTCATTTGAATTCAATATCATACCCAAAGAAGCACAATCTAAACCTATAGTCTTCAGAGAAATCAATTCCGTCTTAGAGAATACACTTTAACAAGGATCAAAGACTACGTAAACAACTCAAATAATTAGCTTTTATTAGAACGGCTACTCACACACTGACTAATCCTACTCTTAAATCTACACCTTCGTGGTACTGCTAGACAGGCCCTTTGGTGCTAATAATCAACCATGAACTATGACTCCAAATGTAATTCCAATGAACATAAGCTCCCTCCCCCAAAACAACAAACACACGCCCACACCACTTTTTGCATAACATCATGAACCTGCATCACCCAAAGGTATTTCTCAAAACACATGCAAAATCCATATAATAGCATTATATCAGCAATCAATTTTCTCTTATCGTAAAACAATTCATTGAATATGCACACTTACAGAACACAAAAAGATCTTATCTATGCATGATCCATTTGTATTCATTTATACATCGAGCGTGCTCTATTGACTATCCTATACCAAAAACAACACCCCATTTCCATTAATCTACCTGCTAATAAGTTAAGTATCAATACATAACTTCACTAATCACTCGTTGATAGAAATGAAATAAATGAGAAAGCACACATCTTTTACCACATGACTATTAAACATTCCTCCCTCACCCTCACAACACCTAGTAGCCCTAGTGCACCTGGTTCAACCGTTCTGTTAATCTCAAGAATTGTTGCACTCTCAGTATATTAAAAAAGGACAAATTTTGAATACACGTTTTCAATGTATTATAATGATTTATACGAATCAGATAATAACTGCTCAAAATCAGAAATGGTTGGCTAAATTCACATTTGTCTCAACAAGTTGGTCACTTTATAGCAACTTCTAAGAGGTGTTTGGAGTTTCAGTAATCAGTTAAAGTGTTCAATAATATGCACCATAATCACTTTCAAAATGAGCATCCTAAACATAGTTGTCAAAAGCAAATACCATTAAATAGCGCCCCCTATTTCGTGTGTAGCGATAAGGCGGTGCAAACTTTAAGAAATGTTTTACATTCAATAAATAAATATGTTTAGCTATAAAGTAGTAGAAAATTTAGCAAACACCACCAAATTAGCTAAAATACTCTATTTAGTTGATTTTATAGCTATAAATAAATAAAATAAATAAATAAATCACTACTGGTTGCAAATACCGTTAAATAGCGCCTCCTATTTCGTGTGTAGCGATAAGGCGGTGCAAACTTTAAGAAATGTTTTACATTCAATAAATAAACATGTTTAGCTATACTAGTTGCTGTTTGGTTGCAAAACACAAATAGCAACACCTTGTCTATACGACTATATGCTATGTGGCGCGCTATACCGGTCGTTATAGCTGATCCAAACACCTCCTAACTCAAGCAAACTATGATATTCTAGTTCAAATCCCCCAAAGTAAACAAATATCATCCCAAACTAACTGTTTGCACACACACCATTAGCAAATTCAGAGATCAAATTCACTTAGCAATCAATCAATCAATCCGATCAATACCTCAAGCTGCTAAGCAGGAATCATCCCAGCTTTTCGAGCATAAGCGAAAATCCCACCAGCTTCAATCACAGGCCCCGCATCACCAATCGGCTTCAACCTATACTCCTTCCCCGTAGTATGATTAACCAACACACTTCCCTCAAGCTCAATCGTCACCACATCTCCAGTCCTACATTCATCACAAACCCTAACCTCCGATTCCAACGGATAAATCTCCCCCGTCGCAACCGAATTCCTGAAGAATATCCTCGCGTACGACTCCGCCACCACCGCCGCCACTCCCGCCGCCCCCAACGCCACCGGAGCATGTTCACGCGACGAACCGCAGCCGAAGTTATCTCCGGCGATGATGATCGAGTATTTGGACTTGTGTTCCCCAGGCTCAACGAATCGGGGATCGTAAGACTCCGGAAGACCTAGGAGAGCGTAGGATCCGAGTTTTTTGTATTCGTCGGGCTTTGAAGGTACTAGGGTTAGGTATTCTGCGGGGATGATTTGATCGGTGTCGATGTTGTCGCGTAGGACGTAGCAGGTGCCGTGGAATGAGGTGGCGGAAGGTGATGGTGGTGGATTGGATGTCGCCGGAGTGACGACGGAGGGGTGGCGGAGGACGGTGGATTTAGAGAGTAGGGGTTTGAAAGTGGATGGAGGTTGGTTGGTGGAGTAGAATGTGGTGAATGTGGAGATTGATGGAGGAGGGTGGTGACGGTGGCGACGGTGGGTTAGGGTGGTGGGGTTTGGTAGAGATGCGGTGGTCGACATTGGTGGCGTTGTGGTAGGTGGAGGATGGAGTTTAGACTTTAGAGTGTTACGTTGTTGAATGTTCAATCAAAATTAAGAGTATTGGACTATTGGTACGTACACTATTGTAGTGTAGTTGAAGGTAGACGTGGGCATAAAAACCGGTTCGAAAATTGGTTTGGAAAAAAAAACCGAAACCGGTTTGGGGCTCAAACCGGTTTCAAACCGGTCCAACCCGACGGTTTAGGTTCGGTTTGTAGGTTTTCTCTTTCAAACCGGTTTCTAACCCGGTTCGGTTCCAAACCGGTTTTCAAACCGATTACAAACCGGTTCCCAAACCGATTTTCAAACCGGTTTCAAACTGGTTTTCAAACAATTATTTAAAATTTTATGTCTAATTGTTTCTATGTTTTATATATTATATATTTCACTTTGATTTTAAATTATGTACTTAATTTGAAATTATGTACTTTGTTTTTAAAAACAATTATGTAATGTTCCTAATTTTATATGTTTTAATTTTTACAAATAAAAATACGTAAATGCATCTTATAGGTTTATTTAATTTAGACAATTAATATGTAACATTCATCTTATAAGTTGATTTAATTTTTATAATTAATTATTTATTTAATTTATAACATTTAAAAAAACTAACCGTTTGGGCCCAAACTGGTTTTCAAACCGGCCCAAACCGGTTTTATAGGTTTGGGTTTTTCTAAATCCAAACCGGTTTTGACCGCCGTTGACCAAACCGGTTTTAGAAAAAACCCGGTTTGTACACCTCTAGTTGAAGGTACGTGGTTTTTGACTTTTTGCAAAGGGACGGGAAGAGCACGAAGGAGACATTGTTGATTTGTATTGTTTGTTTTTAAAGTTTTTAGAGGAGAAATGAACTGTTTAAAATGTTTATATAAACATATAACCGAACAGGATTTTCTATCTGTGTTTGTGTTTGTGTTTGTTAAAATTAATATTTTCATTTTTAGTTAATAACACATGAAAGCGTAAGTAGGATCTAGACACCACGTTTTGCCAAAAAGCCTGCCCACACAAAGAACCAAGACGGACATAAGATATCCAGTGGCGAAACTTGAATACTCGCATAAGAGAACCGAGAGACGAACTCTCTACAGACAAAAAAGAGGGGGGGGGGGGGGGGAGGGATGGCCTCTCCCAACACCTGTTATCCTTCGCCCTCGAAGGTACCATCATTAACACATGCCCCGGTCAAAAGAAGAGGCATGAAAAAAGATGAGATCAGTCACATCCAGAGGTGGTAATAAAAAAGACATGTTAGACGGTAAAATTAACCTCGAGGATATGATTTATTTCTTTTATCGTAATAAAGAAAAATCAACTCCTGTTTTAAAATTTTACATTGCAAATGACAGGATAAATGTCATCAAACGCTGCTGTTTGTTTTTTCTTGACTTAATAATTAATACATGCCTTCTTTCTGATGAAATTTTCTATTCATGATGAAAAAGCCTAATAACTTAATAGTTAATACATGCCTTCTCTCTGGTGAAATCTTCTTCCCCAGCTAATTAAGATAGCTTCTATTCCTCTTTAATAACACTTGAGAACATATGTTGACATCGATAGCTTCTATTCCTCTTTAATAACACTTGAGAACATATGTTGACATCTCTCTTAAGCCATTTTCATGGCAACTCCTTACATGATCCATTGCTACCTCCCTTTGACATCTATATATTTCTATCAAGTATCTCATATGTATTATATCTAGGTACATGCTTCTATGTTTTAAATATGCTTATGTTATTCAGATTACTGACTTGAGCATCAGAGTGTCATCGAGGCTAATCCTCCGAACCATCTAACATATATTTCCTTTGTGTGTTACAGCTAGATACTAAACTCGTGATGAGTCAGGGATGCTAGACTCGACTCAACAATGATACCAGACCCGAATTTGGTTTAAGCATCACACCCAAATAAATAAGTAACCAAACATAACAAATAAACATATTTTATCGATCTTTCAAGAACACATTTGAAAGGAAATTACCTCCGATCATGTTCGTTTAACTGAATTTTTATTTACGTCCGTTTATTTATTTAACGAACGAACGAGTGCAAACAAGCTTCCTGCCATACAGTTCAAGAAACGATTTGATGGAAGGTCATTCAAATTCAATACTTGTATAGGAAACTCATGTATAGTAATAAAAAAACTATCCACCAAGGCCACTACTATAATTGTCCAGACCATTACCTCACAAATATGACTCGATGGAAACTAACCTAATGCATAATTCAAAACAAGTGACTAAAATACTAATGACTCCCCTGACCCGTAGCTCCATAGTCTTGATCTCTTATTTATTTTTGTTAAGTTGCTCCTCATCTCTGTTTCTTGCTCTTTCTTTCTCGTTGTGTTCTTGTTATGTCAAAGAAATTAGCATATAACATGGAATGCAGAATGAACTTAAACTAACAGAAACTACTTATTACAGGATCAACTAACTAAATTCCCCCAATGATATATAAGATCAACTTTTATTACAATCACAATTCAGTGACTTTAACATTGGAAGTCAGACTGTCATGTATGATATTGTAATTCATTTAAAAGATATAGGACACCTTTTTTATTAACATCAAAAACTCTAGTACATATAGAATCACTTAAGTGAGATCATAAGAAGTCAAATTACCAAATAAAATGAACTGTTAAATATTCTAATCTACAGAAATGTTATATCCTCTTTAAGGGGTATGAATATAAGATGGAACACACACAAACCTGAACTGTGACAGTGTGACTATAACAGTCATAACAAATAACAAGTATGAATACAAGTTCAACACTCCTTGTTCTATAACAGTCATAACAAGTATGAATACAAGTTTTTAGTAAAAGTTCGACCCTCCTCGTTCTATCCGGGCTTGGGATCGGCTGGGTTTAACATAAAACCCAGGCAGAGTTAAAACTTGTATTAAAAAAGAGAACAATACCAATCATACCTCATATGCAACAAACCCAGAATGCTCAAGTTGTCATGATAACAGCTGCTACTACTTTCTGGCTTGCAAACACAATAACATCATGTAACAACTAACATCAAATGGAACAAACTCACCCAAATCAATTAGAGTCTAAAAAAAATTTACTTCTTTAATAAACTGAATCTGAAAAGCAAAAGTTTCTAATCAGGCTCCCAATTAAGAAAAAACCAAACTGACACATTAAAACCTTGTTAAGTTCACCTTACTAGGAAATCCTGCCAGTTGATGAATACCCTAATTTGGATTGTGAGATAACATTAGTCTATGACAGAGTGAAAGGCTATAGAAATTGATCATGAATGAATCAAAAGAACTTGGAAGGCTATAAAAAAATGTCAACCTTTGATGGTACATGGTCAAGGCAACAAACCTAGAAACAAAATACAATACTCTGTATCATGAAAGTAGGAGCGCTGGTCATGTTAAAACAAAGAACAAAGAAAGAGGGTCGTAGGGCAAGGGATAAACTGCTCTTTCATGTTGATTGGAACAGAAAAAAATAAAACTGACAACAGTCATAGAAAAACCAGTAGGTGGTGATTGGACAACAATGTTCAACACCACACTAACCTGTACAAAATAGTCTCGTAACGCAATCAGATGCAATCAGATGCATAAAAGAGAATAAGAATTCAGAGAATGAACATATAGTCAATAGGAATAACAGGAAATGCCAACCATCCACGAGCAAGCAGAACAATCATCTTCAGTTGTGTCTGAGCCTGTTATGGGCCAGAAATATATATTCTTTTAGGCATCCCAGTGAAGGTAGAAAAATATAAAAATGACAATAGAAAACATAACACCAATGATAGAGAACGGAAGAATAATAAAATAAGGAATATGACCAAGTCAACTGGACCAGTGATGTTTTTACTTTTCAACTAGTAGGTAAGTTCGTTTGTTTTGGTAAAACGCAACTGCTTGATGATTTGCCAGCAAAAGATGCAATTTAGTCATATTTGGTTATGTCTAAAGCTGCTGCTACTAATGATCTGCAAGCAAGAGAAGTAATCTAGTCATTTTCAGTAGCCTAAAACTGTGGTGATAACAACATATCCACATGCATCCCAGGTATAGTAATGAACAACCCAGACAAAAAAGAGAAATGATATGAGATTAAAAAAGATAGAAGACTCAAAACAAGATCTAAAGTGAGGTAAAAAACACAGCATATAATGTTTCCAAGGTAAGATAATCATACGAGATTAAAGAAGATAGAAGACCCGAAACAAGATCTAAAGTGAGGATAAAAACACAGCAGATAATGTCTCTAAGGTAAGATAATAATGCACAACAGATCAGGAATCATATGCCGCCAACAATAGATAATAATAAGTAATTAAGGTAGAAAGATCAAAAGAGATAAGATAGACCAATCCAATTGCTACAAGAAGATATATCAATGCCCTGCCGTCCTTCGAAACCAAAAGCACCCTAGAAACAAACAAGTGTAATTTAACTGAATAAGAGGTTATGAGAAAGAGCAACAAATTGCCACCCAATCCTCCAACACTCCCAGCTCATGAGGAAAACAAGAAGAAGCAGACCAACATGATCTTCAATGAAATAACTGGATGTAAAATAGCCTGGAAAGTAATGAACCCCCCAGACAAACAAGACATGATGTGAGACTACAAAAGATAGAAGACCTGATCTAAAGCAGGCAAGCATACCTACAAGCAAAACCAGAAAGGAAAAAAAACGGAATGGTGAGAAGGAACAAACAAATGGAAGCTGATGATCCAGTCATTTTAAGTTATGCCTAAGGGTGCGGCGACAACAGCATATCCCTGCACATCTTGGTCACTGAGGAGTAGAAAAAAAGGCATCATCTAACATCCACATAGATACCAAAGAGACTGTACAAATCACACAGAAGTTTGATAGGACTCCCTTCATCTAACAATCATGCATGCCAAACACCTCCAAAAATAATAAACGGATAATGACCAATTGTGATGACAAAAACTGCTAATAATTCATAGAATTCCATGGAGAAGAAAACAAAAAGAAACAACACAAACAGATAAGATGCACCTACTATTGACTTTCCATAAGCAAATCCAGGTTCAGAAAGATTCACAAAAAGATAGCAACAAACCAGGAATGGCAAATGTCCAAGTAGAATACAAGTTTCCCAGACATATCACCAAATAAAATAGATTTAATCATTTAAACACTTGCAGCATGATTAAAGAGAAGGAAAACACTAATGCAAAAAATATCATAGAAACCAACAAGCCTGCAAACAAAAACAACTCCTTGTTACAGGACCAGAATGAATGTCAGTTTTTATGGAACAAAGAACAGAAGATGAGGTGGTAATGAACAAAATGATACAGATAAAAATGCATCATCTGTTGCTCTTTGACTTCTTTCTACAAAACACAGGCACAGTACCGCCAATTCCACGCTCCTACGAGTTCCTCATGATGATGAAATGATCAAAAAACAACGACAACATAAATAAATAACAGCAATTTAGAAAAACCAGTAGGTGGTCATTGGAAAATGATGTTCAACACAACACAGACCTACAAATAAAACATTTTTTTGTCATGCAGGCATACACTCGAGGAAAAACGAAAAATCAAAGAAAGAGAATACAGGGATGGAACAAATAGACGGTGTTGATGATCCACGAGCAATCACAATGATCCAATCATCCAGAGGTAACACTCGGCTTGTTGCGGGTTGATAAGGTACCACTTTAAGCTCCTGACCAAAAGGGAAAACAAAAATGTATGATCATAGAAAATAAAAACCAATGATGCAACAGAACCCCTTGATAAGGAATAATAGCATTCATATAGTCACTTCCAATAAGCATGCCCCAGGTCAAGAGGTAATAACAAAAAATGGAGAGAAACCATAGAGAGATAGAGGACGAATGTCACAGCCAAGAACAAGATCTCCAGCCCTATTAGCAAACAGAAGCCTGTACATGGTCAAATGATGCCTTACCACCCGACAAACCAACAAACAAACAAGTTTCTTTTGCTTTAGAAAGAATGCATACTTACATTTGTATGTTGCATTTTCTGCAAAACAAATAGTGGCATTAACTTCATACAACTACAAAGTCCTCATGATGATGGAAAACAGTGAACAATGATGGAAACATGAAAATTATAGAAAAGCTGGTAAGGGGTCATAGGATAACTATGTTCAATGCACACTTACCTACACACAAGGAGATGGCAACAAACCAGATCAGAGAAAGAAACAAACAGCGAGAAGGAACAAATGGATGGGTTGGTGATCCACGAACAACCTAATCAATCCAATCATCTCCGATTACACTGAGCCTATGGTGCGCCTATAATATATCCTTTAAAATCCCAGCCAAAAAAAAATAAAAACATAGAACAGAAGACAGCAAACCAATACAGGTAATTAAGAAAACACAATTTTTAAGCAGCACAACTCCTTATTGGAAAAGAACAGGAGGAAGAATACAATCAATATCCATTAATGTCAAAAGGGATAATCACAAACAAGATGGCAACAAACCAGAGGACAAACGATCAAGCAAACTGCAAGCTTACTAGACCTGCCAGATATAAGCAAAGACTTATATTTAAATGATTGATAAATACAAAAGAATAAATATGCAAAAGAATTGCAAGATGATCTATATAAATAAAAAACAAAAAATGGTCACCACGAGAACTGGTCACGCAGCAGACCTATAAACACACAACACAATCATCTTGTTTCAGCAACCTTAAAAAGAAAGTTGGTCAATCAGGGAACAAAAAACAAAAAAAAGACACTAAAATGATATGCTAATCAAAATGCATACGCCCAATCATGAGAGGCTCATTATGCAAAACACTTGCATAATAACATGTACAGAAAAAGAATAATAGTAACATAAAAGAGATCATAAGAACATGTACAGAAGAAGAATAATGGTAACACAAAAGAAATTATAAGATTTATAGAGAAACCAGTAGGTGGTGATTAGACAACCATATTGACGCCACATTAACCTACACAAAAGATATTATGGTCATGCAAGCATACACAAGGGAAGGAAAAGAAAAAATCAGGACAGGAAGAGAATAACGAGAACTTATTTAGTGAGGAGCAGGATGATCCAACCATCTTCGACTACAAGCTAATATTATATGAACTTTTAGGCATCCAAGCCAAGAGAGGAAAAACCTATAATAGAAGAAAATGAACAATTGAAACCACAAACAGAAAAGTTGTTAATAATATATTCCTTTAGGCATCTAAGCCAAGAGTGAAAAAACATATGATAGAAGATAGGGAACATTTTATATTTTGATGAGTTGTCAATAGCAAATAGCGGCAAATAGCGACAAGTCACCTATATGCTATGTAGCGAATAGCGATAAATAGCGCCCGCTATTTCGTGTTTCACGATGAGGTAGTAGAAGCTTTAAGAAATGTTTTACATTCAATAAATAAACATGTTTAGCTATAAAGTAGTAGAATATATAAGCAAACACCAAAAAATTAGCTAAAATACTCTATTTGTGTCAATTTTATAGTAATAAAGAACAAAAAAATTAAAAATAAAAATAAAAAATGCTGCATATCCTCGCTATATATCGCTATATACCATGTAGCGGCCCTTGACCTTGACGCGACATAGCGCGCGATCGCGGCCGCTATGGTCGCTATTGACAACAGAGAGACAACTACTTTTAACACAAACTCTAAATAAAAATGAAAACCACGAAGTATTATATTTCTCCTCTTGTTCACTTTTTGTAAGCTATCCCCAGGGTATTCAAACCATAGAGAACAAAGATCCAAGACCAGCACAAGTTACACAAACCCATCAACAAAATAAACAGACAGATAATTCTACCATGATGATACCCAATAATGCAAAAACAAAAAAAAAAGATAAGAGATGTCCATAAGAATCAAAGCAAAACCATTGATGGCAGATAGTCACAAAGGAGACAGACCTACAACAAATTATAATACTTCTGTTAAAGGAATCTAGAAAGAAGGTGAACATCGAACAAAAAACAACGATAGGGAGTTTAAAAACATAAATAACAATTACAATAATGCATAAGCCCGATCATTCATGCTTTCTACGAAACACATCATAGTACCATTAACCCCACTCCAAGTTCCTCATAATGGAGACACGGAAAAAACGAAAAATAGCCATAAAAACTCTCGTTAGACTTATTGAAAAAACAGCAACGCAAAACATAATCTCGTCATACAAGCATACACAAAAAAGAGGATTCTGAGAACAACCAAAATAGTCATAAGGAACATGGGAAGTGCTGACTTTTCACAAGCAAGCAGAACAATCCGATTGTCTTCAGTAACGTCTAAGCCAGTGGTTGATCAATAATATATCGTTTTTAGCATGACAACCAAAATTAAAAAAAAACAAAGGAATATAAGACATAAAACCAACGATGCCATAAATTAAGAACATAAGGATCATGGAAAACAAACCGCAGATGGTAATTGAGCGGGCAATGTCCAACACCAACCAACCCTATATAAGACATGAACTCGTCAACTCACCAGAGAACATAGAAATCAAATGATGAACAAAACTAACAAAACAGAGTAAGAAACAGATGCTAAGGTGTTTTAAGGACCGACAACGCAAGCACGACACAAGATCCACAACTTTCAAAAGAACCATCACAACAGCATCTAACAGGCAAGGGAAAGCCATTAAAACTTATCCAAACACCAATCAACACAAATTGGTCATGCAAATTAATATCACCTGAGCCACCGAGCATGTGAGCATTAAAAGAATTAAGCACACGTCATGGTTTTGGATAGCCTAAAGCACCACAGGTGAGCCTAAGATAGAAGGACATGGATGGCCCACTCTACATGCAAACTTTTTTAAGCCTACAAAAATAACGTGATGCACAAAAAAGCAGAACAAGTCAAGAGCATGATGGTCGTCGAACTGAAAACCACTTCCCTTCAAAACCCATCAGTGAAACAACTATCCCAACCTCAACACTGCAGCAAAAACACCAAATAAATTGAAGTAAGAAAGAAACAGCACCAGGATCAACAACCAGCAGGAGAATGTAATTAAAGACAGCGCATGATCCTGCAAGCATAATGCGATCATCAAATTTTCTACAGCGCTGATAAGGAATGCAAAAAGAAAATTTTTGACACGGCAAACAGAGAGAGAAAACGGTTGAAACTAGCGGTGTGAACTTTAAGAGAACATAGCCAAATCTCCCACGACTGATATCAATTAAAAAAATGTGAACAGCAACATAATCCAACCAAAAGAAACAGATAATTAAAAAGTGTCTAGGTATCTTATGGAACCCTTCTACACCATGAAAAGTAGACGATACTTCATTAAACCATCCTAGAAGATCCTAAGAATCTGAAGCGCTAAAAAATTCCCAGCAGTCCACAGAAGCTAGCCCCTGGCAAAAAAATGTAATCATTATCCGCCCAGCAACCAATCGGCAAGACACGCACACATAGAGCAACAAACGTTATACATGATCATCGAAGTACAATGAAAATTGAACAAACCCACATATACAAGAAATAACCAACGGTCCAATAATTTGTTTCTCTATTTGCAAAACACATCGTACCATTAACCCACTCTCCTGCAAATTCCTCATGATGACGAAGAAATAAAAAAACAGTAGACAAAAAAAACGATGATTAGAATTATAGAAAAGTTGGTAGAATCACCATAATGTTCAGTGCCAGACTAACCTACACCAAAAACATAATCTTGTCATGTAAGCAATACACAAGACGAATTCAAAATTTAAAAAAAGAACAAACTAGCAATAAGGAATAAGGGAAACAATGGATTGGCACCGACAGCCTACGAGCAAGCAGAACAATACAAACATCTTGAGCACGACCAAACCTATGGCGGGGCAACAATATATTCCTTTAGGCTTTTTGGCATCCTATACAAGATAGAAAAATAACAAATGATGACAGAACACGTAAAACCAACAATGCAAGGATCATAGAAGACAAACAGACGGTACGTGCTGTTTGGCACCCAACAAACAAAACAGAATCATGTCATGCAAGCAATACACATGAGAGGACACCAGAATTCAAAGAACAACAGAGCAACAAGGGACACAGAAAACGATAGGTGTTGACAAACCACGGGCAAGCAACACCTGTTGAGGAAAAATTATAAATTCATTTAGGATTTTAGGAATCCCACATTGAGCCCGAACTCACCTAAAACAACATAGAAGGGCAAATCTACCTAGTCAAAACTCTTGTTTAGGAGCCCCTGAATTCAAGCTTCCTCGCCTTCACCCTATGAGTTCCCCCAAAAAAGGCTTCGTCACCAGCTGGATTCAAACCAGCACCTCTGACTTTTGTTTTTGCTTAGTCAACTTGGCCTCAGAGACCTTTTTTGACAAAAGAATAACAAAGGATGCCAAAAGTAGAGAAGGTAAGGATCATAGAAAACAAACAACAGATGTTGACCAACATGATTGGACCAATAATGTTTGAAACCTACCAACCCTACAAACAAATAAACCTTGTCATGCAAACTCACAAGGGAAAAATAGAAATCAGATTATTAAAAAAATAAGAAGGGGGAAATACTGCTCTTAGTGAACTGCAGGCAAGACGGCCATCCAGTCATTTTCATTTTACGTCTAAAGCCACGGTGATAAGAACATATCCCTACACATGTCAGTGAAAGACTGAAGTGCTTTCATAAAGATAAAAAAGAAGAAATCAAACAATGTAGAAAAGAAAGAAAAAGCAAAACAATGTAGGAAAGAAAAAAATCCATAAAAGCAGAAGCAAAACCATTGATGGGAATTGACCAGTGCAACAGCCCTGCAAACAACACACATTATTTTTTGTCTCAGGAACAGAGAGAACACATCATATCAAACAAAGAAAAAAAAAGAAGGTTTTTGGACAAGAAAAAACTACGGCCATAATAGGTAAGCTACTCTTTCTGCAAGACGAACACAATACTATTAACTCCACACTACTGCAATTCCCTCGTAACAATCATAAGAACAAGAAAAAACAGAAGGCGGTGATTCGACAACATTGTTTGACGCCCCACGCCACAAAACATATTCTCAGCATCGAAGCATGCACACAACAGAAAATGAGGAGAAATCACAAGTTGAAACCCATGCAACACAAATGCTCCAACCTATGAGGTTACCTATGAAGAAAACCGTAAGAAGCAAACTCACACGGTCTTGCAAAAAATAACTGGATGCTCAATCACCTGGTTTCCGTAAGCATGTTCTGATGATTACATGATAAAAGCATAGCCTACAGGCAGAAATGGATATCTTCCCAGCTTAGGTTATCATCAAAGACAAGAAACCAGAACATGGAATCATTTATCAAGTAAGGAACATTTGGCCAAAATCCCCAATCGATTTCCCCCTCTTGCAAAACATAAAAGTAGCCCAAAACTAAGAACTTAAGAAAGAAGATACTAACTGAGCTCGGACCCTTCACAAAAGACTCAACATATAGCTAACAAGCCAAAAATTCAGATGCTAATCACCTGATTAGAAGTACAAACTGATAGCCAGAATTTCACACAAATCATAATTTCACAGATAGTGATGAGTAACAAACACAAAGGCAAAGTACAATACCCCACAGTGATAATCATCCAGAAGCAAGGAAGTGGTAGTCAGCCGACATAATAGAACCGATAAACAGCAACCCAAACTTATAGCCTCTAAACTACCAATAAAAACCAGTTGGAGTTAACATGCAATCACAAAGAAGCCAAGAGATCCCCAGTAACCAGAAAACGTGATCCACTACTGCATTGTCTAAATTACAAATTAGAAGGCAAAATTTTGTGTTGCACCAGTAACATTTAGCACGCAACGTAAAGGTGTTAGAAGGACGAACTCCTGAAAATGCAAGCATGACACCAGATCCACAACTTACAAAAAAACCAGGCTAAGTTATCCAATAGGTATGGGGTAATCATTCAAAGTTGTCCAAGCACTGATCAACAAGAAAATCTAGTCATGCACTTGTGTATCACCTATGCCACCAATCATATGAGATAGAAAAAGAATCATATATAGGTCATGGTTTAGAAGCTTTTAACCTAAGGCATCCCGACAGATGAGCCAGAAATAGAAGAACAAGAATAGCCCACTCTTCATGCAATCTTTCTTGACCTACAAGAATATAATATGACCCGTGATTGCAACCACCCATACACGAAAAGACCAGAACAAGTCAAAGCGTCACCATTAATCCTGATGATGATGATGATCCTCAAACTGAAAACCACTTCCCTTCACCCATTAGTTTGAATGTCCAAGCATGATCGACAAAAATCTGGCCATATGCAATGGTGTATCACCTAAGCAGCCAATCATGTGAGATAGAAAAAGAATGAAATATAAATAACCTAAGGCACCCCATAGATGAGCCTGAAATAGAAGAACAAGGATAGCCCCCTCTTCATACACGCTTTTTTGACCTACAAGAACGTAATATGACCCATGACTACAATCAACCATACACAATAAAAACCCACAAGAAGTCAAAGAGACTCCAATAATCATGATGATGGTGATGATCCTCAAACTGAAAACCACTTCCCTTCAAAACCCATCAGTGATGTAACTTACCCAACCTCACTGCTACAACAACAAGTGCACACCCCATAATACTGTGAAGCACACACCCCTGAATCATGAAGAGACATAATCTTGATGAATCACCATAATTTATTGAAGTATGAATAAAATTTAACTAAAAAAAAGTGGTGTGCAGATCAACTACCAGCGAGGTCACTAGGTACCTTGCATTTGTACCAGCAAGCATAATCTTGCCTTCCGTTATTCTATCTAGCTCTACAAGCAACAAATTCCACCATCCCTGCTAATAATAAATGTTGACAAGAATTTTCCAATGCAGCAAACAACAAAAAAAGGTGTAGAAAATAGCAGTGTAAACTGCAAAGATTAACAGCCAAACCTCCCATGATCGACATATTAATAAAAAACTGTGAACAGCAGCATAATCCAACCATATGCATTAGAACGAGACAAAGAACATGCAGCCTATCATTAATGAAAAGAACATCATCCTCCAACAAGCCATTATCAAAAAAATCCAAAGAAACTGAAGTCGGTAAAAAGATACCAGGAGCCTACAGAAGCTGACCCCATCTGCCCAGCAGCCAATTCGCAAGACTAGGCACACATAAATGATCATCAAAGCTACAATGAAGACAAGACCCACCCAAAACAACTCACTTATTATACAAACAAACAAAATAACTGAAGTTGCTTCTCCAACACACCAAAAAAATAACTGAGGTAAGAAGAGACAGATATAACCCAATCAATGGCTAGGAAATGCTGAAACTACATCCAGACACTTAACAGCATCTAACAGAACCCCTACACAAGAAACTACAAAAGTGGATGGCGATGAACCAAATTGAATAAGAGACGCACAAAAGAGGAATCCACCAGCATCAGTCGAATTTATAGCATTTTTCCATGTTAAAATCTATTATAAGACTCCAGAAACTTCATCCTAAAAAATAACCTGATCGCTGTGAGGAGATAAGTTCTTTGGGTGTTTAACAATCGGAAATGACTTCAAGCACCTAACTGATGGATCTGAACAACAGGATTCTCGCAATCGATTTGTAATTACAATCTATCCCAAAAGATAAAAGAACCAAACCTGGAACCCGATGTCATCATGCCGCAAACAACTCGGATGATAAATTGAACTCGGATGATAAATGGATATATACCTTTACACAATTTATCGCATCTAATACTAAAAAACTCGTCTATCTGCCTTGCACTCTGCATCTAATTCATGACCTAAAAAAACGCAAAAAGAAGACGACAAGCGCTTATCATAGACGCGATAATAATTCGATTGATTGCTCGCACCTGTTAACAGAGAACCAACCAGATCGACAGTAACAGACGGTTTGCGAGACGATATCCCCAAATATAGAAGAGACCAGATGATGATGAACCTAAAAACCATTAAACCTGAAATCCAATAAGCATATTATATAGATCTGGTTCAACAACCAGATCTAAAACCAAAATACCGATCCATGACGTAAAAACCTAAATCCGAAATCGAACTCATAAAAAGCTTTTGGAATTCAAATCACCGAACGCATACGATACGCGAG
This sequence comes from Flaveria trinervia, assembly GCA_025506515.1. Taxonomy (NCBI): domain Eukaryota; kingdom Viridiplantae; phylum Streptophyta; class Magnoliopsida; order Asterales; family Asteraceae; genus Flaveria; species Flaveria trinervia. The sequence goes on from CM046448.1 coordinate 2,982,201, forward strand.
AGAAACACTGAAACAATGGCGGATGGAGATCTGCAACAACGCCTCTGAAATCAAAACTATCGATGCAGATCTGAAATCAGAATAGAAAAGTACAGAAGATACCAGAAGGCATAGGATTCAGGAGGACACATATCCTTGATATCGAAGTTACTTGTTGAATGAATGAATATAGGATTATCGGTGGGTATATATAAGCACATGTATGTCGGTCGGTTAACGCGTAGGTCAAACGCGGAAGAAGTCAATTACATAAGGCGGTTGTTTTATTTATATTTTATTATTATTATTAATTTATGGGATTGTCTAGCTGTCATGAATGGTCAAGTTTGATGACTTGAGGTGCCATGATGAATTGATAAGTCTTATCCTCATTGTCTTTTTCTTTTAATATAATATGTGCCATTAAAAAAATTAATATGTCACGATAAATATAATTAAAAAAGAATAAAATAACAAAACAAAATATAATATTTTATATTTTATATTGAATACTGAATTTAATATGTCTAATATAATATAATTAAAAAAGATTAACGAGAATAAAATCATAATTATGTGCCATTAGTGATAATAAAATCATAAGGGTGTTAATAAAAAGACACCTCAATTTATAAATCGACACCCACATATACGTCGTATATGGGTTTATACGCGGCGTATAGGGTCGAATACACTAAAAACAAAAAAAATTAAAGGGGAGTGTCAGAGAGCTATACGCCCCATATAGCCCTATACGACCCCCTGATACGACACATAAAGGGCTATACGACGCGTATAACGATTTCGACACTGACTACGATGAAAAATTCAGGGGGCTGTCGGAAAGTTATACGCCTCATATAGCTCTATACGACCCCCCTATATGACCCCCCCATACGACACATATAGCCCCATACGACACATATAGTCTTATACGACCCCCATCTATACGACGCGTATGGAGCTATACGACACGTATAAGAATTTTGAGGTGTTGATTTAAAATATTGAAATGTCTATTTAAAAAAACTCAATTATAATTATGTGTCACGATAAATGAATGTGTATACAAAATTAAAAATACAAATATAATCTATACTAATAAACAAAAATAAAATGTTATCATTTTGTTATTATATTTTTTACAGTATTATTATCACATGTCATTTTCTTACACCTGTATGTCACATGTCACTCGCATAAAAATGTAAACATGTAATTATCATATGAATTTTTTAATACCGATATCTTTTTTTAAATGAGATTAAAAAACAAACTAAAAACGGATTTAAAAAATCATTTTTAACAATAGTTTTTCACAAACGAAAGTTTAAAAATATTATTATTACTTAACATAATTGATTATACCTAATTCGAATCATATTTACCTAAAAATTATAAAAAAAATTCCAAATATTATATATATTCTAATTACCAACCTATTACCTATGTGTACATGTTTCTATACAGTTAGTACAACAAATAATTTTTTTTAAATTTTTTTCTAAACCTTATACTTTTACATAGTTTACAAATTAACACCTATAATTTTTATTTTTATCATTATTTCATATACTTTTCATCTTTTGTAAACTTTTTGTTTTACATTCCGATCTAACTAATGAGATTTAACACGCATAACGTGCGTGGTTCAACTTTGTTACACATGTTTTTTCTTGTTTAACTGTTCTGTCGCAACATGTGCATCCAATATTGACTTGGTTATTGTTTTTAATGTTTTATATTACGTATGTGGCTTAACATTTTTACAGCTACTTTCCATTCGATCCCTGTAAAACGGGGGCTTAATACTAAAACAAGGTTTCTAAACCATCTTAAACTATAATGGTGCTCGAGCGATGCGACGATGCGTAATGTGATCGATCAATATTTTACATACGACTTGTATTTCTGAAATTTTGTTATTCTTGTAATATTTTACAAAAATCTAATATGTTGAGAACAAACACGTAATAAAATAACGCAAATTTAAAAGGTTTATATGGTTCAATCAATCAATTTACTAACATAACAATCAATACCAAATTAATAAACTGAACTCAAAATCTATGCCATAAAATCAACGATAAAAGATCAAAAACTAGAGTTAAACCATACAATAAAATACATAAATGATCACTATGGTTTAGACTAAATTACGAATTTAATCCATTAACTCTAATTTTAATGAATCGAGTCCCCAATAACATTGTTTGCTTTCAAAGACGGTTCATAAGTTTAATGACATTAGTTAGGCGTGTTAACTGCAGGGGCAGTATGGTCCTTTTATATATTGATAAATAACTCACATAACATATAAAAACATTGAAGTGGTAAGATGTCATATCTTTATTCTAAAGGTTGAAGTTTTAAATCTTACATATGAGAGTGAATGAAGTAAATTAAAAGCTATTCAAAAATGAAAAGAAAAAAAAAGCCAATCACAACCAACTTCAAGTTGCCATGATAACAACTGCGACTGTAATCGTCATAACCTCCACTTGTAAAGCAAACAAAGTATAAGAGAAACCCATATCACACCATATAAAAAGAGTGACAAAAAATCTATCCATTTTTTGCCATCAAAATTTTGCCCAAATTTGACCCATTTAAAAATAGACCACGATAATCCAGCGGTAACCAAAAAAAATCAAACTCAGTGAACTCCTTCACCAAAACTAATATCAAGAAAAGCCCAAAGCAAAAGGTTATATACTTATCAACTTTAACAAAGAATCCTGCTACATGGTACATACGATTGTTCAGAGTTTCAGGTAACATTCGTGTACTATATAATGGAAGGCTAATAGAATGATTGAGAATACGTCAGCATAACTAACTAGAAAAATTCAACATCAAAATACTAAAAAGGATCACATATGAACAAGTATTCTGTCCTTATTTGCAATTCCGAAGTATCATGTGAAAATGAGCAAGGCTTCCACTTTTGTCATTTACAAGCCACCCTATTGTAGTTAAGGATCGACAAAGCAGCTACACACAGCACATACTGAGAACGATAATCCCATCTCCACAGAGGTTTTCTTAGACCTATGGGCAAAAGAGCAAGATAAATTCCTAACGACAATAATAGCTAAGAAAAGTAATGATAACATTGAAATAGAACATGGTCATGATGATCTGATGACAACATTACACACTTACACATCAAACACACCTACAGACAAAACATGGTCTTGTCATGCAAATCTTACACAAGATGCATAATACCTGCATAGATACCAAACAGGAAAGGACAAACTGAAGACCAATCAATTCATAATTTCGCACACCTATATAACCAACCACAGCATGAGTGCCATATCTCATACAGCCCTAAAATCAATATATAGTAGGAAATCCATGAAGAACCAGGAACGAGTGATAACATCTGATACTTACCGGTTCCTGTGAACCATCAGCACATACACATAGTACCTAAGGTAGAATACACAATAAAAAGAATCTAACGACAAAGCAAGATAAATTTATAAAAAAGTCCATGACATAGGGACACAAAAGAAAAGGTGCTCAACTCAGAAAGGACCATGAGAATTATAAAAAACAAGGAGATGGTGATCACGATGCCTGGAACACATTAGCACACGACAAACAAAATAATAAAAAAATTTAGACATCACCGACATCAGCATGCCACTGTGGTCTGCAAGATCCAGCAAGGAAACACAACCAAAGGAACCTAAATCAGGAGTAGCTAATCTATAACCATATTTGCCTGCATACAGCCATGTCAACCCCAAAAGAAAAGAATCAAGCGCCCCACACTATAGCGCCCCACAAGTTGAGATTTAAATACCTGCAACATGTTTAAGGAAAGAAGGAAACCATTATTATAGAAAAAAACAATCACAAGAATCAAAGGAACACCATCAGATGGGCATCACGACGGTCATCATAATGCGTGGTCACCCAACAAGCCTACAAACGAAAACAATTCCTTGTTTCAAGAACCTACAAAGACAGTCATTATTAAACAAAGAACGAGGGTCTAGGGCACAAAATGATACAAATTAAACATACACCATCTGTTACCCTTTCTACAAAACACAAGCAACAATGATGACATAAATAAATAATAAGAATTTAGAAAATACAGTTGGTGGTGATTGCACAACAATGTTCAACGAACCTACAGATAAAACAATAAACTTGTCATGCAAGCATACACACAAGATAAGTAAGAAATAAGAGAGAAAAGAATAATAGGAAGGAACTAACCGTAGAGGACAAAGGTCCAAACCAAGCACAAGTTTTACAGGCCTATCAGCAAATAAGCAATTTGCATAATAATAATAACAATGAAGATAACAAATAGTGCTGAAGAATTGCATTAAGATTCAAGGAAAACCCGCGCATGCAAAACACAAAGCCTGGTCACCCGACAAACCTACAAATAAAACAAAATTCTCTTGCTTCAGGAACGTAGAATAAAAGTAGGTCACTATTGAGCGAAGAAGAAAGAAAGAAAGAGGGTCATGTATAATTTCAAAGGAAGGTGGTCTTAGGACTCCAAAGTGATACACATCAAAATGCATACTTTCATTCGATTGTTGCTGTGTCTGAAAACACAGAGTAGCATCAACTCTATACTCCTGCAGTTCCTCAGGATGATGGGAAGACAGAAAAACAAAGATCAAAAGAGAGAAAAAGAACCACAACCTAAAAAACAATAAGCGATGATCAGACGTTTGAATGCCACACTAACCTACACACAAAAACATACCCAACATACCCTCGTCATGCAAGCATACACACAAGGAAATGAAAAATAAGAGAAGGAAAAAGAGGAATGAAAATAACATATGGAGTTGATGATACACAAATAAGCAAAATCACCCAATCATCTTTAAATACACTGAGCCTATGGTGCATCAATAGTATATCCTTTGACATCCCAGCCAAAAGAGTAAAAAACATCTGATAATAGAAGACAACAAACAAATAATACCATAAATAGAAACTTATTTCTTAATCAGCAGAACTACTTGAAAAAAATACCAGTAACAGATGTAATCTCCTGTTCATCACTTTCCATAAACAAGCCCAAATCAAAGGGATACTCACAAAAAAAGGTGGCAACAAACCAGTACAAAGGTCCAAAGGAACCACTAGTTCACTAGACCTGTCAGCAACAAGCAGGATTTAAGTACTTGAATAATGATAAAATGAAGGTACAAATATGCGAAACAATTTCAACAAGTGTAAAAGAAAACCAAAGATAACATGATGACTAGCCCCCAACAAACCTACGAACAAAAAACAACTATATTGTTTAGCAACCTCAAAAAAAAAGTTTGACATCATGGAATGAATAACGAAATAACGGCGAATCAAAAGAAACCTAAATCAGGAGTAACTAATCTAAACCATCTTTGCCTACACACTGCTATGGAAACCCCCAAAAAAAATCAACAGCACCACATTGTAATGCCCAAAATATAGATTAAAATACTCGCAACATGAAAAAAGAAGGGAAATCATTAATTAAAATATGAACATAAGAAACAAAAGAAAAACCATCAGAAGGTCACCATGATGCATAGTCACCCAGCAAACCTACAAACAAAAACAGTTCCTGGTCTTAGGACACAAAACGATACAAATCAAATTCCACCATCTATTGCCCTTCTGCAAAACACAGGCATAGTATCGCTAACTCCACACTCCTGCAAGTTCCTCTTGGCGAGGAAAGGACAAAAAAGACAATCACGATAACAAATATATCATGAATTTAGGAAATCAGTAGGTATGAGAAGACAACGATGTTCAACGTCACACAAACCTACATATAAAACATAATCTTGTCATGCAAGCAAACACACAAGAGAATGAGAAAAAAGAGAGACTGAAAGAAATGATAGATGAGCGTTGATGATCCATGTGCAATCACAATGATCCATAAATCAGCATGAGTTGCACCCGGCCTGTGTTGTGCAGGTCAAAAATATATCATTTTAAGCATTACAGCCAAGAGAGAAATATAGGATGATAGAAGATAGAAACTAGAGATGCAGTAAACAAAACCGCATTGGATGAATTGAATGCCTTGATAAATAAAAATAGCATAAACTAATAAAATGCACATGTTATTCACTTGCAATAAGCAAGCCCTGGGTCGAGAAGGGGTTTAAAAAAGGCCCAGGCCAAACACAAGTTTTCCGGCACTGCTAAAAGTAGGAAATTTTTATTTTATCAGTAGCTTCTCAATAAAAAAGAACACCAGAGGCTGATGTGATGCTCCATTTCATCACTTCCCATAAACAAAGCCCAAGTCAGAAATAATCACAAACAATATGGAAACAAACCAGGAAGGACGAAGGACTCTAAGCAAGGCACAAGATTACTAGACCTGCCAGCAATAAGCACGATTTAAATACTTGGAACGATGATAAAACGGAAACCCAAAGATAGAAAAATTTTCAGTAAGATTTAAAAAAAAAAACCAGAAATAGTCACGTGATGATTGGTCACCCGGCAAAGCTGCAAACAAAACAAAATTATGTTGTTTAGCAACCTAAAAGAAAGTTGGTCATCATGGAAGGAAGAAAAAAGAAAAGAGGGTTTTACAACATGAAAATGATACTAATCGAATGCATAGGGAATATGTCAAATCATCTATTGCTATTTTTGCAAAACACATGTATACTAACAGCAGCACCACGCCCCTCCAGGTTTCTCATCATTACCAAGAGAAAGCAAAACAATAATGATAGCATAGAAAATCATAAAATTTATAGAATGCCCAGTAGGTAGTGACTTGATAACTATGCTAGATGCCACATTAACCTACACAAAAAATAATCTCATCATGCAAGCATACACAAGAGAAAAGGTGATATCAGTGAAGTAAGAGAATAAGAGAAAATTTAATAGATGAATAGCACAACAATCCAATCATCAGCAATCAGACGAGACTCCGGTTGGTCCATAATACAACCTTTTAGAAATCCAAGCCGAGGGAGATAAAACATATGATGATAGAAGATAGTGAACAAGTGATGTCATAAACAGGAATCTTAAATTAATCAGTAAAACTCCTAATAAATGTATAAAAAGTTATATATTAACACTTACCATAAGCAATCCAAAGGGGATTCAGAAAAAAAGGTAACAAACCAGAGAGAACTGTCTATGACAAGCACTAATTATGCAGACCTATCACAGCACAAATGCAACGCTTAAATTCTTTCATGATGATAGGAAAGAAGAAAACCAATAATGGAGAAAAGGAGAAGAAAAGTAAACATCCATAAGAATTAAAGCAAATCCATTGATGGTCAACAAACCAACAGTCCTACACACAAAATACAATATTTTGCTTCAGCAGAGAGAACTATCCAAGACAAGCACTAGTTATGCAGACCTATCACAGCACAAATGCAAGGCTTAAATTCTTTCATGATGATAGAAAAAAAAAAGAAAACTTACAATAGAAAAACATAGAAGAAAAGTAAATATCCATAAGTTATGCAAGCAAAACCATTAATCGTCAACAGGGCAACAGGCCTACACACAAAATACAATACTCTGTTTCAGCTATCTACAAAGAACATTGGTCATATCAAACAAAGAAGTGAATAACAAAGAAAGAGATATTATGACAATAAATGACACCGAACAAAATGCATAGGTCCCCTCATTCGTGCTCTTTCTTCCAACAACTCCACACTCCTGCAAGTTAAGTTCCCCATGATGATAAAAAAAGCTAGAAAGATAATAATACCGACATTAACAAAGAGTCTAAAGAATCATAAAAAACCCAGTAGGTGGTGATCGGACAACAATGTTTGACGCCACACAAACCTACACACAAAACATAAATCGTCATGCAAGCATACACACGAGAGAAATTGAGAATTCAAATACTAAACAAAGTAGCCCAAAAGAAAAATGAGAAGCGCTGACTATCCACGAGCAAGCTGTACAATCAACTTTTGTTATGTCCAAGCATGCGGTGGGTCAATAATATATCCTTTCAGGCCATCCCAAACAAGACAGAAAAGTAACAAAATAATAATATCAGACATAAAATCACTAGAAGCCATAAATAGAGAACACAACAATCATAGAAAACAAACCGAAAATGGAACCCAAGACGATTGGACCAGAAATGTTTAACGCCAACCAACCCCAAAAAACAAGGCATAATCTCGTAGTAATGTTTAACACCAACCAACTCTAAAAACAAGGCATAATCTGCCATGCAAACAAACAAGAGAAAATAGGAATCACATGATGAACAAAATAACAAAAATAAAAAATTGGTGATACGCTCACTTCCCATAAGTAATTCAAAAATAAATAAATAAGACAACAAACCAGAGTGAAGAACTGTCCAAGAGAAGCACTAGTTATGCAGACCTATCAGCAAAAAAGAACCAAAAAAGTTCATGCTGATATAAAAGAATAAAACCAATAATAAAAAGTAAAGAAAGAAAAGAAAAGTTCTAAAGAATCAAAGCAAAACCATTGGTGGACATCAGAGCAACAGTCCACACACAAAATACAATACTTTTGTTAGAAGTGCATAAGAATCAAGTAAAACCATTCATGGTTAGAAGTCCTACAAACAGAACACAACACAACACTTATGTTTGGTGATATAGAAAGAACGTTGGCCATATCAAACAAGTAGTGAATAACAAAAAAAAAAGATTTTAGGACCAAAAAGAACACTTATGCACAATCAATTCCAGTTGCGTCTGTGCCTATAACAACCTATCTGCACACATCTCAGTCAAACAAAAGACGGGTTCAAGTCACAAAAAAGTACAAGGAATCCTGATATACCACAGGTACACTCCACAGATAACCAAGATAAGAAAGACAGCCTACACAACCTGCAAAAGACGAGAAGAGCATGGACAAACCATGTGAAGTAAATCAACACTCACTAAGACTACTGAGTAGTGTCTTGTGACCTAGAATATCAAAAGATGTCCGCCACAGTACTAACAACCCACAAAAATGGATGAAAAGAATAGCCAATTTTTAATCAGCACCCACTGAGACTACTGAATAAAGTCTTGTGACCTCAAGTATCCAAAGATGTGTCCGCCACAGTACTAACAACCCACAAAAATGAATGAATAGAAAGTTCCAAGAGCTGGCAGGAAACAATTCCCACAACAGCAATTGCAATGCACTCACAAGTTTTTCTAGGACCCATCTAGCAGTCATAAGATATATCCTAGGGGCATGGAGAGTAGAACCAATCATGTTAAATGTAAATAAGAAAATAATCATAAGTACTAAAATAAACCAACTACTTATGATCATATGATGAATGGACCGGGGTATTAGGCACCAACAATCCTACAAAAAGAACATAACTTGGTCATACACTATTTACCCACGATAAATTGAGAAGTGACAGAAGTACAGAAAAAAGCTGCAAAAAAGAAGACAGAAAGTGAGACTGTACTCATCTCAAACACAGCAAAAGCAAGAATACTGTGCAGCCCACTCAAAAAAATCAGAAAATATAAAATACCTAAAACAGATTAAACGAAGGTAAAATCACATCAAAAAATAATATGCATCCAAGGTAAGATGATAATACAAAACCGAAGAGACAAGGCAAGATCAAACGAGGTCGTGTTATCTGATTGCTACAATATGATGAACCAGTGGCCTAGTGTCCTTTGACGACCTACAGAAAACAAACAAGCATTAATCTAAATGAATAAACGCCTGTGGAAAAGAGAAAGAGCAACAAAATCCCAGTTATCTTACTCTAAAGTAACACTCCAAAGTCCAACACTCCAACCTATGAAGAAAACCACAAGAAGCAAAAGAACACGATCTTACAGAAGTGCTGGAGGTATGATCTCCTATCGTAGGTTCTGAAAACATATTCAGGAAGCATTGTTGTGTGCTCCAAGGTAAGATGATAATACGTAACAGAAAAGACAAGGCAAGATCAAACGAGGCCGTGCTACCTGTTTGCTACAATATGATGAACCAGTGGCCTAGTGTCCTTTGACAACCAACAGGAAACAAGTAAGCATTAATCTAAATGAATACAAGCAATGGAAAAGAGCAACCCTTACTCCAAAGTCCAACACTATGACCTATGAAGAAAACCACAAGAAGCAAAAGAACACAATCTTACAGAAGTTCTGAGGTATGATCTCCTATAATAGGTTCTGAAAACCTATTCAGAAAGCACGGCTGCTAAACACATAATGGATATCTTTACAAATAAAATAAATAATCAACTTTTACCCATGAACATAATGGATGTCTTACAACATAAATGAATCATCAAACTTCAAATATATCTTAACTTTTGGGCACCTACAAATCCATGCCCTGCAACAAGTAGCTTTGCAATCAAAAGTATACTATCATTACAATCAGAGGTTGAAACTTTGAACTATTTATCAACACATATCTAGCCAACAAAATCCAATCGGTTTCTACCACTTCACCCTAATAAAGAATGGATCTAACATATAAGTAGCCTTGAAATTGATATTAGTGGAGGAAGAAGAAACTAACAGAATTTGGAACCCTTAATCAAAACTCCAGAGACAGCTACCTAACAAGAATTTCAGCACTTTATCGCCTGATTCTCAGCCATGGTGCATAGCTCTGTAACATAAATACCATCAATGACGGAAGGGATAGAAGAAAAACCATATCAAGTGAGCCGAAGGTAAAATTATGAACGGAAGCTGCAACACCTAAAAACAGCTGAAGGTATTTATATTTTATGACCCTAGATAGAAGCAATGATCTACTCTACAACCTACCACCATAAAACAAAGCATAATCCTACCACAAGCTCGTCAAAAAAACAAGGACAGCCCATTCTCCACGCAAACTTTTTTAAGCCTGCTAGAATAAACATGAACATAACTAGACCCGTGAGTGCAACCACCTATAGACAAAAAAACCAGAACAATGAAAGTAGCTCCAAAAATGGTGATTACGATCATGCTAATTCTCCAACAAAAAACCCATTTCCCTTCAAGAGCCCATCAGTGAAACAACCAACCCAAACTCACCACTGCAACGACAATAACACACCGTCAAATTTCAAGCAATTGGTCCCTAAGTAATGAAGAAACCATGACCCAACTTAAAGCACCATTAATGAAATCAAACCAAGAACAAAACTGCAGGAGGATCAACAACCAGCTAGAAGAAGACCACTACGGACCAAGCCCATGTATCAGTAAAGCATAATCTGATCTTCCATTAATTTATCTGGTTCTACATGCAATAAATACATATCAATTACCACACACGCCTGCTATTTAGGAGTGTAAACAACAATTTTCTGACACGAGAAACAGAGAAAGAAGCTATAGAAATTTGCATGCAAACTGTACGGGAGCCAAACCTCCCATGACTGATATATCAATAAAAAAAGTGAATAGCAACATAACAGTGACCCTACCAATACCATATGAAACAGAACGTCTGCAAGAAAGCGTCAGGACATCCCATCGAGGCTTTCTATAACCTATTAGCAATGAAAAGAAGATAATCCCACGATAAGCCATCATCATAAACTCCAAAGAATATGAACCGGTAAAAAAATACCAATTGATGCGTCTGCAGCAACTGCAGTCTCGCAATGGATTTTCAAATCACTACCTAGGGCAGAAGATAAGGGAAGAAAGCCTACAATCCGCTGTCAATGAATAGCTCCGGTGATAATACCTAATCATGTCTCATCACAAAAACCTCACATAACAATACGTAATCTTAATTTCTCGCACCTGATTAACGGAAACAACAACCAGATCGATCGTCACAGATTTGAGGATAAACTCATCAACCTAGAAACCATTGAACCTGAAACCGATAAGCGAATCATATAAATCTGATCCAACAGCCAGATCTCAAACCAAAATACGATCGATGACATAACAAACAAGTTTCAAAGTCAAACTCATTGTGAGATGCCGATAAAAGCTGTTTCGAATCCAAATCACCGGAGGCAGACGATAGAGTGAAAATTGAAGAGTGTGAAACCCTAGCGTATAAAATCGGCAACAACACCTTTGAAATCAAATTATCGATCCAGATCTAAAATCATAATTGAATAGTAGAGAAAATACCAGAACCCATGAAGAAAAACTTCGGCATCTGAATTGTTTGTTGAATATATAGGTGGTATATATAAGCGTATGTATATCGGTTAGCGTAGGTCATACGCGGAAAAAGTCAACGGTTATTTTATTTTATTTTTATTTTATTTTTTGTGGTTCGGATTTTCTTACCGCCAAATGAGTGGTGAAGGTTGATGTGCTTTGTGTCAATCAAATCTTGACATGTGATGACAACTTGATAAGTGATTTAAAAAATTAGTGATAATTTATTTTTGCCTTCTAACCTCATGGATGATGAATATAAACTCGAGCAGAGGTGTGTGTGGTGCGATTCGGAGCTGTTAATATTATTTTTAAAATGGAAACCGTAGGTTCGGTTAATACTATTTTCTTAACCGTAAGCAATATTTAGGTTAATCATAGTTTGGTTAAACAACGGTTATGATTAATTTCGTTTAATTAACTAGTATATTTAACATATGTTTTTAAATCAAAATGTTAACTAATACATTATTGTTAGATTATATTTGGACCGGTTTTATAAGAGTGTGCACGATCAGGGACGGAACTACTGCTAATGGAACGGGGTCAAGTGACCCCATTGAATTTTGAGTGAGTAGTGTACCATATAATACCGGAAATTTATGTGAACCCATAGTTTTTCAGGAGGTGAACGTCTAAATATTATTAAGTTCAAACTGTAATCACTGTACCTGTCTTAGCTCGCTGGTTTCTGCGTTGTGACTTGCTTCATGCATATGTTAGGTCATGAGTTCGACCCTTACAACTGTCTAATTTTTAAACTTTCTTTTAATTGATATAATTATCTTTTTACCCTTCCATTTAAATATTTTAACCCTACTTGAAAACCCTCCCACCGACACAATCGGTGCTTCCCTTCTCGGCTGCGCATCTGCGGTCTGCCCTCTGCTCGCATCCACCAGACAATCACCTTTTTACCCTTCCATTAAAATATTTATATTGTTTCGTTACAAATCAAATCACCGAAAAAATAGTGACCCCTTAGAAAATATTCCTGGTTCCGCCACTGTGCACGATATGGTTCGGTTTTAAGGTCTCAGCCAAAACCGAACAAAAATCAGGGTGTACATACAACAATGTGTGTGTGCATTTTGTATTGTTTCTGTTTGTTTATGGTGTTTCTTCTATACGTAGCAAGATCTACTATGTAAATATATATTTATAGATGTGACTTAAAAAGGTGAATATATGGAATTCTAGTAAAATCACGAGAAGTATTTTAAATTTATTGTACACTAATAACATTTGGTTCGGTACGGTTAATGCGATTAATTTATACATCAAAACTGAAACCGAACCGCAATGTGCAGTTAAATGGTTATGCCTTAACCGAATAACCGGTTAATTGTTCGTTTCGGTTATCGCGGTTAATTGGGTTATGGTTCGGTTAATTAGTTATTTGCTCACCCCTAAACTTGAGAATTGTTAACCCAAACTAAAAAAATATTGTTTAAAAAGTTCTTGCATTCTACCTTCGAATTTTTTGCTCAACCAATAATAATAAGCAAACATGAACATCGTTCATAACATCTAAACACTTTACACTTTTGGTTTCAAAAGCCGTTTTTAAAATTTCCAACGTCGGTCTAAGAACACCATATTGTCTACAAAATAAGATGGTTCACTGCCTTTAACTAAAAACTTTATACTCATTTGTTGATCTTCACAAATATTTCGATGTTGTAACATTACATATAGCACTGTCGGATCATTACTAGTGTAATCACATAGTGACTGGTTAGAAAAACATGTGAATTAAACAATTACAACTAATTTGGGAGATTACGTAGGTGTAGCAGAATATTTTAACCACGTTAATATTCATTCTAATGCAAAATGTGATATCTACAATATTATGTGTAAAATACATTTATACAGTGTTACATATCATAAAAATACATTAAAAATGTATAAAAAAGTGTCATGGCTATTAAGTGATCATCCGTAGTGTCAAAATCTTATTCTATTATCGTCAATTTTTAATATCACCGACTTAAACCGTCTGTATCGCTCGAGTATTGTCAGGTATAAGTTGAACAATGAACTCGTGTCGCTATTTAAAAGGAAAATTGCAATAGCGACATTCGTGTCATATTAATGCACTGACGTATAGCCTCCGTAACACGCATTTAGTACATTGAAAATAAAAATATTCTCTGAAATTGCACATGACGACATTGCAGTCACATCGTATTGCCAGAATATCGCCTCGTTAAATGTGCCTCGGGTATAAGTCTTTTACGTGTAAAGTTAGCTGGGGCGATACAAAAGCAAAACGACATCGTCGGAGTATCACGCAGTTATACGTGCATATAATATAAACTTGCAAAGTTGGAAAAAAAATTTGTATTTAAAAATTAGGTAGTTGGTGATATAACAGTCAAATCATATCATTGATACTTTTAATTAAAATCAAAATTTTCTGGTGAAATTTATCGAAAACAACGAACTACTAGTTTAATGTTACATCGGCGGTGCATCTGTCACATCGTATCACTAACATATCTCTATCGTAACCTTACTTTTAAAATTTCATTTTAAATTAAGTATTTTTTTTATTATGAAACACTATAAACACGCATTCAATGTGTTTAAAAAACGAAACCCTACAAATCCCATGGATTTCTTATATCTATAAACCCTTACTTAAAAAATAAATAAGTTATTTGTTTTTCACACATCGTAATTCGTAATTTAATTTTTATTTACTTTTAGTTTTAATTTTTATTTCTTTCATATTTACTTATATTCCAACCTATAGATTTATTAGTGTTAATTTTGTGGCATAATAAGTGTAGTGTCTCTAGTTTTTGATTTTTACATATGTGTATACACATTAAGTGGACCAATATACATTTATGTATATATTTAATCAAGCATATAGTTTTGACCTGCTGAATTCTTTTAGTTATTTTGCTACTGCAAAATTTATATATATGTAAATTGTTTTTTGGCAACTGTTAAAAATTTACATATGTGAAAATTGTCATTTATACATACGTATAAGTTGTAAAAGTAGTGTTGAATGTAATCATAGGAGTATGTAACTTATTAATGTACACTAATTGATTTTTATCATATGTAAAAGATATAAACATGTCATTTTACAAGTATACATACATACTCTTTAGTTACTTGGTGTAAATTCAATACACTATAAATAACATGGTAGGAGAGAGGAGAGAGGAGAGAGAAGAGAAAAGAGATAAAAGAAGAGAGATATGATTTTTTTACTAATTTGCCCTTTTAATTAATAAAAACTAATCTAGTTGAATGGATATTATAATTCTATCCATTTTAATCTTATCTATTGATCAACTAAAGCAATGGATATAATTGGTTTTGAAAATAAAATTGATTCTGTACAAATTTTAATTATATATATACACACACGTATATCTATATAATAAAGTAGCATATATACATATGTATGTATATATGTATATATACATATACATATATGCATATATGTATATATACATATACATATATGCATATATGTATATATATACATATACATATATGCATATATATATATATATAATATATATATATATATATATATATATATATATATATATATATATATATATATATATATATATTAGGATAAAAATACCAAAGTACCCTCATGTGCTCTGCACATGAATAGACTTAACGAGCAAAACTAACAACCATTCATCAAGAGGACATAATTGTTACAAAATGTTTACATGGATGTTATGCGTTTTCTATTAAAGATAAAGAATGAAATTTACAAATTACCCTATATATTAATAGAAGAAGGGAAGAAGCAGGGATCTTGAATGTTTTTATGGTTTTGCCACATAGCTTTCTTCACTTTGGCAAATTGCACCCTTTGAAATGTGTTTAGAGGGATAAAAAGGAAAAATTATATTTGTTGTCCCATCCGTTTCATTTTTAGAGAGATAAAGTATTCTCTCTTATCACCAGCGGCACCAGCTCCGACACCGGTACCGCCACCGCCTACATCGCTACCGCCTGCATCGGATACTATTGCAGTGTGATCGCCTACACCAAAGGCGGTTCTTATGGTGGTTGCTCTGTTGTCGGTCGTACTAAAGGTGGCGATGGGTTTTTAGGGTTTTGTGTGGTGGCCGGCTGTAGCAAAGGCGACGACTGCGAAGGCGACAACGGTGGTTGTTGTTGTGTTGGCTCTATTGCCGCTTCACCTCCCCTCTATGTTGAGGTGTAGCGGGCGATGGTTATCCATGGCTCAAGCGGTCGTTTACGTCGCCTTTGTCGTTTATCCTGTTGTTTTATGGAATCTCATGGTTCTTGGATTGAAACCGGACTAGATGGTGATAATTGTCACCAGTGTAGTCGTGGTGTTTTTGGGGGTTTCTCGCCAGATCTTGTTGCTTAACCACCGGTTGTACCGGTGGTGCGTGGTGGTATGCCGTTGCATCTGACCGTCGGCTGATCGTGCTGGGTTTTGCTTTAGACTGCATGTGCGCCTTTGTGATAGATACGTGTTCTTTCTGATTGGTGGGGGGGGGGGGGGGGGCTTTAGCAATCGTTGACGGGCCATCAACATTCTAGGTTTCAGATCTAGTGTTGTGGATGGTCATGGTCTATTGAGGGTGATGGTTGTAGTCTGTTCCAGGTGATGGCTGTGGTGAAATCCTAAAACGATTTTCGTATTTGTTAGGCCCTGTAATTGGTTATGCAATCATGGGATTTGTTTCAGGATGTCGATGATGTTGAGCCCGGGCTCACCTGAAACTTTTTTTATCATGTTGTCAATGATGATCATGCGGGTTTGATCATCTGAGACTCTTTACGAAACTAGATTAACCTGGGTGTTCAATGGAGCTACTGTTGTCTTATGTCTGATATTAATAATGATGTTTAGTTTTCTTGGCTATGATGAGATTTGGAAAATGGTTTCGGTTGCCCGGCTTGGCAGCCGATTTGAGCATGCAGCCGCAACTAGATATCCACTTTGAGCCATGATCAAATTAATATATTATCTTTAAGGCATATTGTGTTTGCTTATTGACATGTATTGTTGTATTTTGAGTTGGTTACGTTGATTTGTTTACCATGTCGAAGGCCATGATGAAATCATACTCTGTTGTTAGGCGTGTCATCGGTTTTTCTATGCGGCCACAACTGGTAGCATGTTCAGAGCCTTCGGTTGACGACTGAATACATCTCCCATTTTAAGTTGTTTTAATATCGCGCAACACGCGACTTAAAGAACCACTAGTCCATATAAATTTAAATGATGTTTTCTGTAATTTTATTTTGTGAATAAATAATCTTGAGTTCTCCAAGATAATTACAAATGAGTGTAAACCATAGAACACGATATACAAGACAAATGTTTATGTCTATATTTACGACATCTATGTATGTTTTCGAGCTTCATTGTCTTCAACGATTCAACCCCTATTCTATTACTATCTGTAGATCAATGTTTCTGGACTTCTGTTATGAGATAATCTATTTAGTAGCCCAATTGTGTTTTGAAGGCCCAAAGTTTCCATTGATAATATCTTTCAATATGTCAAGTTGTTAACCTTATTATTTTAGAGCATGTGGAGAATGGAGTCCCGGTTTCCAAACAAGCCCATATTTTAAGCCATGAGCTGGCGTTTTATATTTGGATAGATCGGAAGTTATGTACTTATGTAAACATTCTTCATCTCTTCACGCATTGACGTATCTAAAAATTTATACCATCACAATAATAATGATTCGGCTTTTAAATGTTTGATAAATATTTTTTTGACTAGTCGGTTGATAAGTTTCAATATTATACACTTTACGATCAACAAAATCATATAATAATGATACTCATGTAAGTTATTCGACTATTCGTGATTCATCGATACTAAATACAACTTCAAAATTTATAAGTCATGTTATTTTTCTAAATTAAATTTAAGAAAGTATGACTATGTTACTTATTTCGTTGTTATTTGAGTTCTTACAGAAGAGCATTATTAATTATTGATTAAAAGGATATTTATCATGTACATTAGCATGCTTAAAATTCTTGATTCTTAAGACTTTTCTTATTTTATTAAGTTTTCTACTATATTTTAGATAGATATCACGAGATTTCAATCTATATTTTATTGTAATTGGTATCAATATAAGAAATCTTTAATTGTATTACATTTTAGAGGCAACAAAACATCTATACAATATTTGAGAAACTTTTGTTTAGTAAAACTATATTTATTAAAAGCGTATATGTACTAATTGTTATTGTTATACTCGCAAGAAATCAAGTGTATCTAATGTTTAATATCTTATCTTTAGGCGAGAGAAAAGTAGCATTAAGCGTGGAGATTTCCATAGTTCAAAAACAATAACGAGTACTTGATTACAAGGGCACTTCTCTCATACATATTTCAAAGTTACACACATGATATTTGATCAGAGTAAGACACAAAGAAAACATATTACAAATTCAATATTACGAGGCTTTTAGTGTAGTTGGGACACACAAATCTTAAATTTACACGACCTCCGTAATTATTGAAATGAATGAGAATGTTACACCCTTAAGCGAAAATCATGAAACACAAATTGATGACAAGCTGAAACAAGAAAGAAGTTATTAAGCATAATCTTCAGCCGCTGGAAGTGCCTCGTATGATCCAATGAAAACGTCACCGTAGATTAACCCAGCTAGTCCACCACCAATCAATGGACCGACCCAGTAAATCCAGATTTGGGACAAATCTCCGCTAACTACAGCAGGCCCGAATGATCGAGCTGGGTTCATCGATCCACCGCTAAATGGCCCAGCAGCCAAAATGTTGGCTCCAACGATGAACCCAATTGCGATTGGTGCAATAGTTCCGAGTGAACCTTTTTAGGGTCAGCTGCGGTTGCATAAACTGTGTATACTAGAGCAAAAGTAATGATGATCTCAAACACAACTCCTTGAAGACCAGTCATACCATCTGCAACTGCATGTGTGGGGACAGCCTGCCAAATAACATATGTATAAGCATACATCTATGAATTAAAATCATTAGTTGTTTAGCGTAATATTTTTAATAACAATCATCCATGTGTTACCACCTAATATGATTCTACATGAACAAGCCTCGTACATATTTTAATTAATTATTAAATCCTGTAAATAAATATATTAGTAAGCTTACCAAACCACCAGTAACAAATTGAAGGAGAAAGCATGCGACAATAGAACCAAGACATTGAGCAATCCAGTAAAATAATCCGGATATAATGGTAATGTTACCACCAATCGCTAATCCAAAGGTGACAGCTGGATTTAAATGTCCACCTGAGATGTTGGCTGCTATTGAAACACCAACAAACAATGCAAGTGCATGGGCTATTGCTATTGCGACTAGTCCAGCAGGGTCTAGTGCTGCGTCCGATGTGAGTTTACCTGAAAATATATTATAAAATTAACCTTGTATTAAAATGATAACAACATTGACAAATCTCCCATGCCATTCACGATTTTCTTATTTATATGATGAAAAAATGCATATGTATTGTAACTAGTCTTGCCTTGTTTAACAAACCCGTGTATGAAACACAAACAACTAAAGAAAAAATGAGATGTGCTGAAATATTTATATCAATAAACATTGATGTTGAAATCATGTCCACATCTTAAAATATAACTCTAATAGATATATATGTTGAACCAATTGAGCTATAAATACACACACTCATCGGAAAACCTAGTTTACTCGTACTAAATCATAATAACCTGCAAATGCACCAACTAAGATTACTATCAAATAGCATGTATATGAATATGTCATATACGATTTAACTAAGAAAATTGAAACTTCTTTAATTTTAACTAGTATTTTAACTTTGTTATAAATGTATCAAACACTAGTATGACGTCTAAAACTTTAAGAACAACAATTTGGACACAAGGCATTTAAGATAACCAACATACCATAAGCAATGGCCGATCCAACACCAGCAAAAACAAAAAGAAGCGTGGCGATAAATTCAGCCAGATAATTTTTAATCGAACCGGCACTCAAAGAGTCGCCAATGCTACCAACAGCCAACTTCACCATCTTTAGAAACTTTCTCCTTCGAGTTAGAGCACTCAAAAAATGAATAGGTTGACTTGTTAATTTGTGATTTGTGGATGAGCTAACGAGGCTTAATATAGTGCATGATTTCAAAATTTTATAAATTATAATAACTCAATTATTTACTTTTTAAGTGGGTTGATATAACATATATAATAATATGTGGCTATGAAGGGCCCAATGTATAGTGAATTCGTGCTGGCACCGACGTGGGGCCAAGATGGCTATTTTGTGACCATTGATTTGAGCCGACCAACCGGCCTTGATTTGAATATACACGTTGAATATGTGTAAAGACAATATGTAAGTTTATAAATTATAACTAATCCATAATTAAGTAAAAGAAATATTAAAAGTATAGTTTAAAACTTTAATCATAATTTCCATTTATAAGGTTAAAAAGGTATAATATTAAAATAGTAGTGTTATTTTCTAACATTGTTTGTTTTTGGGTTTTGAAATGGTATAACTTGTTTTGTAAATGGATAAATGATTTCTACAACTATTTTTGAAACAGGTGAATTATTGATTTATATAAAAGGTACATAGATATTTTCTTTATGAACATATATGGTTAAACTAAAAGCATGCACACACATACACATAGTAATAATAAACAAAATTTATCAAAGATTACCATAAATAACAATTTTATCATTCATTATTGTTTACATTTTATTTTATTTTAAATGATTTCAAATACTATATAACATACCTATTAAATCTACTTTTAAATCTACACTATTTGTTCACCTCAAAACTTAAATATTACCATTTGACAGGGACATCACAACATCTAAGTATGATTAAACTAAATGCCCTTTGATTCCAACTAACATATGTAGCTCTTATAAAACAGAAAAAACCCTCAAACAATTGAATCTAGATCATGATTATAAGGAGACATGGGACTCTAATTATCCATTATTAGTATTAAATTCCATAATTGGAGCTTCAAATAATTGAGTGGATAAGTGACGCTTATTTGAAAATTAGCACAAAACGATAGTTTAATAGGTTTATTTATATTGATAATGACAATTAAGGTGCATTATTAATTAAAAATGGAGTAGATAATCGGGGGCTGGTTGTCATGTTTCATGTAAAGTACATGCCAACGAGATTGCAAAGTTTAATGGTTGGTTGTCATAATGTCATATTCAGTTTAGTTAAGAATGAGTCATAATAAGTTTTAATCAAACATTGCTTTTATTAATCTATTACGGAAAAAGAGTTAAAGAAATACATTGACGTACTTCACTTTTGTATATTTAAAAGAAAGTTTTGCTAATAACATATTTTACTATTACATTTATACTAAATACATTTTTTATTGAGTTTAGTCCCATTGCTTAAAATATAGACAAAATTACAAAAAAAAACGTCCTTTAAGTTTATATAAAATTACAGGTATCATTCTTTATCTTTAAAAAAGTACTCTAAACATCTTTTATGTTAACATTTTGTAATAGATTTCGTCTTTTATACTAACGGTCGTTAACTTTTTTAGTTAAGTCAAGGGTAATTTGGTCTTTTTATCTTTAAAAGACTATTAATGTAGACTTTTCCAAACATAAAAGATGTTTTCTGTAATTTTTTTTATCTTTTATTTAATTTATGTATTTTTTATAATAATACACATACATATGATTTTTATATAAAAATAAATATAACTTAATTATTGTTATCCACGTATTATATAGAAATATAAATTATATAAATAATTAAATAATAAAACTGTGTTTAGAGTTAAATAAAATATATAATTTTATTCATATATGATAAACATATATTATTACATTCATCCATGTCTTATATATAAATATAAATTCATATATAATTAAACATATTAAATATTTCATGCACGTATAGCTTATAGCTAATTAAATATTTTCATCACATCTTATATATATAATTGTTTTCGTCCACGTATTTATAATATAAATAATAAATTATATAAATTATACAAATTATATTTATATATAATACGTGGATGAAATTATTTAAATAATATATATTATGTTATTTAAATAATGATATGTACATGTTTTACTGTAAAAACATATAAATTATGTAAAATATAAAAGAGTTGTAGAAAACATTCTTTATGTTTGGAAAAGTCTACATTAATAGTCCTTTAAAGATAAAAAGACCAAATTACAATTGACTTAACTGCAAAAGTTAACGACCGTTAGTATAAAGGACGAATCTATTACAAAATGTTAACATAAAGAATGTTTAGAGTACTTTTTAAAAATAAATGATGATACCTGCAATTTTATATAAACTTAAACGACGTTTTTTTTGTAATTTTGTCTAAAATATATCACCAATAACAACTATAACAAGTAATATCTTCTTAATGAACATACCCTTTTAGCCATGATTTTGCTAGTTCTATATGTATCGCATCAATATGTTAATTGATAAACCCAAACTATTTCAACAAGGATTAAACGCTTAATTGTTTTGATGTGTTACAACTCGTTCATATTATGATATAACATGCACACATAAGAAATGTGTGAAAGTGCCGGAATATGTAAGCAATGAGTTATATATTGTAACGACACAATTTTTATACGCTCACACAAAATTGTTTATAACTTCCATACTTTTAGTTTCGTATTTATATTATGTACAATTTGTCCCTCGTTGATTAAGTTATCTAATTAAATAAATTAATAGATTCTTTGAAAAACTAAAAGTGATGTGATAATTGTGTGCATGTAAAGAGTTAAAGGGTTAAACGGTAATAAAGAAGTATAGTTTTGTTTCATTGTTGCACATGACTTGTTTCAACTTTCAAGGTAGTGCGAGGAGTGTTAAACTGTTAAACCCTGAATTATTAGTAATTATAAAAACAAATTTTCTAAATATTACATTCCAATATGGTAGTAGTTCGAGAGCCAATTAAAATACTAGAAAAAACAGTGGCCATTACGTTGCATGTTCTATTTATAATTAGCGTAAGTAATAGGGGATTGGTTGTCATGCTTCAAGTAAAGTACATGACAACACAAAATTAAGTATTTTAATGTGATAAATTGAGTACATGGATAGTATTGGATGACATTTAAAAATAGATTGAGATCAATAAAGGCTGATTGTTTTATTATAAATTACCAGATAAGTGTTATAGACCGAAATCATTATAAGATATTAAAATATGAAACTTGTTACACATCGTTTGTATGGACGATTGATGTGGGGTTATAGGCCAAATGAGTTTCTTTATCCACCAGACTAGTTTTTTGTGTTGAGTTCTTTTGTTTAGTCGGTAACTATAATATCAAAGCCAACCTAGGAGTGATGGCCCAGAGAGAGCTAGCCATGACCAAGGTGTCCGTGACCAACGAGGACGTTGGCCTTTAAGTAGGGGCGAATGTTATGGATCGAAACAATTGTAAGATATGAGACTTGTCCCACATCGTTTGTATGAGTAATTAATATGAGGTTATAGGCTAAATGAGCTTCTTCACCCATCAGATTAATCTTTTGAGTTGAGTTATTACACTAAAAATCCCTTTTTGAAACTCCGTAGCGAAAGATCATACTCATCTATAGTTATTTTAGTGTGCAGGTTCATCCTAATTTTTGCAGACCTACTACATCCTTCCTTTTTAAAAAGCGCGAGTGTGCAACATACTTGTGGCAAAAATGAAACTTTTCAGATAATCTCTGCATCGGTTCATGTACAATAAGCTTGATAACAACCACAAGATGATGTAAAACTCAATCTCTCATATCTTAAAATTATTGTAAATTCCATTGTTCTTAACACTTTCAAAAAAATCTATCAATATAACATACTAAGGAATTTATGAATAACCTATCACTCATCTTCTCAAAGCAGATGGCCATCTACCCAAATAACCGAAAGTTATGATAAACTCCATTATAAATTTTTTTCCAACAAGACATCTCTATATAATAAAAGTATATTATTTGATTGATTAAGGAAAGACATAAAAATAATTAATAACATAAAGTAATAAAGCAACAATAATAAAGTTAAATTAGTGCTTAAAGTATTATTGTGTACTTAATTAAATAAGGCGGTATACTAAAATAAAACTTTTTAATTCGAATATTTTGTCAATCGGTGTCAACGACTTAAATTACTTAATTCATAAATGCCTTTTCAATGTTACCTAATTGAACCTTATAATTTAGAAATTGGGGTTTAGAAGTTCATACTAAGGGTGTACAACGGTTTATTCGTTCTATTGATACGGTAATCGATTTTTCTGGACTATGCATTAGTTGAACTAAACCGAATTGGAAACACGTTTAACCGAACTGAACTCAACCATTCACAATACAAATTAGGTTAAATTCAAACAACCGAATCAAATAAACAAGATTTTGTGGATCCAAAAATTAAATTCATAATTCGACTACTATTAGAAACCAAACCAAACCAAATAGCTAAATTAGCAATTCGGTTTCTTAGTTACCAATATGATTTGGCTTTCAGATTTTCTCGATTCTTGGTCCTTTGAACACCCCAGGTTCGAACCCACTCATTAGACGTGGTCACGTGGCCAATAGGCATGCACAAATCGGGTTTGGGCCGGACCCGGAACCAGGTTCAAACCTGGTTCGGTCCAGTCGGGTTTTTTTGTACCCGGGTATTGGTGAACCCGGGTACGGGTCCGGGTCAGGTTCACTTGCGGGAAAACCCTACCCGCCATACCCGGGTAGGGTCGGGTCGGGTCCGGAACCGGGTCCAATACCGGGGTTTGGTTTATTTTTTCTAATTTTTTTTTCTTTTTTTATGTCCAATACCGGGTTCAATATCGGGTCCAATACCGGATTCACTTCGGGTTTAGACCGGGTCGGGTTCGGGTCGGGTCGGGTCCGGGTAGGATCGGGTTTTAGAAATTTAAAAAAATCCCAAACCGGGTTGAAACCGCCGGTTTATTCCGGGTACGAACCGGGTACACCCGGTACCGGGTTGTACCCGGACCCGGGTCCGGGTCGGGTCCATACCCGGTTTTTGTGTGCAAGTTTAGCTGCCCAAGGTGGAGTCGCGGTCTACGCCCGGCCCTACTGGCCTACAGCCCACGAACATTATGAACAATATATGAAGCCCAACAAAGGGTAGGCTTTCAACCCAACTTTAACCAGCCCATAATCCATGAAGCAGGCCCTCAACCCAAGTTTAACCGGCCCATTATCTCTGAAAAGTGAAAAACAATCTTCTCGCTGCAACAGTCTCAAAGCATCGTCCCCAAAACGCAGTTTCTCCGATTGTCGTCATCCACCTCTGAATCTTACGACTGTATTTGTAATTCATTTACGTGCAAAGCTCCACTGATCTCAAGTCTCATCATACGAGTTCTGATCTATTTGTAGTGGTAACCTCTTTTTATTTATTAAATTATCTAGGGTTTACAAACAGTAAGTTAAATCTGACTCGTAGTGTTAAAATTATGTAGTGTTTGTTGCTATTGTGTCGTAAAAATTGAATGTTTTGATATGGTAAAATTACAACTGTATTATGATCTAATCGGAACACTTTTTTGCTACTTTCTGATTTTGAATTTGTTGTCTTGTGATTAAGAAATTGCTAACTGTGAATTTATGGTGTTATGATTTTGTAATATTGGAAGCCAGTAGCTATAGCTTTAGAAGATGTTTTGTATTTGTTGTTAAATTGTTGTAGTGGTGTAGGATGTATTGGTTTAAAGTCTTTCTATGTGAACTTTGTTTGTTATCTGCACTATAAGTGTTTGATTGTTTGCGTCAATGAGTTAGACCTTGTGCTTACCTAATACAAGTTTATTTTCTGTATTCTTGGTTGTAAATCTTCTGCAAAAAGCTTATAAATTTTAGAAACTTAAATCTTTAATAAAACTAGGTAGTCAAAGGCGTTAAGTCTACTCAAGGCGTAAAGGGTGAGCCTTTGCCTTGAAGTGAGAAGCTTAAACAGTGAGAGTTTTTTTTAACAAGACGTATAGTATGAACATGCTGTTTTTAGAGGTTCTAGACATGTTTTAGGCTAGTTTAGACGTGTTTCAGACCATCGTGGTATTGCTGCACCTTTGCCTGGACATCTAGGCTAGAACCTTTTGCGCGACTACATAGTAATAAATTCTTTAACATTCTAGGTAAACTCGTGGTCTGCATGTTTTGAAACTGGTGGAATATCATTTGATTTCCAATGAATGCTTTACTATCTGCATTGAGTATCATATAGTGGTGCTTAAAAATGGCAGATCATCTGGATATAATGGTAACTGATGGTTTAATTGTTTGTGTGACAACAATATAGGTAACCTTGAAGAACAAAAAGAGGTAGAAAGATGAACAAGAAGGAAGTATTTAAGCTAGCCAAAGGTTTCAGGGGAAGAGCAAAGAACTGCATCAGGATAGCTAGAGAAAGGGTAGAAAAGGCCCTTCAGTATTCTTATAGAGATAGGCGTAACAAGAAGCGTGACATGCGTTCCCTTTGGATAGAACGCATCAACGCTGGCACTCGCATACATGGCGTATGTTATCTGTCTCTCTTATCACATACGGGTCATGGGTAGACTATTCGTTGGTTCACTTATCATTTTTCTTGTACTTGGTCTTAGGTGAATTATGGTAACTTCATGCATGGACTTGTGAAAGAAAACATCCAGATTAACAGGAAGGTTCTCTCTGAGCTGTCAATGCATGAACCATATAGCTTCAAGGCTCTCGTAGATGTTTCACGCACCGCTTTCCCTGGAAACAAAAACGCCGCACCAGCTCCAAAGAAGGAGGCCTTGCGATTTTGGTTTAATCACTACTCTTTCTTGTTATCGTACTTTAAAACCCTTGTTTTAGACTTGTTGAAGAGTTTCAACGTGCAGAGTGTTTTCTCCTGCATACATAAAAGAAGACACAACTTCAAACTTTCAGTCTTTATTATCTTCATGGTCTAGCCAAGATTTTCTATTCAATGTGTGAAACACTAAAAAATTTGGTAATCTAATTGTTTCAACTTTAAAAACACAACCACATCTAAATATTATATGCTTTACAAGCTATTTTATGATAATATCTCATGACTACATATTGTGGGTGGATATCCGGTTACATGCTGGTGGATAAAAGTTACTCGTTAGGATCCCTATTACTTGAATTCCAATATCAAGCTCACTGTGAAAGCCGATTGAAATGTAAACAATCTAGTATGATTGTTATATTCCATATTTTTTAGAACTTCAAATATCATGCATCATATTTTTAAAGACAATATAATATACCGTTTTAAGTAATTTAAACAACCTAGGATGAGGACGTTTCTTTTAAGGTATGAGAATGGATAAATGGGCAATTTCACAATTTATAAACACCAGTTAGGACATTAAAATATGATGAATGAAACATTAAACCAACTATTTAATAAGTGCATTTTCTCTTGGTTTACATGATGTAACTTGTTTGTATAACAAGTATTAATATAATAATAGTTAGGATAGTCCTCTTTGCAACCCTTTTTAACTACCCTTTTTCTTTGTTTTCTCTTTACATAATGTAACTAGTTTGTGTTACATGCATTACATAATGAAAAACAACAGTCCGTTTGTTGCAACCTTTTTTTTCATCATTGTGAAACTAGCCGAACTAGTAAAACTGCAGACCTCTAGATTGGAGGTCCGGGGGTTCTATCCCAAGCAAAGGTGTAGCATAAGACTTAAGAGTAATTAATAGTGGTTATGGCCGTTCAGAAAAATTGTTAGAAGTAAAGGTAAAAATGTTAAAGACCTGAACAATATGCTTATTCCCCTAACTGGTGAATGTTGGAATCGTGCAATATGCACTATCTAGTCTATCTAAGTTGGTGACATCAATTGATAAAAGTAAATGCGATAAAAAAGAAAATATCAATGCGGTTTATCAAAGACCCAAAAGAGCCCACTTAACCTTATTCAGTGATCCAATAATGAAAGGCTTTGGGTTGTTGAAACTTGAATGGACGAACCCAAAGTGTGAAGTAACAACCCATAAATACGAATGTTGATATTAAGTGCTAAGTGGGAGTGTTTATTTTTATTAAATTTTAACTTTTTAATTTTTGAAAAGTTGAAAAGTTATTTTATAGTATTTACAATTTGATTGTTATTAGTAAATAAATTAATAATAAGTTTAAAAGCAATTTCAAACATGCTTTAAGTGAACATCAAATTTCCGTGAAACGACATCGTTTGATGTTGAAATTAAGAAGATGAATTTCACCTTCAGATTTCAGTATTTCACCCTAAACCTCTGATGAACGAATGATCGAAGCAGATATGGAGGAATTAGCAGAGCTTGAGAGCCTACAGACCCAATCCTACATAGAATCACACAACTAGAGCTCTCAATCCTTCCTCCATCCACCAATTCTCCCACCACCACCACCACCGCCACCACCACCGCAACAGAATCACGCCTCTCCGGCGTTCTTGCCGCCGGCGGCGTCAAAGACTTTACATTCAAGCGAGTCCCCTCCGATTACTACGATTGGTCCCTTGAAGCTCGAAGAGACATCCTCGGTGCTGCTTCCATTCATCATCTCTGCAAAAGCATTGTACTGGTATTACTAATGATCTATTACTAATTCAACTGATTTTACTTCTTCTTAATAGTAGTAATATGTTCATAATAATGTTTTTGATTTTGACATTGATTCTAGTTTATACGATGTTACACTGTATGTACTTGAATCGAACACTCTATCGGTTGTTAGGAAGAAGGTTGCACTTTTGATTTTGAATGCCAGCCAAACATGTGATGAAGTGATGTGCATTTTAGGTGTTGTGGTGGAAATTGCTAATTTAGATGGGCTTATGACTATGAAGATAGTGTTGGTGTTTGTGCAAAGTTCATCAATTGACATTGACAATAAAATTGCATTTCTTAGTTTAGAATGGAAGGAGGATCATCAAAGGATTAAGCTTAATTGACTAGTTTATAAATTATAAGAGCAAATGTGTTATGGAAGTTTGAATGGCTATTATATGGTGAATTCAACTTCTTAATATTTGTAGCTGTTAGTGCTTAATTGGTTATGATATCGTTAAGGAACGCCGTATAACTATTAGGATCTATATCATCTGCCTATTGGCAAGCATGCACAAAAATGTACCCATGGGTTACATTTGACTTGTGTGCTAGCAGCCTAGCATAACCTTTTAAGTGGACTTGTAATTGCGCATCCGTGTTCTTTGTTTTTGCTATTTAATATTCATGTATAGCTGTTTTAATATATTTGATATATCATATATGCTGCAGAAAAGAATAACGTTTCATTTCATTAAACGATTAGTTTCTGAAATCTGGGTGTTCAAATCCATAGGAGGCCAAGTCGCAAAGGGCTTGTCTTTCGTTTAGGCACAAGACACGAAATAGAAAAAAAAGAGTATATAATAGGTATAGAAATTTAGAAAAGTTTAATTTCATTCCACAAATATAATAAAAGCTTAATATAATTAGCAACTAGAACCATCCATTTTATACCAAAACTAATAACGATTCTCAGAAAATCAGCAACATCTGTTCATTGTTCCCTTGCTAGGCGTGTGCCTTCTGGTTCTAGAGTAGAGTCCTCGCCTTGTGTCTACCTGAGGTGCAGTTGGCTCATTGGAGCCCTGAGCATCTAGCTGTGTATCCTATGTGCTTTCGACTACAATGATTTATCAAATGGGATTTAAAAGCTTCCTTGCATAATGACTATGTATATTAATTACTTTATCTATCTTGTTGTTCCTGCAGGTAAATACTCAAGCTGCATCTGATATAACAGATTGCAGTGACCGCCAAAATTCAAAATATTATGTTGTTGTTGTTCAGGTGCTTTTTTCTTTTAGTTTTTCATGCCATTGTTTGCAAGAATGCAACACACCATGCTCTTAGTTTGTCTTTTCTCTGTTTACTGCAGTATACTGCTCGATTTAGTGCTGATATGGTTAAAAACTTTCTTTATGCGCTCAACAATGGCAAGATACCCAAAAAGAGATTCAACTGTAAGTAACACCTACTGTTATTACTGTTTCACAATTTTGTTCATAAGAAATGCTATGCTTCCTTCTGTTATGACAATTGATCACATTCTTGATGAGATATCTTTTGTTAATAGTTGATGTTCATGTTATAATGTCACCCTTTAGATGAAAATATATGGATATTTGGTTCCAGATTTCTTTGTGCCATGATCATTAGTTGCATTTCAATTTGGCATTTCAGTAAGACTTGCTCCTGAAGAGATATCACACAAATTGACTGGTTTTGAACACAATGGAGTTACATGTGTCGGCATGAAAACAGACATCCCGGTAAGCTACTGGTCAATCTGGAAAAAATCCTCTAAAATGATTTATGTTCTTTAAAGCAAGAATCATTTTATTTATAATGTGAACCAAGATCTGCTCATTTGTCTTCAAGAATTAACAAGATTGTAACTGTTATATGACAAGAAAAATGATGTCAATAGTTTTAGCTTTAAAACTTTTAAATGAATATTGATGTTTTTTTCAGGGTCAATTATTCGCACGTTACGATACATAATCATTTTATTGGTTAATGATGTCAGGTTATTCTGGATGAAGCAATTGTGAAGCTTCATCCTGACTTCTTTTGGCTAGGTGGCGGAGAGATCGATCTGAAACTAGGAATCAGGACCTCTGAATTCATCAACTTCACGAAGCCTTTCATTGTGAATTGTAGCGGCTCTTGATTATTTATCTCAGATACTGTAGCAAGATAACATCATTGAAGCATTGATGGAGCATGAACCATAAAAGCTTTCAAGTTTTAAGCCCCTGGGTCTGTCACTTTTGGATGTGGCTTCATGGTCATCAATTTATATTCTTGAATCTTTAACACCATTTTTATTTGTAATCAACTCATTTGAAAGAGTGCATGACTAATCTTCCTTGTGTTTTGTTAAAGCACCACTATCTTCCTATATCTTCTACTCTAGATAGAAAATTTATGCACTAATCATGTGGCGTTCTTTAAGTCAGAAGATGAACCTTTTCGTTCTGCGTATGATCATTGGTCGCTAGTACCATCCTGTCATGGGCTTATTAGATGAGCGGTTTTAACTCTCGAGGAGTGGGCTATTCTGAATTTTAACAGCTTTGATTGTTGATACACACATTTCCTAAACCGTTGTGACGCTCCTAAAAGATATACATAATTGGTTAGGAACCCATGTGTTTAAGCATGTTACTTGATTTTCAAACGTTTAACCCACCGTCTAAGACTACTTTAAGAAATAATTGTAATAACTAATAATGATTAATGGATGGATTTTCTATTACACTTTATTTGGAAAAAATGGTTTTCCAAATCATTTTAAAGAATTTAGCCCATCATAACCTGATAATGGTTTTTCTTAAAAAAACACACACGCTTTTATGTTTTGCAATTTTAATACATAGACGTACTCATTTTCTCTTACCACATTTTTTTTAAAATTTTATTGTTTGACAAAATATGTCCACATTTAAAATGAACTGTTTATAATATAACCATTAAGATATTCATAACTTGTTTCTTAAATTTATCTGAGTGTATTTCTTATATTATATGATACGGTTATAGTGGTTGTGAGTGAAGGATATGATAATTTTACTGTTTAATTTGTATTTTGAGAAAACACTGTTCAAAACCCTATACTGTTTTTGGTTGTGAGTCATAAGAGAGAAAAAGTAATGATAAATTCAAAAAAAAGGAAAAAATAATAATTTTTAATGTAATTATATAAATAAAAATAAATAATAAGTTATGAAGTTTCAGAAAAATAGATTAACAGTACAAATTATCAAACTCATTCCACCACTTGTTATCTTAGTGCCGATATATATTCCTTAATTTTTCTAGAAAGTTAGAATCACATTTATATAACTGCACTTTTATATCTGTTAAATAATTTATTACGTCGTTCAATTAGGGTCCGATTAATTAATATTTAAAGCTTATGGTTCAATTCTAAAAACATTACTTTCATTCAATTTTAAAAACATTATCTTCATTAAGCTTAGGTCAAGTTTGGTATTGAAAAAAACCGCTTCTTATCCAAAGGCACTTGGTTCAACGTCCGGTTTTAAAAAAGTTTGGTTATGATTTTACATTGCGACTTTTGTCTTTTCACGATTTTACGTACAACTGGTTTCTTAAACCTAGTAAAATATACATGTTATAAAGTAAAATCCTTCGTAAATTATATTTTTATTAATGACTTATTCTGCGTATAAAGTAAAACAAAAAGTGAGATACGATATTTATTAAACCAAACATTTATTTTGTAGGGACAAAACTGAATAAAAGATTAAAGTTAAGGGAGAAAATCTAAATGCTCCCCCACCGGTTCTTCAATGGTCCACTGCTGCCTGCTGCACCTTGACCGAACCACGTTTATAATCGATTTTGTTCGAATGAATCTTCATATTATTTGCAAACTTATAACTTATAATCGTGTGATTACTCATCCATTCAGGGTCCAATTTTTTTATATTATAAATCATCATGTTCGATTAATGATGTTATAGAAGTCATATGCCTATGATTTGGGATGCAGTTAGGGATGGATGTCTTCAGTTTTTAATGTTTATAGTAAATTTAGGTATTATAATATGAAACCTTCTCAACCGACAATTAGGCCAAGGGGCATTATGCATTGTTTTACAAATGGATATTGATAATGCAGGACTGGTCTTATATAGGTACCCTACACATAATCTCCCCTGTATGATATTAATGCAATGTTTTATAAAAATATCTGAACTGATAAGGTGTCTTGTCTCTATACTGGAAGTCAATAATTTAACGCATACAACGGATAGATATAAAGTACACTAAAAGCGATTAAAAAAATCTAATATATAAAACAGATAATATCTGTCCCATCTTATATTGATACAAAACGTGAAAGGAGTCGTGCACACATAAGCATCTCATCTCCCACTAGCATAGATCTCATATTCGAATGTTAGTTCCACTAGTTTGATCCTTAATTTGTTAGGAGGTTATTGATTGTTTTTGAATTACTGTTGTTTTCCAAGGATGATGATTTGTAGTGTGAATTTAAGAGTTTTGAGTTATGGTCGTCCCACCGGTTTGACTAGCGAAAAACACATGTGTGGCGGATGATCTCTAGTGCCACCTCAACATCCCGCCTGCCACCCCCTACAAGCATCCGTCATGTAGGCGACTTCCTCTACAAAAACTTTTTTAAATTCGCACTATAAATCATCACTTTTTATAAAATAAGAGTAATTCAAAATAAAAATTCATTGATTGGTCCCATGAGTTAAGGGTGACAAGTTCTTATAAACAAAAGAAATTGAAATGACAGGGTGAAATCTCCTCAAATACTTTAAGAAATGTAATATTGTTAAATGTTATTTGGTTGTCCACTTGGATCCATGAGCTTACAACTAATGGATTACTACAAAAAAAAATCTGAAATACAATATCAAAACTCCTCTAACATTCTTTAAATGTAATAAAAAGCCCACATCTGACTTTTGAATGAAAACAAGATTTTACAATAATATATAGAAATTTCAAAAGATATGGGAATTAATAAAATTGGTGTATTTTATATGGGCAGAACTAGAGGGCTCTAGGTTCATTGACAACATCTAAAGATATTATTTTCTTTTCTTGTAGTTTAATCTTTTAAACTGTAACCAATGAAGTATTTAAAACACATTCTCCAATGTAACTATGTTGTAAAGGTCTAGTTCTGCCACTAGTGCGAATGCTTCTTTAATCTACTATAAATTAAAATAATTCTAATTAGAAACTTTTTCATACATTAATTAGATGTTGTATTTTATGTTTTGTTTTTTTCTTTGTTTCTTTATCGTGCATAATCTTTCTTATAATGTATTTAATCTCATTAATTAAATAAAAACTATCATGTTATCAAATGTCAAACACGTTACACCATCTCAACGTGTGGAGTATTATTCTAGTTTTGTACAATTATCCATATTGATAGTTTTAAATAGTAACGGTTAAGGTTGTGGTCTTTTGAATGCCATTTGTTACAACTAGCGAGAACACAAAGCAACCGAAGTTTCAAACATGAAATACATGTCCTCTTTGCATCCATTCACTTAGAATTTATGAACATATCCAAGAACATCAACAAGGTCGTTATCGAGCACATGCAATGTTCCACATGATGATTAAATTTTAAGACAAGAGTATCATATAGGGTCATGAAACTTAAGCTGCCTGGGACAGGTCTAATCTCTATGCTCACATCAACTGTATATTTTGTTATGTGATTGGCTCAAATGGAAGCTAGAGTTAATACACAATGTCAGCCTTAATTTTGAATTCCCATGTGTCCAAAACATTGTAAAAGTCAATATCCTAAAGCAAACATTCTTACTTTTGGTCCACTTAATGGTTGTTAGTGTGCATATTTCTAGGCTCTTAATTGTTATTTTTGAAGCTAATATCAATTTCTGGTCAGGTAAACATTTATCTCTTTAATTGTATCTAAACTATGCATAACTTGTAGTGATGATCCATGAAGCGAAATAGAGTTTCTTGTATCAGAAGATTGAACCTTGAAGAAGCGCGACATTGAACTTCATGATCAACAAGTATTGGCATCATTGTTTCAGTTTCTTCTTTGTCAATGACGTTTGTTAGATATTTTAATGCAATTAGACTGACTAACGACCAATGTGATTATAATATCCATCAAACAAGTTAGGAGGTGCAGAGTGTACACTTGTTTTTTAGAGTATTATGATCTTCTATATCGAAAACCTTCTTAGGGGCGAAGTCTCTAAGCAATGGGGGTTCCAAGGGCACACCGACCCTTGGTGGGGGTCCGGGGGCAACGCCCCTGGTAGCGGGGTCCAAGGGGCAAAGCCTCTGGCTGGGGTCGAGCTTGGAAATTTTTATTTTGGTAAAAAAAGTTTCATTAAAAATGCATTTCGAATCAATTTTCCAGAATTTTACATATGAAATTCGAGTGGAAAAATACGTATTTTTAATGATTATTTAAAATAAAAAATAAAAAATAAAAAATAATAATCAAATTGCCAAATGGCAGTTTTTCCCGTTTTTTCCCGTTTTTTCCCTCCAAAATCGAATTGCCTTATGAATGTTGGTCACTTCTTCTCGAATATTCTTCAATAGGTTCACAAAAATTCACACAATACAACATACAAATTTTTGATCTCGTCTGAGTTGTATCCGATTGATTTATTCGGATGAACCACCGAATAATATTTTCGATCTGAAAATATCTTCACGACTCTTAGATTATTCAAGTTTGATTTCAAGTGTTCTACAACATCTCTACTCTTTTAAACTAATTATATATGCTTTAGGGCTCTAAAACTTAGGGGGCTTCAACAAGTAATTTTAGAGATTAGGCTTATAGTCATGAGTGTCAATAATATTTGGGTTCAGTTTTTACTATGCCTATTATGTTTGTTGTAGGCCTTGAAATTTTCAACCACCGTTTATTGGTCTATAACTGTACATTTATATTGAGGTGTTATACAATAAAATTAGTGTTCTAATCAATTGATTTTTGCTCGGGGGAAATCATAATCAAATTGCAATTTTTTGATTTCTCCTGCATATGAATTCAGACGCTTCAGTTAGGTTACAAGTCATTTGGTTGGTATTGTAATTCTAGATTTGTTTCGTTTCTTATAGAAAACCCACAAATTAATTGGAATTTATAAGTGAAACTTCTGCCCACAATCCATTTAATTTTGAATTTTAAAACTCATTAAATTATATTTCAAAGTCAGTTTGTACCCTCTTGCAACTTGCAAGTATAATTGGCATGCTCATCAAAGTATTAATCTATGGTTGTTTAAGTGGCTCTTTGACAAGTCACCCCTTAATGATTTTTATTAAAACTTTTTAATGGGTAAGTTTGATTGTTGAATAACTCAAATGTTACATCTTATTCAGTTAGCCCTCTTAAACACTCAAGGTAATATTAATGAAACGAATAAAAGTGGTTATACGCTACTACGGATTTGTTATGAATATATTTTGCTATGATTTACCAACAAATATATCATAGTAATCTGAATGTGTTCGTAGCAAATCCGTAAGAAATTTTAAACAAAGCTGATAAAATTAATATATTATAAAAATAAATTAATAAAATTCACAGCACATCCTTAGTAAAATCAATAATCAAATGTCAAGGAAAAAAAAAATAATTAGTCTAGCAAAATCCATAGCAAGAATAAAAAAACATTAAAAAAATAATTTAATAAAACCTGTAGCAAAAATAAAAACATATGTATTTAAATAATAATAAAAAAGTTTCTTCATGAATGACGTAGTAAAATTCATAGCCCAATGAAAAATCTGAAATGTAATTAACAATACATAGCCAAATGGTAGAAAAATTCATAGCAAATATTATAGATAAAATAGTGATTTTGATTAATTTCTCGTTGGTATGTTTCTGCATTTATTACAATACTTAGGTGATGTTTGTTTGGAAGGAATGGAATAGAATTAAGAAACTAATATACTTTTCAAGTAAAATTATGTTTGAGTGGTTAATGAAATATAAAACTCAAAGGAATGTTTCAACTAAAATTCATTTGGTTGTGATATTTCAAAATCCTTCTATCTAGAGAGGGAATTTGAAATCCCAGAATCAATAGAATTTAAGATGGAACATTCCTTTATGTTTTACATTTTATTACTCATTCAAACATAATTTTATTTAAAAATTATATTAGTTTCTTAGTTCCATTTCATTTCATTCTTTCTAACCAAACGTCTCCTTATAGTTTTCAAGATAATCTTTCCTTACATATACATACACACATATAATATATATTTATATAAATATATAATTATATATAGCTAGAGAGAGATAGAGAGAGGAGAATGAAGCAAGTTGAAACTACCATATAACTGTCGATCTTCCTGCTTTAAGAAGGAACCAACTAACATATTTAAGACATGGGTACATCAATGGACCACACATCATGCATTTTTGATATTTTCTTCATTGATAAAACGTTATAACACTGCAACATGACATAATTGCAAGTGACCATACAATGATTCATTACAATTACTCCTTTAGGAAAACTTATCATACATCATAGGAACAAAGCATGGTAGAGTTGATAATATACCCCTATAAGGCTTCTTTGTTTCAACTCCAAATGCATAATTTAACCTTACAGTACAAGTTATATAGTATATATATTGACTAACTAAACTCCTTTTAATTCAATCCATCTCTTACTTGAATACACAATCACATGAGCTAGATATCGAAGGGAGAATCAACATGCACGAGTACATGATTTAAGGCTCGATATTGTGGATAGGTGGTTTACGATGGGGTTGTGCGTAATCCATGACTACAACGTCTTCAGTAAAACTATTTTCCTTAGGATCATTTATAGGTTCCTTTGAATCTTTCAGCTTAGACTCCATTGTTGATCGACCATGATTCTTCCATCCCTACAATAAATGATAAGAAAATCAACATCATGATTTTATAGTTTTGATGTGATGACTAAACAATATTTGATAACAACATATCCTAGATCATATATATGTCAAATATATACTTGATCATTGTTAATGGATTCGTAATCTTGTAAGGACATTTGAGTTTTTTTTGTAATCTGATCACTTGATGAAATCTGATCAATTAGATACTTCTTGAAAACCAATAAATATTTCATGGAGATGCAAGTTTGATAATTAATTAAGAAACATGTGATCAACTTTGAATGTTAATGAAGTTTCTGATTTCAAAGTTATAGCTTGAAACAGATACCATAAGTATTAAATAATTTAGCTTATATACTTCTAAACAGTTAGCTACCAATATTCCAAACAAACAATATATGCTTCAATGATTTGTAGGTGCTTTAACTAGCTAAGCACTTACTGGTATAAATTGCCTAGATGTACAAGAAAGAAATTATAAAATAAAAACTCCTACAAGTACCTGGCTAAATTCCAAACCATCTACTATATTCCAAAAAAAATCAAAAGTGTTATCAGTTTGCATACAATCATGCATGCATGCAGTGGCAAAGATTGATCATATTAAGATCATGAACTCATGCTTGAATGTTTGTAGATCACATAGGCATAGTTCTTTTGTTTGATAATACATGCATGATCATATATCTGATGCAACTTACCCCTATTTTGTTTTCCTCTTGAGTAACTTGTACCTTCATATCACTTCCTGCTGCAAGTAACATATATGTATAACATATCAATATATATCCACAGCAAAAAATAAGATGCATTTTTCTTCAAGAAATATCATCAAATTATAATAACCTTTAAGCGACTTCTGCGCATTTGAAGCAACCTCAATTAGCTTGAACTGATTTTGTCCAGTTTTATCTTCATTAACTTGTCTTCCTTCATGGAGCTCAGAAATTACTTTTGATATCTGAATGAATTAATAAAAGATGAAACCGATTATTAATATATCCACTCAAAATCATGATATATAAATTACTTTAGAATTAAAAATGACAAATTTAGTACTTTATTAGGGCACAAACCTTGGTAGTTACAAGACTAAATTCTTCTGCAGGTTCCTTGTGCAACACGCCAAGATGGCGGGAGTTGCATGCATGCATGGAAACACATAGGTGGAGGATGAGATAATAAACAAGAAAAGACATGTTTTTTTTTTTGTTTTCTCAAAGGGTAATGAAGATGAATAACCAAGGTGTATTTATGGTATGATCTTGCAGCCAGAGTTAATTGCAGGAGGTGTGATCTGAACTAACTAGTGAAAGTTGGTTTGCTACCGTTAGAATATGTGGTTGTGTTGGTTTCTGATTGCACATGGAAGTTAACATATATATAGATGCACATACATATAGGTATAGATATATAGATATATATTATTTTATTTTATACAAAGACTAGCTAAGGGGTAGATAATTATTATATTGAATGCAGATATTGTATGTAAGAGGAATGGAAGGAAGGATGTTTAAAGAGAGAACATGGATGTGTTCGGTGATGAATCTTTAATTTGTGATATTGACATCCTCTACTGTCCCCTTCCCCTTATCACTTTTTATTAAATTACATGGGCCTTCCATATATATATATATAACTTCCTTTTATATATAAATATATATAAAATGCATCATATATAGAGTTATTATACGTATAGCATGACGGAAAATACCAGTATATGAATTTTGAAATTTAAGAATACTGTTATGATTCAGGTTTTGGCCTATATGTGTCTCATAAGTGAGCTTGGAAGGATCATGGTTTTGCTATGTCAGAAATTAACTAGTTTTTAGCATGTGGGTAAGCAGTTGCTATTTCATCCATAGGTTTTATATATTTCTGGATGTATCTACTATGAATCATATCGTATATGATCAGTTTCAGATTAAAGTATTTAAAATGTATTGTCAAAATCTTAATTGAGTGTTTCATGTTAGAATAATCTTGTAATTACACGATAGTTAAAATGGTAAGAGATAATTGTGTTAGTTAATTAATTAGTAATTATTATTAAGAGTAGATAATTATTAGTTTAATTATCTAGATGAGTTCGTATTAGGTTAGAAGTTTAGCCTGCTATATATAGTATTATTCAGATCGTGTTTATCTTATTATTTTTATATTAGTCTACGAGTTTATTTAGTATATATAACTGTTATAGTTTAGGATTTATGCACCTCTAATTTTAATCAAAGATTTTTTTTATTAGCATGAACTTTTCATTAACTTAGTTACTACTAATGATCGGTATATATGA
The DNA here is from genome assembly GCA_025506515.1 of Flaveria trinervia. Lineage (NCBI taxonomy): Eukaryota > Viridiplantae > Streptophyta > Magnoliopsida > Asterales > Asteraceae > Flaveria > Flaveria trinervia. The sequence continues at coordinate 3,022,127 of CM046448.1, forward strand.
GCACTAACTTATCTATCGTTGATGATTATCTTTTGTTAGTATTAACCAATAACTAATTGTCCAAGATTCCGTTGATGGTAAAGGTTGTTAATGGTCGTAGTTGCTACTCACACCCCAAGTTATTGCTAACCACAGTACTATTAATTGTATTTGTTATTGATAACTCAAGTTGTTGCTGATTGATGTTTATCTTACAAATTATCGTTAATTACACAATTACTGCTCCTCAATTAGTTCCTTTAGTTTCTAATGATTTTTAATTCATGCTATTGATTAGTTCCCACACAACTTTTTATCAATCATAAAAATCTATAACAACTTCCAGATACTTAATTTCATGCACAATAATCATTTTTTTGCCTATATATGAGGGGCTCAGGGACGCTACCTTCTAAACATCGGGTTTGTTAATATTGAAAATCAGAATCTTTTAGAACAAATGTGCATTACAACTTTTTAACACGTATAAATGAATATTTAGATTTTCCTTTGGCACATATTAAATCCAATTAACTTAATAACTTGACGATACTAGAATCACTAGCAAACGTCAATTCTTTTAATACGTAAGCATGTATTTGTAAGTTGTATGAATATATTTAAACCCGTATTATGTTTATGAGAAATCAGATGTTAGGTAATGAGTGTGAAAATATTTATTATTCTTTCAATATATAGCGACTTTTCTCCTCAATCTAATATACTTTTCATAATAATATGATTTGAGATTTTCTCGATCTTCACATGTTTAATGTTTTTACTTTTCAAAAATATTTATTTTTCATATATCCTATTAATTATGAACTAGCTATAAGCAATACATATATATGTTGATTCATACTAGCTACACTCCATTAGTCCATTTCACATTTCTATCAACTTAAAACAAACATTTATTTCAAACCATACACTAACAACCGTTTCAAAATATAAAAAAATGTTTGTTTTATCGGTTCAAAGCTTTTAATGACGTCTGTTATTTTCATTAATTCCCCTCGATCTCTCTAATCCTTCTCACGTACAAGCGCCATCTTTGCGAAATTAATAAAATCGTGAGATATGAAGAAGAATGAATGGATCATGTGACACTTTGCATTTTAGGCAATTGAGAAAATTCATTAATTCATTCATATGAAAATAAATATATAAATAAATAATGCAAGTAGGTGGGAGCCACAAGGAGTGGGGTTGCAGAGACAAAGTTGCATGGCTCGACCGCCACTTGCACCATCGCTATACGACACCCACGGCCCCACCTATCAATTCTACCATTACCTGCCACGTGGCATCATCCCCATGTGCCCTTGCTCTTCTTTTACCCTAGCTAATAGCTTGATCTACACACACACATATCTAGCTAACTTAACACACCATATATATGTGTATATATACATATATATACATATACATACATATACATACATACATACATATATATATATATATATATATATATATATATATATATATATATATATATTATATATATATATATATATATATATATATATATATATCCATATGTATATATGTTCTTCCTGACCTAACTTAACACACCATATCTAGCTAGCTCTCTCATATATATCTTTATAAGAGTATGTTATTGATAAAATTCAATTTATTTTATCTTCTTTATATCTTTCTATACATACATATAGATATATGAAGAGAGAAATACAATGGTGTGCCAATAACATAAATGAGTGTTTGTATAACCTAACTTATGTTTAATTATATTCTTAACTTTAATATATTAATGTACTAGGTCAGTATCTCGTGTATTACACAAGTTGAATACATAAAATATTAAATAATTAGTAATGAAAATGTAATAATTATAAAATGGTATGATTGAAATTGCATATGAGTAATAATATAAGTAATAAAATAATGATATCATTATTTTAAACTTTTGTTTTTAAACCCTAATTGCATTTTTTAATAAAATGTTATAGCAAAACAAACAATTTTTAAAAAAAATACCAATATTAAAATTTTTCTTATTATAACTCTTAGTTTTAGTTATTTTTTTATAAAAAAATCATTTTAAAATACTTCATATTTTAAACATGTTTGTTGTTTTAGAATTTTTTTTATTTTTAAAATTTTGTTTATTTAGAAGTTACATTTACAAAAACATCTCTTTCTTAATTTATTGAAAAACAATTTAATCTAAAAAGAAATTAAATAATATTAATATGATATAATGTAATTGCTTAATAGGAGAGAAAAATGAAAAGAATTAAAATTAGATGATCTAGAATTATAACAAGTGACATCTTAAAATCATCTTTAGATTTGTTGTTAACTTAATATATATGCTTTTGATAATATGTAATTTGTTTTCCTGCCAAAGGGCCCACGAGCTTGCGGTTTTGGCCTAGCGGCATCCATGTGCATGTTTGGTGTCACACCCCAACCTTGACGGCGGAAACGTCGAGGAGTGAGAGTTAAGATCGTTCACAGCCACATAACGCTATTTAATAACTCAAATATAAATTTAATCATAAAATTCAATTGTATCATTACAAGCTTAAGTCTCAAAGAAACAAACAAAGTAACATAAAAGATAACAAGTCATTTTAATTCACTTATTATCTAGGTCCATTCCTAGATGTGTAAGCTTCAATGTGTAGAAATCAAACTGGGCATTTCCTGAAACATGTTAAAAATAAAGAGTCAACAATAATGTTGGTGAGCAATCCATAGTTTTCAATACATAAGTATATAAAAGATGGCAATTCAAGTCATAAGTTAGTGAATAAAGTGATTAGGGATGTTATGAACAATGCAACAATCAAACCTCGACAAAAGTTTTACAAGTCTCAAACGTTAAAAGTATAAACGATCAGCTAAGTGTACTCGGACCAACCAAGCAGGCTTGTCTTACCCATAGATCTATGACTTCACTGGGCTAGCAATAGTTAATGATTGTACATATAATGCCATAACATGGTAATCACAAAAAGTTCAACTAACCACAACTTACATGAGGAATTGCCATAACGTTTTACAAATCTTAAAAATGTGTGCAAGTGTAAAGATAATAGGATAACATGTCCCATCCCAAAATAGTGTGAAAAAGGTAAAGAAAGGGCAAGGAAAACTCACATGATCAAATGTATGTAAATGACGATTAATAAGAATATAATAAGCAACGTTCCAACGTAGTTCTTCACAACGAACCTAAGTAAAAATATTCACAAGATTTAAGTTTTAGATTAACGTTTAAACATTATTTAGGGTTTTAAGAGAAAATTTGGGATTCCTTGATATATATATATATTATATATATATAATATATATATATATATATATATATATATTTTAACAAAAGAATTACATCGATTTAATAATTTGTCATGAGGTCATAAACTTGAATCGTTTAATATGGTTGACAAAACAAAATATAAAGTGTAGATATTTTTTTATTTATAAAAATATAAATAAAGTGTGAGCCAATAACAATAACAATTTTTATGTCTATTTTATAAAAAAAAATAATAGTTTATATACATTATTTGAACAAACAACTATTTAGTAGATTAAAACTATATTTTAAGTTTAACTTATAAGAAATAATTTAAATATATTATTTGAACTAATAATGGTTTTAATAAGTTAGTCAACATTAAAATTTATTTTTTTATAAGAAATTTAACTAATTATATCATTTGTTTTATAAAAGTATACAAGTATTATAAGAACATAAATTTTAGAAATGGTTAAATGACTTCAAAATAATTTAAGTTTACAAGATTAATTTTTATGAATTTTTGGAAATTTTCTATATTTTTTAAAGGCTGAAAAGCCAAAAACAAATGGATTGGAGGTCGCCGGGTTCGAACCCGGGACCTCTAATTCGGGATGTAAGTGGGGAACCAGTGAACCAAGGCATTCAGCCGCGTTTAAAACTCCGCCTTAAAAAGCTAAATACAATAAACACAGAAATCCCCAATTTCCTTAGAACCCTAGATTGATCAAACCCAAAATCAAAGACCGAAACGATATTGTTTTCGTGAATGATCATGGGGCTTTGATTCCCCATGTGATTACGAGTATATAATTGTTGTTTATTTACCCGATTTATGATGAATTCGAGAAGAACACGACGAAGAACAATTCGCGGCCACGTAAACCGGTTTGATGCTCAAATGATGAGGATAATCAAATTCAATGCACAGATAGTTTCTAAAGACCTCGAGGATGAAAAACCCTGTATCAATTTCGAGTTTTGAAGCTTGGAAGATGGGGTTCGAATGGTAGCAGATTCGCGATGAGGGGATAATCGTGTAGCTCTGATTGTGTGATTTCAGGTGTAATTAGGAGGTGTGGACGATTAATCGTAGTTAGATAGCCGTTTAGGTTCATTCAATTGAATTATTACAGAGTTTTAATGCCTAAACGGCTATAAGATTAATGGGTTTCGGTTACTCGATCGATTTGGGTTTGTAACCGGTGTTTAAACGCGTTTAAAGTGCGCATTCAGGTTCAAATCACGTAAACGAACCGGTTTGGGTCGGTTTGTGTGTGAAAACCGAGTGTTTTGAGGCGTTTTTGACGCTCGCCGGAGCCATAGCCGGCGGTAGCCGGAGGCTTGGCCGGAAAAACGGGGTTAGGGGGAAATGGTTTGGGTTTTCTCAAAAATTACACAAATGGTACCTCAAGTTAAGCATGTTTATTAATTTATGCAAAAACTCCCATATTAAGTTTCTAAAATGGCAAAAACACCCCCTCAACTTTATTACTTTAAGTTTTAACATTTTTAAGTTTAATGATTTTTTTTTATAAATTATTATTATTATAGTTATCATTTATTGTTGTTATTATTATTAATATTATTTTTATTATTAACGTTGATATTATTTTTATTATAAAATATTATTTACCATAATTCTTATGTTCAAAACAAAAGATAAACTATAATCTTTTATAATAATGGATTAAGAATAGATCACACAACTACCCACAAGTTTCATGAAAAGGCATTAGTAGACCCTACAAGAATAAACGAGATTAACTATTAGTTAACCACAAATACAAGATGTTACATTTGGAATATGTGATAATTGGTTTATATACATTCATGTATCATAGTTATATTACATTTTAATATACTTTATATATCGAATAGTATTACTTTGTTACGTGTTTGAAATGTAGGTTAAATGAAGCTTAACAAACTTTATTTGAGAAGAAACAAAGGATAACAAGACTATGGCTTGAAAGATGTTGAAAATGAAGAAAACTATGCAAAGTGCAGGGAGACCGTAAGCTACGGGCCATGTGCTGAGTCCGTCTGTGAACCCCGTAAGACAGGAGGTTAGGCCGTCTGGCTGAAGGTAGGCCGTAACCTACGGCCTATAGGCCGTAAGTTACGGTCTAACGCGATATTTTGAGGATTGTTTCAAATTTTAAAACCTATTTAATCCCTAACATTAGGGTTTCTAATGGATCTTGGCCTCCAACCCCAAGAACGAATCTTGGGACTATTTGGAGCCATTGAAACTCTCTCTAATCATCAAGTGATCAAGGATTCATATGCTCAAAGTGAAGATTGAAAGGATTATGATGAAGATGCAAGGCTAAACCACCTGTGATCATTTCCGAGTGGACGGTTTGTGATTGGATAATGCATGTTTGTGTTTTTACCTAGTCAAGACATAAATTTTGATCGTTTAATAACTTTTCTTTGTTTATGTGTTTTGAATCATACGTCGATTAAAGATTCTTGTTAGTGGATTTGATTATTGCGTATCAAGTTATCAGTCTTGCATTGTTAACAATTGAGTAGTAATTAGGTTATTATCATTAATTGGTGATTGCAAATAAAGTTTCTAGATTGTGACATTAGTTAGTTTACTAGTTAATTTACATAATCAGTTATCAAGTTGGTAATTACCTTTCAACATATGTGATAAACAAGTTATGTCTATGTGATTTCATGATTAGATAAAACATAAGCCGTGTATTTAGTTACGTTCTTAAAACCCGGTTTTGATCCTTTTCATCTCAATACTTCTAAACCAAGTCCAAGTTTTCGTTTTGCTTCATAAAATGATTTTTTAAGTTAATTTCACTCACATTCATTTACAGTCAAAGTGACAATGGTTTAGTTTAATTAGTAATTTAGATAAATAATCAAGCTAATCATGTAACACTAACCACATGCTCCCCGTTGATACGATACCTAACTTACCCTAGCTACCTAGATTAATTAGGTTTTTACATGACCCGAACGACAGGTTATCAATATGCAACTACTCATGGGTTGTAAGTTCAAGTCTTATAATATAATACCAAATGTGTATATATCTAGAAGTAGATATTAGTGGATATGTAAGTTAGTAGTTAAATAAAATATATTATTTTTCTAGTTTTGTAACCACTGATATGGATCTAGCAACTTGTTAGGTATCGTTTTTGTATAAAATTATCGCTTCCTGTCAAACCAAAAAGTTTACTTATTAGTATTCCTTGAACAGAAAAATAAAAGTAAATAATTTAATTTTTCAATCTTAAAAAACGTATAATAAAAGAAATGATATAAATGTGATGTTATAGTCTTAAAATTTTGAGAGAAGGGGGAAAACAAATTACTTAATTAGGTAATGTAATGTGCAGGTAAAATTGGTACATAATTACAATATATATGAACAAGATTTTAGTCAAGCATCATCATTTTGGCATATTCGTGAGGTTCGCAACCAAATGATTATAATATGGGTAACCACTTTTCAATATGCTAATAACATATACTCATTTCAAGGTATTCCAGAAGCATTACAGAAAGCTAGAGCTGTATACAAGTATAATCTATCATTACCTATTGGAAAGTTAGCTTAATAGTTTTGATATATTATCTAGGAATGAACAAGTTAGCTAGTGTGTATATATAAGATTAAAGAATTTAAAGTTACATACCTTGGTAAAAAAGTTAAAATGATTTAATTTTTTTTCTCTTGGAATAACTTTTATTTTAAATTATGCTTACCCTATATGTGTATTAAGCCCTTACGCGTATTTATATTCCACTTAAACAATTTCTTTATATCACGGAAAAGTTTAAAATAAATAAAAGATTATTATATTTTGTAGTAAGCATATTTTCCAAAGTGGCATATTAATTTTCGTGGACAAGATCCATAAATTAATTAATAATACAAATTCCGTTTTTCCCCCTTTTCACAATTTTGTACACCCAACAACCGTTAACGGTCCTCACGTTTGTTCCACGTGATGGGCAAATCCAATTTTTTCCTTTTTTTTCCCTTACAAACTTGGACTTATTTATTATTTTGAAAAAACCCCGCCTTAAATTATTAACAATCAAATACATCAAACACAAACCAAGGTTTTATTACACTAAATCCACTAATACGTACATTAAAAACCAAGGTCTGAGTATATCTTTTATGTGTTATTTATTTATAATTTTTCTTAGTTATATTATTCAATGAATAAACATTTCTGGTCCACTAGTACCACCACCAAACACCACTAAGCGGTCTAACTTTACCACACGGACAACACTCTCCCACATGGCTCCATCCTGTTGCCGAGGGATGGTGTTCCCACGATCCCACACGTGTCACTTTAGCTTGTAATATTATTCTACCTTCACATCTTGCTTTATCATCTTTATTTAAACATTCTCCTCTACGGTGCTCCATCCTGCATCAAGCATATTTGACCCCTTCTATTCCACCCCGCATGCCATGTTAGCTCTTGCCACATCATCACACCCCACAACGTGCAGAGAGTATACGAGATATTCTAAAACAACACTCTACATTATTTCAATCTTTGAGCAAAAAATGAGCTTAGGAAAAAAGTGTAGATATAATATCCTCTTACATTATTTCACCTTTAAAAGAATACATAATTGCCAAAAAATAATAATAATAAGGGAGTGATGCGTTGAGTTTATTACGTATTCTATTTCGCATTATTTTGTGATAAATAATAAAAGTTGTTTATATAACAAGGTTGGGTGAATAGTGTAATGGGCCATCAGAATAAAAGGCCATAATTGGGCTTATTCAATTAGAAGACTGAAGACCCACACATTTAGATGCATACCTTAAATATTGGGCTTAAAAGATGAGACCAACAGAGTGAACAGACTGTTCTGGTTTTCCCAATCTAGGCCCATGATAAAAAGCCTATTGTTGGGCCCAAATCGCATCATCTAAATTTCTAAAGTATACATTTAAATAGAAGGTTGATAACGGTGCTATTAAACAATAAGCTGCACAATTGTTTAATGTTGATCATCCTCTACCCACTATACCACATACAGCATGCTTTGTCTCCATAATTAACAAATATGTATTATTATATGTATATTCAGGAATCATATTGCTGGCATTTCATCGGTGGGTTACATTTTTAATTAATTTCCATTTTCAATGTTAAAATTACAACATATATTCAATTGAGTAACATATGTGTTCAGGTATATGTATATCTCTGAGTCTTATGTAGCACATCAGAAAAGACAAGAAACAGTAATATTTCCCGACATGAGACCTCTTGTGATATCATGGAGAAAGTAAGCAATTGTGCTCTCGTATACGTGGCACGTTTAGCAGTTCCAACAGTGAGTTCTTGGCTCGCCCTTACATGATTGGTTGTTTTTGGATTTGGTTGGTTTAGAGTGTGTTTCTTTGTTAATGGTTGTATTGTCACTTGTGAGCTATGATTAGTCTCAGGTAATTGTGATCAACGCGAACCTAGGATGTGCATGCTGTCGAGAAAGATTTCACAAAATTATGACCAGAATCAACGGTGAGAACTTGAAAAAATTTATATGTACTCGTTTTGATATCTGTCATATTGTTGAAATTGTTGCTGATTGTTTGTCATATTGCTTTTGTTGTTAAAGATTGTTCATGTTTTGTGCTACTACAAGGTGTCTTAGACATCAACTAAACAGGAAGTGTTTGTGGGGTCCGACTGTCATGAACATAAAAACTCATGTCAGACTCATGAACCCAAATAGGACGTACAAATTTATATGTTAAACGAACACGATCTGATTAACCTGGAAAAAAGTTTTACTGTAAATCTACACCCTTCATTATAAGAACACCCAAGTAAGAATAAGTGTTTTTAAGAATCCAGATGATCTGATAACCATACTTTTACACGAATTGCAGGACTAAAAGAGTACACGGTAGATGTCAGAAATAACAAAGTGATCATGAGAGGGACTACAAAACTTTACGAGTTTCTGAAGATCAAAACTGTGAAAAGTCGCTCGTTAAGACCCTTGATTGGTTGGATTACCAAAAGTTTTGTTCGGTTCGTGTTTTGAGCATGACTTGTTGTATTTGAATATATGATTCCTGTATGGTTTGAAACCATGTTCTAGAGATTACTCTGTTTTAGTTGTAAAAGAAATAGCTAGATTACATTTTTTTCTCCTGCAGTTAAATTCATACTATGATGCAATAAACATCATTTTTTATGTTTTCATGGGAATTATCAACAGGCAACCCCTACACTAAAATTGCAAAGAAGCATAAAGTGGGCTTATTGTCCCTGGTGTCAAGGAAGAAACATTTTCCCATAAATTGAGTACAGTTAAAACTTCACCCTAAACACATAATTTAAACCTACAATCATTTAAAAATACTAATTTTACCTATAAACACGTGCATATGATCAAAAACTATAATCATTTGATTGGAGAGTATATAAGTATGTCCACTTTGAGACATAAAATTAAGTAGATACATCTTTAAATCTTTTGCTCTAATATTCCAGTTTTTTCAAAATCGGATCGGACGTCAAACTGGACATCTTACTGGTTTGTGATCGGACCAGTTGAACCGGATTTAACTATATTTTTATTATATTTATATATGTAATTAAATATAAGTAATTTATATATGATTTATATATATATATATAGATATATATTATAGCTATAATAAAACTTAATTATATTTGTAAATCCGATACACTAATTTAAAATTTAACACCCCGTTTTTACCCATTAAAATAATTTAAAAATTCAAAAACCGGTCCGGTTTTCCGATCCGACCACCGGTTCGAAAAGAACCGGCCGGGTCAACCCCTCAAAAACGATTCGTAACGAACCGGACCGATCCCCGATCGAACAGGTCGGTACGATCCAGTCGCGAAAACATTGCTAATACCTTTTATGCCATTCTTTACAATGCTAATACCTTTTATGCCATTCTTTTTCTGATTGGAACTACCATTTTTCCATTGAATGAAATGTGATGAAATGTCAACCAGATTTTGTATTTTTTAGATGAAATGAAATGTCAACTAGATTTTGATACTGTACTCATCCTGTAACATCATAAAAAAATCAATCATTAAAAAAAATCCCTACTTAAATCATCTCTAAACATTAAACTCTGAAGACTTTAACTATGTAGTCCAAGTAGAAAGAGAAATACTAGTTCTTTGACTATTAAATTAAACCAGTAAACCCACAAATTGACAAAACCACTTATTTTTATACCACTAATGTCAAGTTGTCAACCACTTGACGCACAAACAACACACTCAAAACAAAACAAAACACCAAACCGCTAACTAAAACAACCACCACCATCATTTCACACTCACATTCACATTCACATTCACTTCACTTCAACCTCCCACACATTCTTCCTCTCCTCCGTCTTCACCTTCGGAACCACAATCTTCAACACACCATTCTTCATCTCCGCCTTTATCTCATCCAACTTATACGCATCCATCGGCAGATCGATTCTACTAGAGTACCTTCGCGGCGGTTCTCCGTCGTCCTCCGCCTCCTCCGCCGCCGCCTCCGCCTTGATGATCAAAGTGTTCTGCTCCACCGAGATCTTCACGTTCTCTTTGTCTAACCCTGGCATGTCGAATCTCAGGCTCAATGTCTCATCGGTTTCCTTTGCGTCCCATCCTCTTCGTCCTCCGAGCCCTAATCCTCCGCCGCGAGGTGACGTCATGAATGGATTCTCCATGAATCGATCCATTATGTTGAAGATCTGGCTCAGGCTCCTCGTTGGAGAAATTGGATCAAACACGTCTGCATCATTGTGCATAAACAACAGTAAGTACGTAATTTACGTATGATTGTATGAATGCAATTAAGCAAATCGCAGATGATAAAGACTTCATTGATATTATTGAATCGTTAGGTTACAATTTATAAAGATCATAAGAAATCCTAGAAACCTAACTGGGTCCGTGTCATTCTAATCAAACTCTAATAATATATTCTAATATTCCCCCGCAGTCGTAGCGGAAGAAACCGTACGTTAAGACTGAAAAACAAAAAATACATAAATCAATAATAATTAGATAAACATGCTTCGATCGACTTGACTATCCAAACTATTGCTAACAACCAATAATGTGTTTGATGTTGTAATCTATATTTTGGTTGATTGTGTTATCCATAGTTTGCTTGATACTTCATGGTCTTGATTATTGGAATAATAAGTTGAGACCCGACGAACGTAGTTGTTGGCAATGTCTCAAGGCGAGCAAACGACACTCTCTTGGATCCGTAAAACAAAAGATGACATAAATAGATATAAAAAAGCAAGACTGATGACAGTTGACGGTTTTTTGGATCCGTTTTTTTATAAATATCAAACCGTAGTTTGATATTGGTGACCGTGGACCGTGATCCTTAATGTGACTAAAACACCGATAAACGAAAAATAAAAACAAAAACAAACAAAACATAGTGACCGCTGCAAATGGAAGCCATAATCCAAAAACAAACCAAGAGAATGGATGTGAACAAACTAAGAGAATAAATACAAGTAATAGGTTTGAATCCTCAACCGATAACGAAGCTTTGTTAAACATAAACTAGAAAATAGATAAGAAACGAAACCAGGTGGCGGCGACTAGGGTTTGTATATTTTTGGGTAGTGTAGCGGAAAAGAAGGTAACCAGAACCTCAAGGCTCCGATACCATGTAAGATGGTAAAGACTTCATTGGTATTATTGAATCGTTAAGTTACGATTTATAAAGATTGTAGAAAACCTAGAAACCTAACTGGACTGAAAACGTTCGATTAGGTATCAAAACAATGGCAAAATGTATGATATTTGGCTGAATCAGGTAGAATGAAATTAACAAAACAGAAGCAACAGGAAACACTATATGTAAACTGTCCAACGATGAGCAGTTGGTGAATGATGAACTGCAAATGCATCTGATGATTTCTATCAAGTGAAAACACGAAAAGTTATCGTTATTTGAAGTCGATGAAAACGGAGAACGTCGATGCAGAATGCTATATAGCTAATAACGATCTGAATTCGTTCAATTAGGGCTCAGAATGTTAATTCAGAAATACGCAATCGAATTAGGTATCAAAACAATTGCAGGATGTATGATATAGTCTCCTCAATCAGGTAGAATCAAACTAACAAAACAGAGGCAACACGAAACACGATATGTAAACCGTGAATGATGAACTGCAAATGCATCTAAATTCACCGATTTCGATCAAATTAAAGCATAGTGAACCGAACAGTTGATGAATGAAGAACAAAAACAGCATCTACATCCACCGATTCGATCTAACTGAAACATAGAGAGCTTACCTGAGAAGAAATCGTTGTCACGTCGGCGAGAAACAGAGGAATCAGGACGACGATCGTCATCAACGCTTCGATTGAAGTCTTCATAAGCAGAGACCTGAGACTGAGAGGAGTTAGTATTGAAGCTCCGTTGGATAGCAGCAACAGAGCGCATAGGAGGAAGAAGCTTGTTAAAGATGGAGGTGGTTCTCTTGAGAGCAATGGTGGAAGCCATATAGTTACAGTAGATTGCTGTTGTAGGAACTGATAGATAGGATTCTAAGTGGTGACGATGGAAGAGCTTTTGAGTTTTGAACGATTTACGTGGCGTTGATGTGGAGCAACGGAGGTTTTTATACGTGGAGAAAAGGTAAGCGGGAGTCACGATATGGGTATCTTCTGGAGAGTGTAGAAATGTGAAGAAGTTTCAGGAAGCTCAGCGTCACAACGTCTCGTGTATAAAGATACGAATATTTTTTAAAAATCATTTAGTTAGAAATATGTGTTTAGATATGAGAAATTGTATTAACAAGCATTTTTTTTATAGAAAAACAACACACATCTATCTAATTTTTACTCCTACATATATTAATATTAAATAGCATATACATTAATATTAACTAGTAGTTTTAGTAAAATCGTGTGTTATATACACATATTAATAATATAAAATATTAATATAATAAAAAGTTTATTAATCATAAAATGATATTTTAAGATATCATATAATTAAAATTACGTATAAAAAATGACTATAATTAATATAATAAAAAGTTTATTAATCATAAAACAGTGATATCAACTTTTTAAAATTTTATTTTTAGTTTTTTTCAAAAAAAGAATAAACATTTTACTTTAAAACAAACCGTATAAAATTTTTATTTATAACTCCCATATTTAATTATTTTTTGTTTTAAAAAAAGTTTGATTTTTAGAAATACCAATTTTAAAATACTTTGTATCTTTAAAAAAGTTTTATGCTTTAGAAAAAATTATTATTTTATAAACAGTTTATACTTTTAGAAATAACATTGATAAATATATCTATTTCTTAATTTATTAAATCTAAATTGATTATGGTGTTGCAAATGTCATCCTAGAATACCCTTTTGGGTAACATATAATATGTCTAGTAATAAATAATCTATGAGCTTTTACGTATCATAATAGAGTTTTATGTAATCATGTTTGATCGGTTTCATTTATCATAATCAATCATTATTTACTAATATTTTTTATTTAGAAAAGGTACTTCAGATAGAGAATGATCCTTTCTCTTTGGTTTGATATATATTTGACCTGTTCTTGATTGTTCAAGGATGATCATTTTGTTAACTTGAAAAATAAAAGTTGACTTGTTGATGGTACCTAGCACAGATGATTCATAGCTGATCCTTGGTCAAACGGTGACTTTTAGGATGTAGAGGGGCACGTCCATACAATACAATCAAATCAAACTGTAAAAACATTAGAACACAAGATATAACTTGGTCCATATGTCAGGCTCAGACTCTGAGAAAGATAACACGCGGCTAGTCCCAACTCTGAGTCTTGTAGTCTTGAAACTCTGCCTACTTCCTTTGATTGGCCTTTCGACCCCGTTAAAAACGTAAAGAACACAAGATACAACTTGGTCCAATATGATAGTATAAACTAACCTGACTGCCTGCTTCATCCGAAGTATCTAGAATCCCAGCATTAATGGCACCCCCCCCCCCCCCTCCCCCTCTTTACACCATTTTACTCTTTCAACATTTGATCATATTTGGTATTTTGTTTGATTGTGTATTGATTATGAACCAATATAAAAATCTTTTATATAGTACGAATAAGGGTAACAAAGGAAATTAAGGTCTTTCCTTCATAGAAAATTGCCTCATCTGAATGTCCTTTTATTAATGTCCACAATACCCTTCAAACAATTTAGTTAACTATAAGCTTCTTTTCTATTGTCAAATTATCATAACTCACAATGAGTCTACTTATAAGAAAATCGAAAATTTAACAAATCACACTGTGAAATCCTTTCCTTCCTACATCAGTCCTGACCATTTAAGGAAAAATTAAGGAAAGATAAGAAATTTTAACTCAGTAGACGCCCATGCCAGTGAAAGACTATTTCTTCATGATGTACCCGATAATTAGACCAATCAAGCCGACGATGATGACAAACATCAAAGGCACACCGCCTCCTTGGCTTTTGTTGCTTCCACGCCTCAAGAGCTCCTGATTGTTGCAACAAAAGTGCTAATTATTTCAACAAACCAAAAGATTTAACAGAGGATGGCTGCAGTCTTGCAGATAGGTGCAAGTAGAGGTGGCATAATGGACGGTTGGGAACCGGACAAAAACAAGTAATTTTTATATGGGTTGGCTTGACCCAGATGATGTTTTGTTCAAGTTTTAATACTTTTAGAAATAGTTATGTCAAATGTGATTACAAAAAATAAGTGATTACTTTAGTGTAATCTATTTTCAAATAAAATGATTTAGGAGATTTTCTGCATTAAAAGTATATTTTAGGTGCCTTTTAACCGGTTTGACCCATTTCCATTATGCTAATATAATTTTCTATATTACTAGTTAGACAGCAACACTCGAATCTACCCAATTAAAGGTAAATGGGCGTAACAGCCACATCTAGGTACAAGGAGAAAAGGGTCTCACCAATTCCTGTCGAATTCTGTTGCATTGTTCAATAGCAGCGTTCTTCTCATCAGTCAACTTTGTAATGAGAGATCTCACCTGAAAATCCATGAGTATGGTTGATCCAACTAGGTCATTTTGCGTGTTCATTTATATAAATGGGAACCACAGCATGACTTCAGTACATATTTGCAACTCAGGAAATGAAAGCATAAAATGGCCGAAACAGATAGATAGCAGCATAGCAACTAACAAAAATACTAAAAGTAATGAATTATGTAAAGCAAGTTGCAGCAATACAAAAAAAATTATTGTTTTTTATGTGAATATATTAACAAACCAGAATTGATGAATTAAGTACCAGTCTTGACATTTTGGACCAGCATATTTTGTCTATTTGTTACATATAAATCAATGTTCTGGCCAAAATGGAAAAGAACAGAACACCATGATAGAGTAAGCAATTGTGGAGAAATATAAATTGATTACAACAGTTTCTTTTGTATTTTTATTCAAAATTTGTCCCAAATTGTTCATACTTGCATACTCTAATGTCCGTTTTGCATGTTCAATAGAAAGGTAATTAGCTTTACTGCAAATAATACATAATACAAAAAGTGCCAAAAAATGATTGCATACAACACGCATAAGCGTCTACTCACCTCAGAGGATTTGTCATCAGAATCCGCATACGTTCTTGAACCCTGCAAGCATCAGTAAAGAAAAAGAACTAAACATCTTCAATTGTGAGAATAAAGAATCAAGGACAATATCAATTGTGACAAACCAAAAACAACCTCAACGCCACTCAAATTTCCCTTATCTTACCCCTAATGCATTAGATGAAAACTTTTCCTCTGTTCCTTGTCCAATGGCTGAAGTTGATGGGGTTGGAGGAACATATACCACTCTTAATTTGCACTCTTCCACTGTGTTGCCTGAATCCTTACTAAACTGTTACATAAACCATTACAAAGTAAACATACTTAAACTAATCAGCATAATAATAAAGGCAAACTTCAAATAATAGCAAGCTACTTTCATTTAATTTCTAGATTCATCACTGCACTTTAAAATAGTTACCAAAACCACTATATCTCAAAGAAATACATTACTTCTACAAACTTTAACATACAGGTGGACACTGTGGTTACTAATATCTCAATTGTTGACCAGTGAAACAAAGAAAACGTGCAACAATAAATGGGAAAAAGGTCTTACCATTTCAGGGGTGATGTCCTTTGGGGATGCTCCTGAGCCTGCAATCACACTCTGAAGGAGAAATTTGTCCTTACATTGCATATCTGGAGGAGCCTCCTTTTGAGCTTGCATTGTTACTGTAGTTAAACCACAAATTAACAAAATAATAATAATCATAACAATCTCAGAGTCAATCGTCAAGAAATCTAAATATCAGTTATAAACAAAGGGCAAATCCAGTGCACAAGGCTCCCAAATGCATTTGGGTCCGAGGGTGTCAGACCATTTTAGGCATGATGTACGCATCTTTACCCTGCATTTCTATATGAGGTTGTTCGGTGACCCTCAAGTCACATGAACAATACCCTCGCTCTAATTAAAACAAGATCCATATAATTAAAGATCATTGTAGGAGCCCAAAGGAACACTTTTTTACCAAGATCATAAATTTTCACATCAATTCATTTCTTTTTTAAAAAGCATCAAGTTGTGATAAACAGTTGAATGACTTAAGTATTGGGGAATATCACACCTATAATTTCACATGTTGATCGAGGCAAAACGACTCCAGTGTTAGGACGAACACAGTACTTCTTCGGATTTGTCGTTTTCACCTGAATAATCACCATCAAGAATTCAAACCCAAAATCCAAATTTTAGATCATACGTACATTAAACAAAACCTAAGATCGAAGACCCAAAATCCACTTGCACGATCCTCCTGATGTTAACAAGATTCAACAACTAAAATTCCATAATAAGATCGTAAAGTAATCAATAATATGAACCAAATTACCTTGTAACCCACATGGTTATCGGTTTTATTCGTCAACTGAAGCGAAGAAGAGATCTGTTTGTTCAATTCAACTAATTCATCGAGCAAAAACAAAGACAAAAGCAATCATTATTTGGATTTAAACGATGAGAAAACGAATGAACAAGTGGGTTTTGAATTAAGTGATTTGATCGGATGGCTTACATTGGAATTTGAGCTCTAAAGGATCGACGTTGATGAGTTCCCCCGTACTCATATCTTCAATCGATGCTGAATTCGATTCACAACAAGAAAAACTGATGAATTGCGAATGTGGGTTGTTGATTTTATTGGGAAAGAAAGTGAGATTGAAAAGGGTAGGTGAGGTGATGTTTGTTGTGAAAATGGCGTTTTTTAATGAGAAAGATGATCGGAGAGATCGATGTTAAGATTTATGAAGGTTAACTTTTGGGCTTTGGTAAAAGAATGTCTTTTGTTTGTTTAAAGACTTAGAAAGTTTATATTTTTAGATAAAAGAATTTAGACTTTGTGGAGATATATTGGTTTGTAATTTGTTTATGTTGGTTTGATAACTTAGCAAACAAGTATAAATGAACTTAAAGCATAAGGCACTTGTCAGTTTTTTAATAAAAGAATGTAAAACACTTGTCATTTTTTTTTGTTACGTGTAGTTTTATATTCATTTTAAAATTACTTGAAATGTTTTTAATTGATTTGATTTAATATCATTTCAAAATGTTGGAAAGAACTACATGTATGTTGTGTTTTATAGTTATAATTTAAGAATTATCATATTAATCAATTCTATATGGGGAAGAACTGTTTTCCTTTTCCAAACCATTGGCCTGTGCAACGTTTGATACTAAACAAATTATGTGTTTATAGCTTTTAATATGATAAATAAAATGATTTTTGGACCACTTATGTTTCCCCCATTCTCATATGATTACTTTCAACCAAAGAATTAAAAATTATGTAGCAAGTGTTATATCTAGTACGATTACAAGTTCAAGTCTTATAATAAACAAAAAGTGAAAATTCAAAAATAGGATTAGTGAGGGCAAGTCACGAAGAAAAGTATAATAATCTTTAGTGCAATGCCTCATGGCCCTCATTACATACAAGTACGTATATGATTCTCGTATTATTATTTATCAATTATTGATGTAAAGATCTTTCTAACAGCTTAACATTAGTAGAGTTTCACTTGTGAGGAAACCAAATTATCAGAAACTGATATTATTGTTGCTCCTTATTTTATTATCATGGATAATTAATTATTATAACTATTTGGAAGTACAAAAATCAATGTCATCAATTTATGATCATAAATAACAAACACAAGCCCGGTAAATGAACCGTTAAATATTCACCGGTTGGTTATTTGTTTCCTCTTTTAGGGTGTAGTCATCCACTAAACCTCAAAAATAACACAACTCCTGCCAAAAACATCAACAGCCAACCCGCCGGGAAAAGTTAATGAAATCAACCCAAAGGGCACTATAAACTTGTCTAGTTTCCATGGTACATTTTATGCATCTGCAAAAATGGTAAAAGAAACCTCAGACACCTGTCATGTTTCATCATATCCTGTGTTCTTCCTGAGGTAACATCAGTTCTTGAAGATCATCAACTTCAACCTGTTTCATAATGTACAGTTGCTCAGGTGGTAGGTTTTGATGAGGAAAAAGTGAATTAAAATGTAAACAAAAGGTACATGTGTCAATTCACAACCCATTTACGGGCCGATTAGGATCATGTTTAATCTCTAATGAGCTGAATGGATAAAAACATAAAATCATAAATATTTTGTAATCATATTTGGAAGAGAAATGTTTCCATTTCAACTCATACAAATACTACCTGTTTTGACCCTCTACTCACTCAGTCAGACCCGCCTGTATTCGTTACAACCAATACAAATATTTTACATTTTGACCCTGCACCCACTCAGTCAGACCCACCCGCTTTCTCTCTAAGAAAGGTGTTACCTCATATCTGTTGCCACCATAAGTGTACTTCACATATAATTTCTTGGCTTCACCAGGACAGGGATCACAAAAGCCCATGATTCCAGATTTCTTTACACCTTCATGTAGCTGCACCAACAAAATTTAATTATTATATGTATCAAGAAATCGTGCTTATCACTAAATAAAAGATAAATTGTTACTCTCAAGGTCAAACATACTGATTCTCAGACTTAAAGACCATTGAGACGCATATAAGAATGTTTTGGTTTATATATTTTGAAAATGTGTTAATTTATTTTGACTTTAAGGTCAAACATTGTATCCCAAATACAAGAAAATAAAGACAGATCTCGTGTAATGTGTAAGCTCATTCTGGATGTGTTCAATATATTTATTACAGTAACTAGAGATTATGATAAAGGTTGGAAGTTACTAGTTAGTCATTTTGACCATAAAATTTGAACTGTTCAAAACTCATTCACATTTATTGTCAAACATTTCGATCCCTTGATTTGAAGAAAACCGAGAAAGATCTATAAAATTAGTAAACATATTTTGGTATCTAGTAATCACCACTATATAGTTTAAGACAATTCGTTTGAAAATAAGAAAAACCCTAAAAAAATAGAAGTCGGGAACTGGTAAATTCAAACTTTTATGAAAAAATAGTCTTTCAGGTCAAACATGTCAATTCCAGAATTTAAGAAAAATGAATTTTTATCTTGTTTAACCTAATGTAAATTCTGGTTTGACATCTTAGTTATAAAGATTATTAACGTTATAAAAGTGAATAAATTCTTAAAAAAATTCTGATTCATCAATTAGTCAATTAACATAAAAATTTAAACCATTAAAACAACAAGTTACACAATATTATCCAAACAAAACCTGTTTCTATGACTCATGAATTCTGGTCAAAATGGAGCAACATTACCAATTGCTAGAGTTCACCCCTCATAGTCATACTGGAAAAGAGATATTAATTGATCATAACTAGCATACCTTGAGTTGACCAGAATCGCTGACCAGAAAATTTAAGGGCAAAGTCACATCCACAAACTGTGAAGCTATTTCATCTTGTTTCTCTTCTGGATTATTGATGCTTTTAATTGCCTTAGGGTTACCATAAACCGCTTCAACAATGACCAATCCATTATTCTCCAATTGTTTATTTCGTTTCCGATTGGCCACATTTTGCAGCAACTGCTGAGCTTTCTCTGCTGCTGCTTTTGCTTCTTGAACCTACATAAGGGATATTTAATTTTGTGGTCAACCATTTCATTTTATGGATAAAAAATTGTAGACATTTAAACTTCTTATGTTTTTCTCTAAACCTGATTATTATGACCCTAGTAATCAGGAATTCATAATGATCATGATCATATTGACCATAATATTTGTTCTCAAAAGTCCACAAGGCGTGAGCCTAGATTGTCACTCGGCCAAGTTCCAACGAAATTCTGGCCAAAGATCGTCTAAGCAAATATGAAGCAATTACACTAGCCCCAAACAAGCCTGAAGTCAACCTAAAAGGCTAAAACAGCCTAAACAAGCCCAAAACAAACCTAAGACATCTTTAAAACCCTTTAAATGGTACTTTTATACCATCCGCCTCTGCTAAAAAACTTGCTTTTTAAGCGCCTTGAGTGTGTCTTGTGCCTTCAAAAACTATGACAATAACACTAAAAAAGATCAAATTGAACTATAAACACGAATTTAAACACTCCTTAACATATATTTTAAAGGTAAGTGTTTTGATTTTTTCAAATATCAGAAGTACCCTCCCGCTCCAACGAACAAAAGAATTTTATTTGAGCACAAATCATATATTCCATTTCGTATGTCATTGTAATAAGGGATAAAATGTCATCATAATAAGGGATAAAATGTAATTTTCACATGAAAATATCCAAGAAGACAAGACATCCTAGATAAAGGATGTTCTAATCAATTGACTAATAATATAACATATCTTTTCTTATTTGGAACGGCAAAGGTACAGCCTTGCTTCGGAGGATAGGTGTTATCTCAATCGGTCCCACCTATCTGTTTCCCAACCGGGACCGCACACCCAACCCCCTCAAGAGGAAACCCATTGCTAAGGAAACCCATTGCTGAGAAAACCCCCTGACTCAACTCTGAACATTTTGCTCAGAGTGAGACTTGAACCCATAACCTCCCATAATTTACATGGCATGGGTACCTCACATATCTATTGATTGCTTGTCTAATCAAAATAGTTTTGGCCGGACATAGCTTTTTGTCATTGGACATCAACATATAACACAATGAGACCCATATTTATAGACAAATTAAGCCATATGCTTATCTAAATTGAGTACCTGAACACGAGTTTGTTCCATATTCTCGAGTGACCTTTGCTTTTCTCGTCTACGATAATATGGTTTCAAAACAAGTGACTGCATATATAAAAACAAAGGAATCATCCAGTTTAATACAAGTCAAAGATAATATTAAAAAAAAACTATATTATGCAATTACATACAAATTAGCCTAAATTATTTTTCTATGTTATTTGTGTTGTTTATGTCAGGGGCCTCGTTGAGAGTAGCCTTTCCACCCCAGGATACAACTAAGCAGTCATTCAAGAAGTTCTTCATCTTAAAGACGTTTATTTTTAATTGTCTATTTCACATAAAACTGATAACATTTTAACTAAATTTAAAACTTTATCAACTATTATAGGGTATTCTAGACATTTGACAACTAGAAATATGTTTCCTTAAAACCATCTAGTGAAATGCTATAATTTATATGGGAGACCAAGACAACAATCCTATTATATACATTTACAAAGAACCTAGGTTAACTAGAGTACGATTGCATTAACTGCACCTAAAGCAAACAATATTGGTTTGAGACTAGTGATACCTTGAGTGTAAAATAAAGTGAAGTTGGAAGAAGAAATGCCCCCGCAGCAAATCCCAGATTTATATGCCTCGAAAGAAAAATCTGCATGCAATAATTCATTTTAAAATAATATTGTAGGTAACAAGTTTACCAAGAAAAATGAAAATAATTTTGGTAACCAATAAGTATTTGAACCAAAGAATTATTTTTGGATCAGCAACGAGGCAACAACTGCACTTACAGGAACAACCAGCTTTTGAGCACCACGATGTAATTCCAACTTCCAGTATATACCCTACAGATAAAGAGAAGATCAATAAAACATGTTGTTTAAATTATAAACATAAGATAGTTAATAGAACAGAAGTTTAGAACAGATATTTTAAGTAAATAAAATAAATAAGTACCTGAATCCCGATTGTATACAACATTTTGACAGTGCTAAAGTCTGATATTTTTCTGCCTCCCCCTACTTCAAGTTCAAGTGCGCCACTACAAAATGAATTTATTTTTTTAAATCTTAATGCCAAGTGCATACAAAGCAATAAAAATCACATATGTAACAAAAAAAAAAGTTTCTTGATTGGTAAGCACTGCCATTTAGTTTAGATGTAGTTTGGATGTTGAAAGGATTCTGTTGTTTGATAAGTGCTATATGTCAACAATCTGACAACTTAAATATACACTATTCAACCCTTCGAATTGAACAATTTGTCAAAAACTGAGGTTTCTGGCACTTTGGCTTATTAGTGGTATCTTGACACCTTCGGTGATAGTGAAATGAAAAGTATAAAAGTTCAAATGCATAAAAAAAGAAAGAATAACTATAGATATACAATTTAATTAGATTATTGACTAAATAAACAGTACTGTAAAACATTAGTTTTAATCAACAAGTACCTTCCTATTTTTCCAGTAATACGCCCATAAGATTTAGTTGAGAAACGATGAGTATAACGACCAACTGCACCAATCGCACTTGTTCCAATCTGTATATATTTGGTAGTCATGACTCATGATTATAATAAAAGTAAGCCATCACCCATAAAAATTACATCATTATTCAAATAAACGAAGTTATTAGGCATTTAGACTATAAAAGAATTGTGAAAAGTGTTTATAACTCTATACTATCATTGAAGTGCAACTGATTAGATAATGCGCTTCTTCATAACGTCAAACTTCAGCACAAATTTTACAAATGCATAAAGACCGTATCCAAGTAATTAACTGAAATCTCCGTTCCTCAATAGTTTCCATACCTTAGAATGTCACTCAAATTGCAAACTTCAATACTCTTTTGTTTTTTTTTCATATTTGCACAAGTATAATTAGCTTTTTAGAAGGGATAGATAACTACATCTAGAGGTACTTTGAATAGGAAGGCGCTGATGGTAACAATGTGCAACATAAATAATTATGAAGTTGGCAAATAAAAGTGATGGCACTCAGTCAAACAGACAACCAACTGAGATAGCAGGGAATCTTTTTTTAAGAAATTTAGCATAACTAGTTAGAACTTTGCAACAAGTTTGGCACACAGAGTCAAGTTTTTACATTTTATTTTAAACTTTAACTACCACTGTTTTTGAGAAACGTGGGCAACCATTTCATGATTTTTATTTAGTAACAAGAACTGAAGAGTGAAGATGAACAAGTAATTAAACAAAAAGGTACCCTAATCTCTCCAGCTGCAGCCATTTTTTGTTCTTTTTTTCGCCATCCAACAGCAACTGAGGAGTCTGGCCCTAAAACAATTCTATCTGGAAAACAGTATAAAAAGAGTATTAAGGATAATTAGCAAGCATAACATAAAATGTGGAACTTTTAGATGACAATCATTAAAGCTTTGAGGAAAAGAAACAGCGTTGATAAAGATGTAAAGTAATGATAATGCATTTCCTGTTCATAAAACTTGGGTCTTTCTATATAGGGCAGGGAATAAGACTATAATCATAATACAAATGTACGTATTAATATTTATAGAATCATTAAATTCATCAAACACTCAAACCACTGATCATCTGTTTGTCACTTTGTTGAAACTTTAATCAGCATAAGCACATCCAAACACAATTTCCTATAGCCATTTTTATTAACCTTCATTGTCTAGTACCAAATAGTTACATCATATAACCAACTTCAACCACAATCCATACATCCTGTAAACTATGCATGAGCTACATACACCACTGTCTACTCACCATATAACATTAGTGATTTTGATTACTTTAACACCTTGAACCATGAAACAACCTCTCTAATTCTTTTAGAAGCAAAGATAATGCTAAAATTAGTAATAAGAAAATCCATCCATTTCGAAAAGGGACAAAAAGAATAGCTTCTTACACTTGCATTTGATGTTGTCGAGAGCTGACGGTTCCAAGAATTGGAAAGATTTATCGAACCATCTCTTAATGACATGGCAAGCCCCATTGTTGCGTTGGCATGACAAGACAGCTGGCTGAACCAATATATGAAGGAATTTAATAAATATAACTAAAGCCGGTAAACATATGATTTTTTGAAGTAGATATTGTTTACCGAGATGTCTGTATGCCTATTAATCCCCGCAAACCTGCAGAAGCCATGATTTCTATAGAGGATACAGAAGATAACTGATGTCTAAACACAGCATTAGCAGCTGCATCACCATCACTTCCTTTTACTGCAAGGGTCCCACCAAAAGCGATAACATTGTTTTTTGATATCTGCGATTGGATTTCACTCTGCATTGACATTCTGCAGATTTATGAAATAAAGTTCAAAAGCATGAGAAGAATTGCATCATTTTGAGAGCCATGCGAGGATAATGTTCATTTTTATCGTGTATACAGTAACGAATAGAGATGGGACCTGTTCTACATTAGCTCTGCAAAGTTTAACTTCAAAATCACTTGAATTTAACAAAATGATAAGTATTATCTAATCATTTACAATCTTAAGATCATGCCTCTTGTGTCCATATTTGACAATTGTTATTGTAATTTTAGACGTGATTACTTATTTTTCCCATTAAAATAGGTGTATTAATATAAATTTTACAATTGCAATTAGATTATTCAATTTTCATGCTGATTAAGATAAGCAATAATAAAAGATTTACCATCATTTTCCATTTCACTAGAATTAGATACCTAAATATGGGTATTAAACTTCAAACTTGTTTTTTTAAGAAAATAGTATCAATGTCAATTTAAATATTTGTCTGTTTAACAGGAGGATAATTTAGTCAAGAATTAGGAGTCATACGCTTTCATTATACCATGCCCGGCTAGGAAGCTTGGAACTGATAATTGTGCAAGAATTACACCAGATGGTTGAAAATGGGCTGACTTTTTTTCTTCTTCTCTTTTGCGTTTTAATCTTTCAAGTTCTTCCTTAATTTCTTCAACTTTATTTAACTTTGGACCAAGTTCTAAACCAGAGGTTAGCCCTTCCATACCATATATATCATATATCTGTCTTTTATATTCATCAGATAATATCTCATATGCTTCACATATCCTCTGAAAGTTCTCTGTAGCTACCTCCTTCATCTGAAAAAGAAGAAAATATATATATGAAAGATCCAGAAGTTAGTTTTATGGCTTGAAGGTCTTACAGAAACCGGGAAGAGGAGTAAAATGAAAATACAACAAAAAGAAATATTCACCCATATTTTATTAAACAAGAAGACAGGGTTTTCTTATTAATGAAATGGTATAATTAGTTTACTGATACTAGCAATTCCCTTATAAAGTATTCAATATTTGATAACAGTATAGCATTTGCAAGCAGATAATTTAAGTAAAATTTCAGTTGACTAATACCAATCAACAAAACAATCATACACAGAAGAAGCTTAATTCAAATTGATTTAGTACAATTCCCATGAGCTGCAAACTCTCTAAGCTCCTAATCTATGGTTCATCAGAAAGTAAATACACTATGAACATTGAGGTCATACTTTCAAAATGAATGCACATTTGTCAGAAATCAATACCAAATTCTTCCATTTCGATTTTGTCAATATAAGCTTCTATAAGTTTACCAATATATCAAGCCAAACCTGTACCTCACTGCTTTTGCAATAACAGACTAAACATAATCAAGAAATCAAACTGTAATAACTTCCCAAATCAATTTAAAGTCACAAAACCAATACATCATAAATTAATACTCAATAACGTAATGCAATAAACATTGCCTGTGGAGCTTGATATTTATCAGGATGGTAAATTTGAGCCCATTGACGATACGCTTTGCGGATTTCTTCATCTGAAGCTTCAGGCGACACATGAAGTAGGGCGTATAGTTCTTTATTTGAGGCTCCATCTTCCGCTTGCGTCATGACTTCAAACTGGGGCCAAAACTCCCAATTTAGGGTTCTATAAACTCAGAATCGAAAAGGGTAGTTTCTTAATCGAGTAAAAATTGATGCCGCCTGCAAGCATCAGGTGAACAGTGTGGGTTTGTTGTGATTTTGCTTTTGTTAATTGGGACCTGTGTGAGGGTTTGTGGTGATTGTTTAGGGGTTTTTCGAGGGTTTTCTTTGTTGAAGCTGTGATGATGAGAGCGTGTGTTCATCAAATCTTGCAATACGTGGGTCCTAAGATATATTTTGCAAGCTTCACAAAAACAGACCTTTTGTTTACAATAATGTCATTTAAGTCCTTGTATGAAACCATCTCAAAGATGGCTATTGAATGTTTTTTAAGAGACACCAGTGTTGCAAAAATCAGCCTAGGTTGCCGCCTAATCGGTTATTAATCGCTAGGCGGCCGATCACCTAGAAGATTTTATCTAATCGGTCAATTAATCGCTAGGCGGTAAAAGGTGGTCAAATTCGGCCCCAAGCGGCCTTAGGCGGACCTAGGCGGTCCAAATCGGCCGAAAATTGCAAATTCCGGCGACTTTTCCGGTGAGATTCCGACGACTTCCAACCGAATTCCGGCCAGATTCCGGCGTCTCTTGAAATTTCGGCGAAAATTTTGTAAATGCCGACCTGATTTGTTTATATGTATATAAAACTAAACATTTTTATAAAGATTACATATAAAAATGTGTATATGTATATGTAAAATTGAAAACTATATATAAAATTTCCAAACCGATTAATCCCTACTAAACCCAATTAATCCTTAGTCCTTACCCCACCGCCCGACTAGCGCCTAGCGATTTTTACAACGTTGGGAGACACGGGTTTGATCCTTGTATATTATTTGGAATGTTTTTGAGTGGTTGTAAGTGAATGAATGAGAAAATGTTATTGTTGATTGGTATATTTAAAGAACCAATGTTCAATCCTTATAATTTTTTTAATATTTGTAAAGTAGTTATGAGTGGAAGAAAAAAAAGTAATGATAAGGGTATAAAAAGTATTATTTAATTGAAAAGAAAGAGAAAATATAATAATTTTTAATGTAATTATATAAATAAAAATAAATAACCTACTATGAATTCTCTTATAATGTGCATCTTATGGTGGATAGTCAACTAGTGTTGACCACAACGTTGGAGTCTTGGGTAAATAAGTAAGTAGCGTAGGGTGAATCGTTAGGCAGGGATAACAGTTCGAACTTGTATATAAGAATATTAGTATTTAGTAGTGTATTACATGAAATGTAAAACTCAACCTTGATTTGTGGCTAGAACTTTATGAGATATCCTTAGAATTTTCCCATGGACTAATGTGTATGGCCGGTTCAGATGGGTCTAATCTTAATTAGACTAAGTTAAATCAGTTTATTAAAGATTTAGTCCATTAGTCTTTTACATATAGAAAACTTTTTTAAATAAGACTTAGTTTGTTTTCTTTCTAAAAACTCTCTATGTTATTACATACATACTCATATGATATTATGATGAGCCCCCAACTTAATTTAGTATCAGAATTTTATAAAATCAACAATTCTCACACTTGCTAACCATGTATTATTGTGATTGTAGTCTAGATCTCTAACCCTAATAGAGAGAAAGGAATTCGTATCCCCAACACAACTGACTTGAACTATTGTAGCAACATTAGTGTTATACGTGAGACTCGTCTAACCAAATGTTTAATTGTCTAACTTTTATATTTCACAAGTAAAATAGAAATTTTTAAAAACCCGAGTATAAAACCATAAAATAAATCATTTTTCTATTTACATTCATTTGATACCTTTGCATTCAATTGTATCCATAGTTTGAGTCCTTATGTGTTCAACTTAGGTATGATGATATTTTGTGTGTGGAGACATATCAAGTTATTATTACGAGAAGATTTCATAAAAGATTTCTTAAATATCATATCTATGCATATACTCCGTGTAAAATCAAAATATATATCTATATTTTGTTACTAATTTTTCATTAAATGATAATTTTCCCCTCTTTAGATATATCAATTTTAACTCTTTTTATTAAGTTTTTAAAAACACCATCATCAATACAACTTTTAATCAGAATTTCGTGAATGTTGATGCATATTATTCAATATAATTTTGTAAAATATGAAATATTACGTAACAGTGCGCTACTAACACCATGTTAATATCACAACTATAGAAAAAAGGAAAAACAATTGTCACAATCAAATACCTCAAAACAAAAACTCTAACTAAATTAGCCAACTTAAACTAGAAAAGATAAATGACTGAAGAAGGTTAAAAATATATCCCAAATCCAACGACGTGTAGAAAACTCATTTCCTTTTAATAAAAATAGGAGTGAAAGTTCAATGTCTTTAAATTTGGTAGTGAATTATCAAAATAATTATAATCATAATTCTAAGTTTCCACTTCTTGTAAATAAAAAAAAACCTTTGACCGTATATTCAAAGATGAAACTATTGGGAAGTTTTACTTCTTTTTATGAGAGAAAAAAGTCCATGCCTAGTATAATAAAATTTGAGATATTTAGTTTTTTGTTTAATATTAACAATAAAAAATTATACAAAAGCTTAGCCAAACGAGTAGACACATCTTTTGTTAACAATAAATTAAACAATAAAACTAAATGTAAAGAAATTTAGGTTAAATCAATTTAGCAATTTTTATAGGAGAAACTATAAAAAAACAACAACAAAAAAGAAAAAAAAAAGTTGAACGCAACAAAATAATTGAGAAACGTGAAATTTAACATTAAAAATCTTGGGCTTCTTACATCTTTCACACCCCAAGTCTTTAAGTCTTTAACCCAAGTCCAGCCCAAAGTGGTATGCCATTGGTTACATTTAAAATTTTTTAAAGTTTTGAAACTTATACCATAATGCATGTTAATTGAATCATACAAATATACCAAGAGTTAGGTACACACCCTCAAAAATTAAAATGTGCAATTGTTGCATATAATCGCTCTTTGATGCGAACATGAAAATTAAAACTATTTACTTAGACCCGGTAATTTTAAGAGAGAATTACAAAACTAACTTAAAAAGTTAATGATATTGAATCTAAAATTTTGCACTCATAAATGAGACTAAAAGTAAAGTTACCCGCGCATGGCGGGGGACGTACAATGACAACCACGTGATTAAGGGCACGTTTGTGAAATTCATAACCAGCGTCAGACATTAATGCACTCAAGTATATAAAAAACTTATTAAAAGAATACAATGTCTCGTACGTTGTGTCATGATAGTTTAAACAAAATGATTTAAACAAAA
Source organism: Flaveria trinervia (assembly GCA_025506515.1). Classification (NCBI taxonomy): domain Eukaryota; kingdom Viridiplantae; phylum Streptophyta; class Magnoliopsida; order Asterales; family Asteraceae; genus Flaveria; species Flaveria trinervia. Next base: position 3,051,789 of record CM046448.1, read on the forward strand.
GACATACTGGTCCTCATGAAGTCATACAATGACATTAATGTGGTTAATAAAACATTGTAACGCATGTGCAAACTATGTTACGTGGCAATCTATTAATTAACTCTGGTAAGTGGTAACCTAAGAGAAAAAAGCCAAAGAAAACTAAATAACAAAAAGGACAATTAAAACTAAAAAAAAAATTAAAAGGTCAAAACTCAATAAATCCAGAAAAAACGTAAAAGTAAAAAAGTCATAGTCAAAAAGAATCGAACCCATGACTTATGCCACAACCACTCAACCTTCTCGTTTACCCTAACCATTTGTTTCAAAGTTGAAGTTAATATACACATACTCACATGGTTTAAAAAACAAGAAAAAAAAGGAAAAACTCACTTTAACGGGCCAATTAGACGTAGACACGTGTCGTAGACGGTGGGAAGCTCACTGACACTTGCAAATGAGAGTATATGCGTTAAACAAAATTATCATGAGTTCTTGTGTCACAATTTTGCTTGTTCGTGTGCAACATTTATGCTTTATAACGAAATTAACTTTCAACCAATTTGTCTTTCAGAGTACATCATTATATGTTCTTTTTGATATTATGTTTTGTTCATATGTTTTAACTATCAAGATACTCCCGCAATCGTTGACTGCTTTTAAGCTACATCATCCTTCTGTTGTAGGAGCTAGTTTTGAACGTTTGCTTCATGCATTGACCAAGTCAACGCACTACATATGTCATCGTTGTTTATATAGTCTAGATTTTGCCACACACCTGATGATGTAAGTTATGTGCGCAAACTTAGTGAATCTAGTGAAGTTTTGATGGGTAACACGTGAATAAACTCATTTAGCTTACACCCAAAATGACACATTAAGTTAAGTTGCATGTGAAGTGTTTAAAAACATATAACACATATATTTTAGGTCTTATAAAGGATGAATCTCATGATTTTTCTATATTAAACCATGTAATAATAAACATTCATCTTCAATTGATGCTTCTGCTAAGAGAAGCATTGGTGCTCAAAGAAAACTCATGTGTTACGTAGAATTCGAGAGTAGCAACGTAAAGAGCTTGTCAAAGGCATGCTTGACGCCAAAAGCTAGCAAGTTTTCCAAAACAATTTGACACGTGTTTGATCGAGATTTAAAAACATCTAAAAACAACAATCTTACGCTTAATTATTTGTTATATTAATCGTTAACTTGAGTTATTAG